>QVRM01007157.1:0-164419 GCA_003439945.1 Dermanyssus gallinae | reverse complement strand
TATATATATATATATATATATATATATACAGGTAGTTCAACAAGTTCTTAAAATGAGCTTTTCAGAATTCGAATCACCGCTATTGGAAACGGCAACTTTTCGAATGCTAGCAGTCAAAATATTATGGTGATTGGCCGTTGCGATTTCGTTTGATCGCTTTTCCTGTGCAACGTATCGGCGTGATTTTGAAAAATGGAGAAAAAAGAGTTTCGAGTGATTATCAAGCATTTTTATTTCAAAGGTTGGAATGCGACCCAAGTAAAAACTGAGTTAGACGAGGTGTGCGGTGACTCTGCGCCATGCTTTGCCACTGTCTCCAACTGGATTAATGAGTTAAAAAAAGGTCGCAGGAGCACCGAGGATGAACTACGTTCAGGGCGCCCAAAAACGGCAACTGATGAGGAAAACGTGGAAAAGTGCGGAAAATCGTTGCCGCAGATAAGCGAGTGAACATTAGGGAGATAGCGGAGGCCTTGGGGATCCGTTTGGGTAGAGTGCATTTCATCCTGCACGAAAACTTGAAGATGAAAAAGCTCAGAGCAAAATGGGTGCCGCATTTGCTCAACCAAGGCCCAAAAGACGCGCGTGTTTCCGCTTCACAGCAAAATTTGGCCAATATGTCGAAAAATCCGTCGGATTTTTGGCGCAGATTCGTGACCGTCGATGAAAGCTGGGTCCATCACTACACTCCCGAGACCCAAGAAGCATCTCGTCAATGGTGTGCACCTGGTGAAGGACCTCCGAAGAGGGTGCGGACAACGGCATCGGCCGGAAAGATGATGGCTACGGTTTTTTGGGACCAACGTGGAATAATTCTGGTCGACTACCTTGAGAGCGGTAAAACGATCACTGGAGAATATTATGCAAGACTGTTGGACTGCCTGAAGCAAGAACTCATCGTGAAACGGCCCGCTTTGCAGAAGAACGTTGTCCTGTTTCACCAGGACAATGCTCCCGCACACAAGTCGCGCCAAGCAACGACAAAACTGGCCCAACTGAGGTTCGAACTTATTGAATAACCTTCCTATTCTCCAGACCTGGCCCCCTCTGATTATCTCATCTTCGGACATTTGAAGAATAGTCTCGGTGGAAAGCGTTTTTCCAGCAATGAAGAGGTTAAGGCTGCTGTCAATGCCCATTTTCAGTCTAAGGACGCGGAATTCTACTCAAGAGGTATAAATGCTCTGAAATCTCGGTGGGAAAAGTGTATTGAGCTTCTCGGGGAGTATATCGAATAAGAAAAAATTAAAAACAAGATTTGGAAAATTCTTGGTTTTCATTCTAAGAACTTGTTGAACTACCTGTATATATATATATATATATTGATATATACAAATATGTATATGTACATAGTATCCTAGAAGTATTTAAAAAGCGACATAAGGAATTGTAGAGCCTAGAACCAACTTTTTTCGACGAAACGTTGTTAAGATTCAAACAGTGTAAGATACGAGGCAGCTTCTACTTCACTCAGAGAAGACGAGCATTCACTGCGCGAGCAGCACGCTGATCGTCCCCACGACATACTTTCTGATGTTGTCTCTTGCCTGGCTAGTACTGCCCTGTGCGTCTCTAAGCCACGACCTGTACCGTACCCGAACTGTGCGAGCTTTACGATGTTTTGACCACGCCTAAGCAGCGCTTAACTGCTTCGGTAACTGTTCGTGTTCGTGAAGTCCTATTGTACCGAAGCACATGTGGCGGCTCTCTTGTCATTCGACGCCTTCGCCAAACTTCGACACGACCAGCCAACAACAAGGCTGGAGCGCCGCAATGCGCCGCCGACTCAGAGCAGACATTTCGGAATTATATAGACTGACTTCGGGCTGCTCGCCTGCCTTGCACAGTGTCTCACACCCACACACACATACGCATAGACACGTACTTTCGGTGTGCTAAACAAATAGCCCTGTCGACGGCCGGTCTCCGCACAAAACTCCGTAGAGGAGGATGGAGATTTTGCGAAAAAGAACGAGGCGCATCATACATACAACAGCAATAGCAACAACAACAACAAGCTCGACGGTAACGACACCGAAAACCACAAGCTCGACGGTAACGATAACGGCAGCATTGGTAGGTTCAAAACAACGGCATCTAGATGCAATAGCAGCAGCAGCAGCAACAACGTTAACAACAACAATAGCAGAAAAATTGTGGAACAACAATAGCAGTAACAGTGTAAAGTACTACAACAACGACGACGACGACGACGACAGCAACAATAACAACAACAAAAGCAAAGCAGAGCAGAGCAGCAAACGATGTCAGCGTTACGGTCGCCGATGTATAGCCGCTGCCTAGCGACGAGGAAAGGCGTCCGCTTTGTGTAGAGTCCTGCCTACGGCGTCTTCCGCCCGTTCACCGCTTGCTCCGTCTGGTGGTCGGATCGTGGCAGACCTACCCAGACGCCCATCCCAAGCACCCCGCCAGTCAGCAGTGCTCCCTTTAAAGACGCCGTCCGCTCGCGGTATTCAACCACCCCCGATGTGAACGAATACGAAAAGAGGCTGGTGGTGGAAAGAAAATGGACAAGAGGAAGAACGAGAAAGAGAGAGAAAGAGCCAGAGAGAGGTAGAGTGTGGGAGAGAGAAAGGGGGCGGAAAGCAAAATACTTCTGACAGATAAAGTAGATACGTCGGATGGAGAGGAACACCAACAGAAGATCAGTGAGGAAGAAAGTGAACGGAAGAAGCAAAAGGAGAGAAAAATTCTACTTTAGTTACGCCGCTATCCTTTCGTCGGTCTTCCGGCCGAATATGGGTGGCAGCGTGGGAGACAAAGCGGCCTTGACAAAGTAATACGCGACGATAGTCGAGGTAAACCACGGCAACAACAACAACAACAACAACGACGACGACTAGGACGACTAGACCAGCATGCAAAGTGAGGCGTGGTAGCCAATCGACAAACGACGAAGGCTTACGATGCCGTCACTTGCAGTCGCTACGCACAGCACGCACGCCCGCACGCAACGGCGAGGACAATAACAATACCAACACTTTCAACAACAACAACAACAGCACTTTCAAGAACAACAGCAACAATAGCAACAACAACAGCAACTACTACTACAGTTTGTTAAAACTACTACTAAGTAAAGTTTTCGAGCTGACCCTCAGCCAAGATTTAACGTCCACGGAATTGTTTTTCATATTGCTTCACAGACGGACCCCCATAAATACAAATGTGCAACGGTGGGGCTCGAACCCGCGCACCTATATGTTTCCTCTGGTTGCGAGGCGTAGGCTTAAGCCACCACGCCACCGGGCTTGACGTTAAAACTACTAATACTAATACTACTACAACAGCAACAACAACTACAACAACAACAAAAGCAAGAATGAATACAACACCATCAAACACAAACTCAGTCAACGGTAACTCGGAGGCGGCGACAGAAGAAATAGCAGCAGCAGCAGCAGCAACAACGCCCCTACAGCAAACGCCGCAACTAGACACTTCACAAGCTCGCCGATAGCGTCGGCGGCCCAGTAGCTGGCACCGTAGCCATCAACCATCATGAAGATGAAGATGATGATGACGATGACGACGACAACGACATCACTGACAAATGGATCAATACAAGCAATGGGTGAACGGAGAATAATAGTGATCATCATCGTCATCAACACTACGACATTATCTCGTCCACCATCGACA
The DNA here is from genome assembly GCA_003439945.1 of Dermanyssus gallinae. Taxonomy (NCBI): domain Eukaryota; kingdom Metazoa; phylum Arthropoda; class Arachnida; order Mesostigmata; family Dermanyssidae; genus Dermanyssus; species Dermanyssus gallinae. The sequence continues at coordinate 160,756 of QVRM01007157.1, read as the reverse complement.
ACCACCATTAAGCAGTGCGGTTCTAACCAAACTTCAAGCTGTCGGACGCCGTCCTACAGCAGAACACGGAGCGCACACACGCTGGTTGGCTCACAGAAACGCTTTCAGTGCGTAGTTTCCATACTTTCAGTTTGTCGTTTCGTGCTATTTGCAGATGACACATCTGCAACTACGTCTACACGATAAACAAGTACAGACACACAAACACACACATGTATACATTGCACAAAGTGCAGACAATAACTATGAACATAGGTCTCTTTTATCACGCTTATGCGGTCTGCATGAACAACAACAACAACAACAAAAACAACAACAACAACAGCAGCAACAAAAAAACAACAGCATATTTTCAACATTTGTTTATTTTCGACACGGCACGCTACGACGTCTAGCGATTACGACAACGATGAAATAATCACAATGAGGCTTGCAACTTCGTGCGCATACGTGCATACATACTTACCCAAGCATGGTAGCAGTGCAGGAGAGTGGGGGGCGGTTACCACTTCCTATGAGGTGTGGTAACGTCCCCATGGGTGCCCCTGTCAAGAACTGTCAAGAAGGGCGTCGGTGCGTTGGAGGTCAACATGCCATGCTTTTCGGTTAGCAACAACCTCTCTGACGATCTCGTTTTGAACAAAGAGAGAGTAAGAAATGAAGAGAGCAAGAGAGAGAGAGATAGAGAAAGGGGGTGGGAAGAGATCGTGAACGAAATAAAGGAAGGAAGAGAGAGATTGCTGTTCGGGGGATTATCGAGTTCGTTGGGCTTGAAGCTCAAGCTTTATCGAACAGCGACAATAGTGGTTGGACAATGCTTGCACAGCCTGGGTGCGCTTGAAGATGTCGGCAAGCCTCGCGCGCCTACGGAAAGATGACGACGACGACGACGACAACGGTGACGCGACGAACAGAAGAAACAGGATAAACACTCGAGACAGACCAAAGGTCAGGTGCCCTTAAGAGAGCGTGCCGACGCAGTGACGCGCTGGTATGTCTGTTGTTGGTGGCGCCGACGGATACCGTTCTGCTTGGGTGTGTCTATTTGTCGCATGTAGCCCTCGGCCATAACCAAGGATGTCCTTTTCCTAGTAGCAAGCTCTCTCTCTCTTTCCCTCGCTGCTTTCAACCTCTCTCTTCCTTTCTCTTTTTGTTTCGCCATCTCTCTCGCTCTCTCTCCCGCGCGCCCGTGCGTTCTGTTCGGGCTAGAACTAGAGCACAATAGAAAACCCCCGCAAAAACATACGGAATACGGTTTCGGTGGTCTCGCGTTCTTTCATTCGTAAGCTTGACCTGCTTGTTGCTGTTAAAAGGAACAAGGCAGGAGCGCCTTGAATAGTTTCCACGGCTATTGAGTTCCTATGGAAAAGGCGGTGTGTTGTGTTCCAAATCAAGGAAAAAGAACATTTATATAAAATATATAGAATACAGATTATATATATATATATATATATATATATATATATAGTAATGCCATAAATGATGATGCAGATTTAGTATTTACGCTATTAAGCTGTCTTCAGGTGTCAGCATAAAGTTGCACTCCACCTACACATTAAACAGGTGCTATGTACGCTAGCGCACACACTGCTAGCTGAGTGCATCTCTAGCTATATCTGCCACATATAACATCTATCTGTACGGGAACTCGTTCGCACAGACTGCCTTACAATTTTTCAGCGTCGGAAAGTCGCCGTGAAGTTGCTCACTTACTTGTAGCGTATTGAGTCCACGTTATAAGTACCAATGCTAGTTCCGCAAGTGGGCAAAACCGTGTTTTCACGTGTTTTCAATAGTGGCACACGTTAAAGTGTTGCCATTGTTGTTGATAGGGACGTTGCGTTTGATGGCGTTGGATGTTGTTGTTGTTTTATTGTTTAGTTTTGTTTAATGTTGTTTTAGGTCCTGTTGGTTATTTTTACTGTTGTTCAATTACAGTTGTTGTTGTTGTTGGTGTTGTGGCGTTTGCTCTGTCTGTGAAACTGCCTCTGTGAGGACCATATATCGTAGTTAAATTGGCGCCTGGCAAAGTAACTTTTTAGTGCCTTTGTTGATGAGTTATACACGGGCCTATTACCATAATATCATAAGCTAGTCAGAAAGTTCGAACGACGGCTAGTGAGCTCCACCCTATTCAGCGGGTCCTGGCCGATGCGAGTCCCTGTATTATTATTATGGAGAGTCGTTTTCTACTGGTGTACATAGTCGAGTGTCTTTCAGCGAATTCTGTTTGTACTAGCCTTGTGCTGATTCGGCACCGTCGTGCTTGTAGAACAAAATACGAAATGTTTGTAGGAAGGCTCACTTGCGTGAAATATAGAACCTTTTCCTAATCACGGAGCACGGATGCAGCAGCTACTGCGATGGGAACGATTTGTAGTGTCGACAAGCTTCGAGCTATCTTCAAGATTGTACCGCGTTGCAGTGGTTAGTTAGATGGTTCGATTTGGTGATAACGGATTTTTTGATATGAGAGATTAGTCACGAACTAGGCTGGCCCTAAGCGCTGACCGAGTGTTTTGTTAGTTAATGTTCCAAGTACGGATGAAATGTTTTTATTTTCTCCTGTAGATTAGAACACACATTTGACAGCCAACAAGATTGCATATGATATGATATGACCGCATGCCTCTAAATGATTGCTGCACAGGCTCACCGAACATGGTATGACAAACAGCCTGAACACCGGCGCTCTTCTTCTTAAAAAAAAAACAACACACAACACTCGTCAGAGTTTCTGAGAAGTTTGGTTCAGAGCCTATAACCGTTGCAGGCAACTTGGCGCTTCACAATAAGATTAGCATGCTGGGCGTTTTGGTGAAATTGAGGAGGCGAAATTAATTTTTGCAGAACACGGAGGAAACGACCTGACAGTGAAACGTATTACACGCCAGTAGCTTGATAGTATTAGGCAAACTAGCGTCCAGTAGCGTAATATATATAAATTTAGCCCTATAAAATTGGCACCTATCTTTAGATATTGCTTTCAATGCATATATTCGCAATATTGCATTTATTCGCATATATTCTCCGTTCCGCACGGGCTTGGAATCGTCGCAAAGAGGGTTCCGCCAACAATCCTTGCGACAGCTTGGCCGCTGGCTCTCAGCGGTATATGTATGTTTTATCGTCGATTCTCAATGAGCATCGCTTAAAGAAAATTCGATCAACAACGACCGGATCGAGCCGGCGACACCCCGGTAGATGACAATCGTGACCCGCGCACTAACTCTTTAGACCACGTCACCACCGTTGGGTTGCCGCCACTAAGATAAAACCTACAACGATGCTTCTACCAAGAGAGGCATCTCAGTGGTGAAGCCATCGCCCGTGTACCTGTAGGCTGTATGTTTAAATCCTGAAATCAAACTCGTTTTCATGGGTTTTATTTAGACAACGGAGTCGATGAAAATCGGTCCTGATCGAAACGCTGGAAGCACAGATGTCTTAATGAAAAAGATGGCACACTACTATACCCATACTCCGTATACACTATGCCCTATAATCTTCATTACTATCGAATTTTCAGTATTTAAATTGAATTATGTCTCTCAACATCATCTAAGCAGACGTGTATGTGTGTTTATATATATATATATATATTATATATATATATATACATATTACTGATGCCGGACGTATATATATATATACTACGTGCGTGACTTGGCAAAGAGTGTATATGCCGCCAACGTGTTCTGGCGCGCGGGGGGGGGGGGGGGGGGGGGGGTATGCTGCGTTTATACTATATATGATGACCAAGTACGTGCAAATTTACCCATGACTCGCAGCCCCATTGCTGCAGCTGTTGAAGGAGAATCAGCAACATTGACAGCAAAGTAGGTAGGCAGAGACACGACAATCGTCGGACGACGGGCGGCATCTCGTCGCCGACGACGATAACGGAGAACCGCAACGGTCGTTGCCGCCGCACGAAGCCAGTTTGCGGCAACACCGACCGTGTCGGACAAGGGTCGCCGTTGGTGCCACTGGCGCTGAGGACGTTCGTCATCCGCGTCCCCCCCCGGTGTTTATCTTCTCTATCCTTGTTGCCGTCTAGATGCACTGCGGCAATGGCAGAATCAGCAAACGGACGTGCCCGCCTAAGTCCTATGCACATTCATGCAGACGACTGTGGCTTGTTCCACAGTTGGACAAGACCTCCCTTCTCGCCTACCCCCCCTCGCCCCCCCCCAACCCCGGCGAGGTTCTCTCCATCTGCACCCCATCTCTGGGTGCCACACATAAGAGCCGGCCGTGTTCATTCAGCTCACCGATAGGCCGAAAACAGGCCGTGTGAGATTTTCGCTACGGGTACATTTCATCCTGCACGCGACTACCATATCAAGAGCATCATCCAAAACAAGGGCAGCAGCAACAACAACAACAACAACACCAACAATAACAACTGCAGCAACAATAACAACAGCAAGAGCAACAACAACAATAAAATAAATAACAATATCGCCGAGAATAGAATAAATAACAATGACAACGAGAATAACAGCATCAACAACCACGACAACAACAACAACAACAATAATAACAGCAACAACGACGACAACAACAACAGAAACAGTACTAACAACAACGGGCATACCCCATATAGGAGGACTAAGCAGCGGTTATTGGGAAAAACAGCAGAGCCAATTCTCGCATACCCCCCCCCCTCGCTCCCTCTTAGTAGGCCTCTTGGTTTGCTCGTTTTTCTTTGTTGCTGGCAGCCGCGGTGGCGGCAGCTTTCGCATGTCCTCGTCGCGCACACAGATCTACGCGGTGGCCGTGCACGGTTATATTTCAGAATCCATGTATGCATTGCACGCATTGGGGTCCGCTCGGAAGGTTACGCTTCGATGCCCGCGCTCGGCCATCGGAACGCACACAGCCGCATGCGGTACGACCGAGCGTGGCGTACACGTGAAACCGCCATTACCACCACCACCTCGACCAACACCAACATCACCACCATCACAGTGAGACAACAACAATGAAAACAAACTCGACAGCTCCGACGAAAATGGCGGCGAGCGCAATGTCTACGATGGTGGAAGCAGCGACGGTAAAGCTAGTTTGTAGGCACAAGATGTCGACCACGACTACGACAACAATAAAAACGATGGCAGCAATAGCCACAACGACGACAACAACAACATCAACATCATCAACAACTACAACAATGGCAACAACAGCCACAACAACAACAACAATAGCAGCAACAGCCACAACAACAACACAATGGCAGCAACACCCACAACAACAACAATGGCAGCAATAGCCAACAACAAAAACAATGGCAGCAACAGCCACTGCAACAACAGCCACAACAACAACAATGGCAGCAACAACCACTGCAACAACAATGACAGCAACAGCCACAGCAACAACAATGACAGCAACAACCACATACAGCCACAATAACAACAACAAAAACCACTTCAACAACAACAACAACGACAACGTCAGCATGATGACGATGATGTGTGAATAATGCGTTGTCGAGAATTCGATGAGGTTCGAGGGGCCTAGCAAAGAGGATGCACGACGAAATCGTCAAGAGGGACTGTCTATTTGAGAACGCTCACCTACATCGCTCGCTTTCCCGTACCCCTGTGAGGGGTTGCCTTAACAACAGGTCGTTGTGTATTGTTTTTTTTTTATGTTGCTGTTGTTGCTGCTACCGATGTTTATGATGATGACGATATTGATGTTGTTGTTGTTGTTGTTGTTGCTGCTGCTGCTACTTACGATAATGCTGTTGTTGCTCGCACAGTTGCTACTGTAGATTTTGTTGCTGTTTCGAAGAGTGCCTGTGGAGCAGCAGCAGCGTTCTAGCAACGTTCACCCAGCTGAATAATACGTAAGACGCCGGCCTGTTTCGTCGCCTGTGGTTTTTCAGCTTCGCATTCTGTTTTCCTTCGGCTTTCCGGCTTTCCCCGTCTGCCCGGAATTGGGCGGAAATAGATCGAAGATGGGCAGTGGGCTCTGGGCAAAGTCGACAACTCTCGCTGTACCGCCAAGATTGTCTGGCGCTATCTCCTCGACCTACTACTACTACTACGGGGTTACTGGCGTGCTGTTTCTGTGCAGGACTATTGCTGTTTGACTTTTTCACTTGTATCGCCCCCGGTATGTGCGACCTAAGCGCGACCAATATTACTACAACAGCAGCTATTTTTACTACAATGGCTACTATTTTTCAGCTATAGCTGTAACCCCGCCACAACAACAACAGCGACAGCTTGTTGGCCTGGTGGAGTTTTTGCCGCCGATTTCAAACCGTATTTCTAGTTAGGCTTTCGCTCTTCGTGAATTGTCCTGCTTCGTAAGCTTCACCACGGTGCGTTGTCTGGCCTGTTCTATCTATCTACTGGGTCCCTCCGTTGTTGTTCCCCTTCATCCCTTGCTTGTTGTTTGCCTTTTCCACTTCTTTTCTCGTGCCTAAGGGCACGCTGTTGCCGCTACGCACGCAAAATTCCGCATGAGCGAAATACTATCACATCGTCTTGAACGCTAAACAGACAGACAGACATACCGATAGGCTGGCTGGCTGGCAGGCAGACCCTCGGCAGAGTTCACCTCGGTCGATCTCCTTCCGGCGTGGCCGTTGAATTTGTTACGAGCACGCGACTTCACACAAGCATGCATGTTCACACCTCACCTACTGCCAAGCCGAACGTAGAACTCGCATACACACTTGGTCCCGTCACCCGCGTGTCCGTTCGGCCGCGCCGGCTCGAGAACGAGCACAATGCCTAGACAGGCGAGGCGTCTCTGTTGTATGTGCCGAAGCACATTATTGACTGTTTGGCTGCGCTTTGTGTCGCTTTCGGCTTTGTCAACTTCGGTCGGTTCGGCCGGCGGACTCGCGGCAGTGGTGATAACGACGGCTAAGGCAATACAGGTACGCTGGTCGGCCGTCAAGTGCCGTCGTCCGGACGCCACCTACGACGAAACCAGTATCTCGGAACTCAAATCTCCGGTTTGCTGCAGGACCCTATTCCTCTCGACTATAGCCTTTTCTGCCACCTGGTACGGATGCGTTGTGTATTAGCTCCAATACGCTGTGCGTTTGCACACACAACATTTGTGTGTGCAGTACATATATATATATATACGTACACAGCCGGTGAAACAAAAAATCTTCACGCGTGTGCAAAATCGACCAATCTCAGCGGTGTAAGGGCAAGAGGTATGGTAGTGAGGGAGCTTGTGGTTGTACTGGCTGAGTATTGTTAGTTTGGGGTTATATCACAGAGTAGCGCAAAGGAGTCAACGGTTATCGCCGTCGTAATGACATAATCGTCTTAGTGGCAGAAGGCAGTAGTAGTAGTAGTTGTTGTGTAGAAGACAAAGTAGTCATCGCTGAGGTCGGAGTAGGCACCAGTCTGGCTGTAACGCCTTGTTTTGTCCCTCAGCTCCCCTCTTATTGTTTGGTGAATTATTGACGATTGTAATGGCTGCTACTACTGCTACTAAGTATCACCACCACTGCTTGTACTTCCATTACTACATTATACTTTCAGACTGTATATGTATATATATATATATATATATATATATATATATATATATATATATATATGTATACATATATATATATACACACACACACACACTTTCGTTTCAGGATTTTGACGTAAAACGGTGGTGCTGATGAGATTCACTCGCCACCCCGAGAAAAGTGGAGACCCAAGACAGAGTAAGCGGAACGGAGTTATGGAGAGAATCCAAGGGCTTCCTTCAATCTGATCTGTGCCAATGTTGGCTTTGCTGTTAGCCGACGTTGTAAAGGTTGTGAAGTAGGAGTCGTGTCGAAGGTCTATCTACACGTATCAGTGCTGATGGAGCCACCCCTGCGCCGCAGTCCCACGACCGCATTGACGATACAAACGAGGCTAACTAACTCACCCCGGGGTTCCTCTAGACTGCCGGTAGCCGCGACTACAAGTCGTCCGGGGTAACAAACTGGCCGGTTCACCCGACCACACGCTCAACCACCTACCCTTCGATCTTCTCCGGTTGGTTCGAGTCTGGCGTGAAGGTCTCGTCGTTGTCGCCTAGCCAACCTAACTTCAAGCTCCACGCTCGACAGCAACAACAACAACAACGGCAGCAACAATAACAACAAAACCAGCAACAACAACAACAACGGAACGCACAACAATGACAACAACAACAAGAATAACAATAACGAGGCCCACGACAACCACCACGACCGACCGCGACGAGAATGACGACTTTTTCTTCACCTCTTTGTACGGCTGTTAGCTGCTGCTGCTTCTGCCGCTGGTGGCACTACGCAGTGCCTCAATCTTAGCGTCGCTTACTAGACGTACAGACGACCTCCTCAATGTGCTCCCCCTTCGATGATTACTCCAGCCCGCCTGCCCGCCCGTCCGTTTGGCAGCCCGCGGGAAGCCCGCTTTTGAACCCCTCAGCCTGCTCTGCTCACCCTCTGCCCCTTCCTCTTCATCAGCTGGCGGCGTCAGCTGTTGCTGTATATTTTAACGAGTAGCTCACGCAGCGGTGGCGGTGACGGCAGCAGCGCGTCGACCCAGCGATTCGTTTCTTCGTTCTTTCGACCCACCACCACCACCACAACCACCGCCACTACCACCCCCGGCGCTTGGCCCAGACCGTCTCGAGGCTAGAGACGATCGGCGTAGTCGGCCCCGCCGTCGGAACGAAGACGATCGACGGCGAAGATGAGAAAGACGACAGACGTGACATAGGCGGGGGGCAAAGGCATGACGGGGGCCAACGAACCGGGGCACTGGGGGGAGGTGGGCGATCTGAGATGATGAAGAAAAGGACGACGACGAAGAAGAAGAAGAAGACCAACAGCAGACGACAATAAGCGGCGACAACAACGACGACGACGATCCTTGACGCTGCTGGCACATCCCGGCTTTCTGCCCTTCCGGCTGCCGGCAAGCAGGAAGCAGTCACCTCAGCGACGAACTCGGCCGACGACGAGGTTTCGACGCGCGTCGACGTTGTCTCGGCGTTCGTGACGTACGCCACGACCTACCCACATGCTCACATGCAACGGGCAGAAGCAGCAGCAGCTACTAAGACATCTGACTGGTCTGAGGGGAGAAACTCTCAGTCCGGTCCAACCAAGACAAATCCTCTAGCTTCTCCGTATGGGAGAAAAAAACGATCTTCTATTCGGTCTTTTTTCAATAGAAATACGTATTGTTAACAGTAGCCATATATATATATATATATATATATATATATGAGTTCGCTGGAACGTTGTAGCTTTGGATATAGAATTGCGTGGATTTTCCGGGGTCATTGAATTTGCCTTGCGTAGTCAGAGTAGTCGTACTATATAGCATAAGCTAGGAACATGTTCGCGTTCAAACAAGAGAGCCTTGCCGATGTGGACGAGTCCTCAGTTGGATAGACATCACGGCTGGTCCTTGCTGGAGTCGTAGCGCAATCGTGAGAGTCTTGAGTTTCATCTACTGCACGCAAGCAATGTCTCTTGATCTCTGATGAGAAACGAGGTGCAAAGCAAAGCGTTCGTTGGTTCGATCTCGGGGCGTTTGCCCTTGGTCGGCCGAACTCGCCTGCCAACGTTGTGAACGACGTGTAATCATGTGAGATTTTAACGCTACCACAGCCTACTGCAAATCCTACCTAATCAACTGCAAGCATCTGTACGTATTTGCACGCACGGTATGCACACATACGAGCTATTGCTTTTGCACATTGCTCTTAATTGGCAATTTATGTGGTGACTGTTATCTACAAGTGTTACTCAATTAGCTAACTTCAACTGCTAAACACAGGAAGCTTCGCTCAGAAAACGCCGAACGAAGTAAAAAAACAAATAGTTACACAACCAGCGCATAATCCAAATGCCGGTTTTAATGGCACAACAGCATTCGTTTATAGTTCAATAATCATGGTCTGCTAATTGGCACAAAGAGAACAAATAGTGTTATCAGTTACACATGTATCTCAACTACTGATTTATTAACTAAATTATATCTAAGATATTGCTTATATCATTACTGCTTGAGCGTCGGTGACCACTCAAGATCATCTTGGCTTTGTCTCTCGGTAATCCAAAGACTCCCTCTGTCGGAGGAACGCGGTCAATCTTGACTCTGCTGTGGCCTCAAAGAGCTTTCTCCCAGGCTATTTTGTCAGTTCGAGTGCATCCTTGCTCCAAACGCCAGATGACTCGAAGCTTACCGCCATAATAACGTGGTCCTCAAGAAGATGCGCGTATAGGCGCCGTTTGTGCATCTCCCTTTGGTGAATGATGTGGCCGACACCCGCGCTGGCTACTGCACGATAGCCAAGGGCGTACGCGTCGCAGACAGTGACGTCCTACGCCAGCGGCCAATTATGGTTCCAGTCCCGGCTGGTAAGACCATCCGGTCGACGCTTGTCGTCTCTCAGCAGTCCGACAGGCTCCAGTGTGACATCGTTGCCGGCTTGTCTGAAAGCGCGCTCGAGAATGTCATCGATGGCATCGTGGCGGCCCTGCGTAACCCCGGCCAGATTAGTGCAGCTAAACCGGTGCAGGCCGCGTTCATTCACTTTTCCACCACATGGATATTTTATCTTCTCCAACATGACAATGCCAAGTCTGAGGCCACTGGCGACACGGAACCGGTCGTCGGTCAGCTTACTGCCGACTAACTCGGACAGAAGCACGTCAAGCTTCGCTCCAGCGGCGTCTGATGAAACCGCTTTCAGTCTAATACTATCTACATCTAATTCGCAGGCCAACTAAAGAGTTGAGTGAGTCGTATTATATATTAAATAATAAATATTAATAATGTGGCGATTCTGTTCCGTCCCTTCTGCCAAGTGACTTGTTCCTCAGAAGCACGACCAGTTTGACGTCCGTCCCAGATCCGAACGACGTTTTTTTGGTGCCTGATGAGCTCCAGTAATAGCGGCCACTGCAGAGATGCAGCTATGTGACGAGGTAAGGAAAGCGGGCAAGGAGGTCAGGTCAAGGATGCTTTGCATAGCTCTCCTCACCTGATCGTCAAGGTCTAGAGTTTCTAACGGCAGAGGGAAGGTAGGCGAGTACGTACAGGACCGTTTGCAGTCCCATTGCATGCCGAAACAGAAATTAGGCTTAGTGTTTCCCGAGATAACCCAGCCGCTGGTAGAGCCAGGAGAGTTGTTCTCTCTTCCCAGTGCCGAGCCAATCATGTCGGGGAACCGCCGCACCCAGCAGGTCCAGTTGACACCCACCCTTTACAATGATGCTTGGGAGGTTGCTGTTAAATTCTGCAATCATCTGCTGTCTTTCTTCGTCCTCGAAGCCGTGTAGAAATAGCTCGCATTTAGATGGGTTAAGCTGCAGGCCGCTCTAGAGGAATGCTCTAAGATCCTCGATGTCTCTGAATAACACTGAAAAATCGTTGTCAAGAAGGGTCCTATCGTCGAAATAGAACAGAAGTAGCCGGAATGTCATCTGCTTGACGTATTGATGCAGGAGCAGGCTAAACCCAAGAGGAGCCGCTACGTTTCCCTGTTGACAGCCGGCTGATAAACTGATCTCAACCTCACCCAACACAGCAATTTGCAGTGGCGTAGCCCCTCTCCCGTGGCTGCAGATAGCCTTCGGAACTTGCCCGTTACGTATGATGTCGCATACTTTGGCCAGTGTTTCCAGCACACCGTTGTGGTCTCCATTGGCAGAGAGAAGGCATTTTAGATAGTCAGGCGTGAGGCCGTCGAGGCCTCCCGCCGCACAAGATAGAGAAGTGCGAAGTGCCTTGGCGACATCCTCGCTCGAGCACGATCTGACCGCTGGCAAGCTTATAAAGCCGGTTGCACTACGTCTCCTGCAGGAGCAGAAGAGTGCTTTGTCGCCACCTCACTAATCGACGTCTTCGAAACGGGGCACCTTTTTCCTGACCACCCTGGCCAGGTTGTAGCCTCCCTGGGTTTCTTTGTCGACGTGGAGGTCTTTTGGGCGTCCATCTGCTATCTTTCTTTGTCTCGCTCTACTGCTCAAACGCTTTAGGATCCTTGATGTCTCTGAGTAAATCCGAAGGATCGTTGTAGTCGTGGAAGTCTTTTGGGGCAAGGGTCCACCGGTCCAGCTCGCTTCGTAGTTTTCTTCGCCGCGCGCTAAAAGACTTTAACGGCCACAACCCTGAAGCAGAAACGATGTTACATTTGGTGTCCGAAATTGTAGCTACGGCGCATATTTCTACAACACAATGAACCCACTGTCATCTTGCAAACACTTTACCTAGAACTTTTTTGGGCTAACTCTCAGCCAGCATTTAACGTCCACGGACCCGCTTTTATATTGCTTCGTAAGACGGACCCCCAAAATACAAATGCGCAACCGCGGACACCGAACCCGTGCACCTATGTGTCTCTAACAATCGCAAGACGTACGCAAATGCATCACTTCACCGGACTCGACGCAAACACGTCAGCTAACTGACAACTACACTCCTCACTCAACTCAAATGGTATTAAGTACAGATTCCACCGCGATAGTTTGTGGTGGAATAACTGACATTTGAAGTTTTAACTTTTACCTGAGATGAGCGTCGTTTACTTGCTCGTTCGGCTCCTGCGTATGATGCGGCTATATCCGCGCTCCACGCGTGTGAAGTTGCCTGCCGATGCTGAGATCATAGATAGCGGGTAGTTGATTGGTGAACGCAAGTATAAAGTCTACAGCACGCAGCTCGTCAATCCTTGGACTCGAATCGAAGTTTAGGAACTCATGAGACTTTCTGTAGTTAACGAAGGCATTTTTGTATCTCCGGTCAAGTTTAAGGTACTCTACATGTACGTATAATGTTTTTATCCGGCCTACTGCAAGAATGCATACGATACACTTGATGTATAGAAGATTCACCAAGTATTTCGAAGGTCTCGGCTTGGAACTCACCGTGAGGCATACCTACAATCCGCTAAGATCCGGACATGTTTAGATATCTACTGTTTTCCCAACGGTCCTGGTCGCAGCACGGCCGCTGACTCTAGATGGTATGGCTTATCATCCGTCCTCAATGAGCATCGCTCAACGACAATTCGATCAACAACATGGATCAAACCAGCAACACCTCGACAGGTGACAAGCATACTTTGCGTACTTGTCCTCTAGACTACGCCTCTACAGTGAGTTCCAAGCCCGTAAAGTAGGTCTAGAATTTTAGTCTTGTGTTGTTATGCTTGTATAAGTACACGGATTTTGTTTGACTAAGTATTTGCCTGCTACCTACAAAGGTGAATAAATGAAATTGATTGATTGAGAATTTTAGGTTGCTGTTACAAGCGTTCGTCTCGTTAGCATGTAGTCCGATATCGTTCCGTGGATAATTCTTTCCCATTTGAGAAGTGTCCATGCCCCAATTTTGATCCTATGAGATGTACGTATTCGTAGTGAGCACACATCTGTTTTCGTAGCTGCGAATCAAACATAATGTACTTATAATGCATATGCAATACTTTGATACTGCTCACTATATATATATATATATATATATATATATATATACATATATATATATATATATATATATATATATATATATATATATGCAATACTTTGATACTGCTCACTATATATATATATATATATATACATATATATATATATATATATATATATATAAATAAAATTAAAAAATATATATATATATATATAAATATATATATATATATATATATATATATACACGTGTAGGTTAACACATATAGACCAATCACACGGTAGGTAAAGTATTTGATGCATTTTTATGAATTTTCAATCGTTTTACATTTTGGCCTCATTTTACAAATTACCTACCTATGTGCTGTGATAAAATGCCGTTTTTCACGGTAGACGTTAATATATATATATATATATATATATATATGCGTATGAAACTCAGCCTAACAGCGTATGGTCGGTATAACGTTGGTTGTCAACTTTTAGCCTGCCGCTAGTCCTGGAAGTCAACAACGGAATGCCTGTTGGAAGCAGGGATGCCTTCGTGTCTAAGAGACCTAGGAGTTTGTCGTCCTTTTTCCTTCTTTCTTGCTCGCTTTCACGCTCTCTCCCATTTTGTCGTTTGCTCTGTCTCAATTTCTCATTCGGTATTTCCCTTCCGGCCGCCTCCTCCTCCTTTATTTTGACGCCCCGCGCCCCGCGCTCCTACCTCAGGACTACCAGTTGCTGGCGGCACAGCTTACGTACAGACGCGGCAACGATGCCGACAGAAGCAGCAGCATTAGCAGCAACAGCATACAAAGAAACGACTACGCGCCTTCAGCCAAGCCTAAGCAACGTCCCCGCCCCTCCCCCCCCCCACTCTAGTACAGCAATAATTTTTCTTCCTGCATAAAAATTCGTCGTCCTTCACGCTCCGTTCCTCTCCTAATGACCCTTGTTAAGAGCCGTACGTTTACTAAGACTACTACCACTACTACTACTACAACACACGTAATTGGACAGAGTCATAAATATTGCCACTTATTATTAATTAGCAGTCGCAGCGGCGGCAGCAGCAGCGGCGGCTGCTAGACTAGAAAGCGAGGACGGATGCCACGTAATCATAATCACGTAATAATAAAAGTGCCTCAAGCAGTCAAAGTTAAAGCTACACTGGGTGGCGGGAGGAGGGCGGGGGGTTGCGTGGAAAGAGGTTGGAAAGCGGGGGTTGCGTGGAAAAGGGTTGGAAGGCGGGGGTTGCGTGGAATAGGGTTGGAAGGCGGGGGTTGCTGTTACGAGCATGGCGACAGCCACGATGTCATTCCGCCGTGTTTGTCTGTCCGATGCTACGGCATTCATTTGCATTGATATTGTCACACGAGTGTAAACTTTTTAATCACCTCAATTGCGTCGAGAACGAGAGTTCACTTGTCAATACTGATTGCAAATCGTAAAATAGAATCGAGGCACACGAGAGACGAAGAAAACCTGAAGGAAAGTGAAGTGAGAAAAAATCAGAAAGAAGAGAGAGGGAATTAATCTGGACGTCGTTGAGGGTGCACACAGTCGGTAGCAGGAGTCATTTGACACTGTCCGTGCTGTGATACAGCGCCAAGGGATTCACACGGCGAGCGGCAATGACCATCACAGCAGCAGCGACAACAATGACAACAACAACCGCATGATGATGATATTGATCATTCACCACTCATTGTGGGGGGGGATTTCAAAACGACTTATGCTTTACCGAGAACGGAGGTCTTCAAGAATAATTTTGCTGAATAGGAATATACGCTTGCGGATGTTATTTGGGGGTTTTATAAAACTAGAGAGATGGCCACAAACTACTGGAAGGGTCCATGTTGTAAATACAGGTACTCCGTTGCCGGGTTTGCAATACTTGCAATACTGCAATTTCATATGCATATATGTATTCGAAATGAGTTGCGTGCAGTGTCGACCGAGTGCGAACCGAAGCTGTCCGGTTAATCGTGTGATCTCTAACAGCTTCAACAGTGTACAAGAGCGATTTTGCCGACGACGAAAGTCATGCTGGAAATCTGTAGCACATACGTATGTGTGCATCAACCAAATGCTGGTTAATAAACGATACATTCAATGATCGGTGACGGTTATGACGGTGATGGCAAACGTGTTACAGGCAGGGGCGGGGGCGACGTAGATCACAACGACCGCCGCGCTACTGAGGACTACTGAGGATCATAATATTGGTGATTACGATGATGCCATGGTAGTTCACTACGTCTTAGTTGGCTTTCGCGAGAGGGGGGGGGGTGCAGAAGCAACAGCAGCATCAGCAGAAGGTAGCAGCTGTTGGTGGCCAGAAAGGTGTCTCGAAAGCGTGAAGCTCTCGACTTTGTTGCCTGGCGTTCGTTGCGGCAGCGGCAACGACAGCTGCGTGGCGACGTACGCGAAACGCACATAAGCCGGGCGCGCATGCACTGCGCTACCACATATGCTCTACGTGTCCTGCTGTCGTTATAGGAGCCTGACGAGCCAGTCTATACGCACACTCGACTGTGTAAGCGTATAGGAATCGTTCGTACGAACGAACGAAAGAAGCCAAGAAAGAGATACAGTTACGAACAGTTCGAGAGCACACAAGAAAGACGCCGCGTCGAGAGCGAGATAGATAAACGCGGAAGCGACAACGAAACACACTGAGGGAGAGAGACTGAGAGCAAAGGGGACAAGGAGTAGTTTTTGTCTGACTGTCGAGAACACGAGGACGAATATGCGACCTCAACGACAACAGCAACAACAACAACAGCTATGACGATGACGGCTTTGTCTTGCTAAGCTCTCCCCCATTATCTCTCCGACCAGTGTCTCTTTCGGGTTCGTTCTCCCGGGCATTGACAACGACTAGCTTAGCTTAGCTCAGCTCAGCCCAGCCCAAGCCGTAACAGAGGCAGTGGAGGCAGTCAGAGCAATAGCAGTCGGTCTTCATCTGGCTCTCTCGTGCGGATTTTTGTAATTGATTTTTTTTTGCCCCTACATCTATCTGCTTGCTGCTTCCTGCTGCAGCGACAGACAGCTGTTCTCCTGTGTGCCGCTCCCTAAGCATCCCCAGTCTGCGCGTTGCCCTTCTGTTGCCCTATTCCTCTCTCGCTTTGCCCCTCACCTCTTCCTCTCTCTCTCGCTTGGCCTTATGTCTCCCTAGGTTATTCTCTGGCTTTCTTTGCTCTCCCGATAGAAGAGCTTCTGCGCAGTTCGGCTGCTTCGTAGGGCTTCCCACGTGGGATTTTTTCGTTTCATCCTGTTGCTGCTGCTGCCATACGTTGGCCCACGAGTCACTACCACAGCCGCCGTCGTCGTCATGATCTTCTGTCGATGCTTGGATTCGGTTCGCTTCAGTGTCTGCGCGTTCCCTTCGCTCTCATCCAGTTATTTTTATTTCTCGTTCGTCTCCTTCTTTTTTGCTCGCGCCTTAACTGGGTTCCTTAATCACATATCTAAGACACGGACGGCCAACACACAGCCGCACGCGCGAAGCCCTATGCCCCCCACAGAGCTGTGTGCGCGAGGTGCGTTCTGGCTGTGTATTGAAACTACTACTACTACTGCTACTAAAACTGTCTCTACCTGTATGCTGCGGCCCCTAATATTAAGGCAGCTACACGAAGGTGCTCAGCCAGCGGCTATTAATAGACTAACGCTTGAGGAGCAGGTGTGATATTACAACCTTACAATTTCAAATGCACACGTGCTTGCAGCTCTATTATGGCACACGTGCAGCTACACAAGCAATATCGGACTGCGCAAGATTGACGAGATGGAACAAACAAAGTTGGACACTATTTTCCACAAAGGAGCTCACAGTTGCGCTTCATAGTAAGAGTAATGAGTTGGGAAATTTAAATATCTGCATACTATGCATTGCAGCCATCCTATTGAGAATCAAACTGAAAATAACTACGCGTCATCTGTGTGGCCACGCATGCTCGAATGGATGCCTAGAGTTAGTCACCTAAGCACGCATTTCGTTAAAGGTTGTCGCTAAAGGACATTTAAATATATATATATATATATATATATATATATATATATATATATATATATATATATTTAAGGTGGCGGGAAGAGTTAAGTTTACCGCCGTACCGAAATGGCGGCACTGACGACAAGATGTTTATATATATCATCGTTTAATACAATTTTACCATGGATATCTCCTAGAGAGTGGAGCTCATTGAGCTGTACCATAATCGTTTGTTTCAGTAAATGAAAAATTGTGGTCGCGTGATCACTTAAAAAGCAAAATTTCTAAACGCTCAACGCTATTTTGATCTACTTGGTTTGAGTTGTGTTCTAAGTTAATATGTTTAGAATCCTCAAGTGACTCTTACCGATTATATATTTATATATATACAATATGCCAATATATATATATATATATATATATATATATATATATACATACATACAGGTGATAGCCTTTTTTGCAAAATGCCCTAAATAGGTACAATTATTTGAATTATGTGGTGAACACCACCAGAATATGGTGTAATTATGGACATTTCAAGATCAAGGAAGAATTATTGAACTTAAATAAACTTGCCGTCCGGAGGAGACGGCCCTATAAAACAATATATATATATATATATATATATATATATATATTACAAAGGAACTATATATATATATATATCACATGTTACAAACGAGCTCTCGAAAACGTCATCACTGTAGTTGTCGTCACGCAGCCTAAAGCAGTAAGATGCACCGCATGTCGTTAGAGATCGTCGCTTAACTACCCAGCAAACACACCCATACGCACATAGATAGATGTACAATATACGTCCATAGCAATACGGTCGCACAATCACGCACGTCGTTAACTCCTAACAACAACAACATGTAGGAGGCCGAGCGAACTGATTTCGGTCAATGAAGCGACCGGCACACAGTAGCGGGCGAGAACGTCGGTCGAGGCTGACTGAGGTATTCGTCCAAAAGAGCAACCAATAACAGCGGTATCGCCCATGCAGTGATACAGTAGTAGTAGTAGCTGCTATAACGGAGTACAAACACACACACACATATGTATATATATATATATATATATCAGCGGTGTATGGCCCCGAGGACGGGGGATCTCTTTTTGACTTTATTTCCCTACGGTTTCGATTGTACAGTGATGTGCGTCTTCAACGTTTACTCGGCCCGCCTCTGTTTCGTCCTATTTCTAGCGACGTCGTTTGCAGGCAGCGGCGGCGGCCGCGACGGCGTCCGTCATTGTGCGTGTGTCATTCAGTTGAAGAAGCCGACCGCTACGACGACTGCTATGAGCACGGAAAGATTGTTCCGCTTGTTCTCCTTGATCTTCTTCGTTCTCCTCCGTCCGTTCTCCATCGTTCGACTGTATAGTACATAGTGCGTTGTCGGTGTTTTTCGTCGTCAATTTTGGCGTCTGACGTCGTCTCTTCACAGTCAGTCAGTTAGTTGGACCATCACAATGGCCACCAGCGCGACGACAACATTACAAACAACAGCAACAACAGCAGCAACAACAATATCAACAAAAGCAGCAGCAGCAGCAACAACAACAGCAACAACAACATCAACAAAAGCAGCAGCATGCAACAACAACCACAGCAACAACAACAACAACAACGAAGAGAATGATCGTCTGATGCCGAGCCAGCATCATCGTCGTCGTTATTATTTACCTTTCTTAACAATCGTCGAAGGTAGCAACAACAGCAGCCAGTAGTGCCACCACAGCAGTAATGCTAGTCGCAGTAATAGCAACGCCAGGTCAGATCGCTGGCTACCTGGCGGATCGTCTGTCATTACAGCATACAGGATTATTGTGACGCTGTGCCTGGTCTGTGGATATATGCTCTTCTCCCGCCTCTCCATCGCGCGCGCTCTCTCTCTCTCTTGTATCTGTTTCTCTAAGGTTGTTTCTTTGCCTGTTTCGCTCGCTTCTTCCTATGCCTTCCTTCCCTTCACTAGTTACCGGCTCGATAGCCGATGTGATGCCAATGCTAGATTGCTCTGACTGCGACAGCCGGCACCAGGAGAGAAACCGGACAACAATTGACTCGCTTCGACTTCGACGACGCTCGGGCATTTCGGGGTGCACCGGGGTTGAGTTTTGGCGGGACAGGTGCCCGCGCGTGAGGTTGGCGACGACCGACGACCGTTTAACGAGGATGCAGCCACGCACGCATATAAGGTACATGCACGCCGTACAGCAGCAGCACCACCACCACCAGCATAGGCAACATTTCCCCGCTCGTTACGGCTCTTGGTACGCTTGGACTCGCCCATAACCCCCTCCCCTCGAAGCGCCTGCTGAGCCTTCAGGTCTTCCCTCAGCTTACCCCAGCGTGCCCCCCCGACTACTCTACGCTGCTGTTACTGCCGCGGCTATTGGTGCTCCTACAACTATTACCCATCTAGGTGGCCTGGCTAGCTGGGTCCGACGTAGTTGTCTGCATAGGCCGTGGCCTTTTGCTTGCCGCCACCGCCGCGGCCTCACTTGGTCGTACCCAATGGAACCTCGTCATGGTTCTCGTTTTGGTCGTCGTCGTCGGCTCGACCTACACCCCCCCCCTTTACCCCGTCGCTCATGTCCGCTCCCGTCTTCCATCCGTCCCGGTACGTGAGTACTGCGGCCCATTGCAAGCCGGTTTCGTGTCGGGGTATAAGCACACACAAAGACGACAAAACGCGCACACAACGGCGAGAGCACAGCGACAATATGCTACAACATCAACAGCAACCGTACCACCAATAGCAACAACAACAGCAGCAACAACAACAACAACAGCAGCCGCAACAACAACGACGGCGACGATAACAACAACAACGACGACGACAACAAATACAACAGCAACAACAACAACGATGAGCAGAAACAGCCGCCGCGGCAGTTACCATGCCCGGATTTTCGTCGTTGAAAGAGACAGGAAGAGCGAGAGAGAGAGATTTACTCGCCCATTTGTCTGGGCCGCTGTGTATTGCTCGTTCGTTCGTTCCGGCAATGAGTCTGTCTACACGATCCGGAAACTCCGCCAAGCAGGCAGGCAGGCGGGAGGGCAACTGGGTGGCCGACACTTAATTGGCCGGCCGAGTCGTTGTCGTTGGCATCGACATTGTCAGCCTCGACCACCCCCAACTCCATCTCGTTGGAGGCTGTGCGGCGACATGAAGGTGCTGGGGTGCCGGGGGTACCCGACCGATGATGATTGTTCGACGACGTGACGCATACACGTGACACATAACGACGACGACGACGACGGCGGCCGCGGCAGCCCCAGTAGCAGCAGCAGCAGAAGTCAGGCGGACGGGAAGCCAAGAGGCTCGTGCCGATCCCTATTCCCTTCGTCGCACCGCCAGAATCGCTGACAGCGGCTGCAATACTAGAAAGCGGCAGCAAATGCCGACACCCATTAGCTGCACTGCGCCCCCATCCAGGCCGACGACACGACCCGACTCGACCCGTCTGCAGCCTCCTAGCAACATCGACCTTTACGCTTACCACTACTACTACTACTACTAATACAACAACAACAAGATCAACATCAAGAACCAACATGATCAACAGTGTAAGCAACAGTAGCAGCAGCAACAACAACAACAACAACTAACACTACTAAACGTCAATGTGCACATGCCTACTAAATAAACCGAACACCCACTACATTGATTCTGCTCATGCTATTACTTATAGCAGTGGGGCAGATGGTACCGCTTTTACTGCTTCAACTGCACGTTCAATGTGCATTTGGGCCTGCAAGGGAAGGAAGCCTGCACAAAAGGCAGCAGACGAGCAGCGCCAAGAACAAGTGCTCTCTAAGCGAGTGTGCGTGCGGTACCACATGTAGAACAGAACATCGGCACCGTTAGCTTGACCGTCGACGACAACCGCGAAACGCCTAATGAGTCGCAAATCAGCACTAATCTGTGCTGTCCATCCGGTCAATCATAATCATCATTGCCAGCACCAACAACAACAACTACTACTACACCTACAACAACAACAACAACAACAACAACTACTACTACACCTACAACAACAACAACTACTACTACTACTACACCTACAACAACAACGACAAAACCGACAACAACAACATCACTATTGTCGTCTTTTCGTCGTCTATGCTTATTTCCCACGAGTTTGCTCATTGTCGCCGTCACCATCCGCGCGGCTCTCCCGCTCGTCGTCATGCAGCCTATGCGACCGGCGGCCTGTCTGTTTTAGGCAGTAGGCAATCGAAGGCACGAAGAGGCCGGCACGCATGCCCCTTTGTACAGCATGAAAATGCTGATTGCAGCGTTCTGTTCGTGGTGGCTAGCCCGCGGTGTGCGGGGGCCGTAAGTACGGCTCCTCCGCAGCAACACTCTCCTTTTCCCAAGCTTTAACCAGAGGCGCTCGTCAGGCATCCGCCTTTGAATTACCTCGTTTTCTGCCCCACTCTTTGCCCCCCCCCCCCCCCCCGGCCCGCCCCGGTTCTCTCTATCAACCTCAATCTCATCTTCTGCTTCCGCCCTTCTTCCGCCCTTCCCTCTATTCCATGCGAGCGTCACCTATTGCCAAGCATCTTTGTGTTTGTAAACCTATTCAGCGTAGGTTTACATACACAAAGATGTATGTACGCAGAGAGAGCAGTTCGGCAGTCCACGCTGGCTAGTAACCGCTTGCACAGACGCGTCGGTTATTTCTAAACGATTCCTGAATATGTATATATATATATATATATATATATATGCATGCTGATATTTGAACACTGCTTTGTTACGCAAGCGGCGCGTGTCAAGGCTTTGATTGTTGTGCATTATTGGGGGGGGAATAGGGCAGCAGCTTCGTTAGTAGAGGACGAAACTTTGCTGAATCGCACCGTATCCGGCCACCGCGTCCTGCTCAACATCATCATCCCTTTCAAGTCTCAAATCGATCAATGAATTCACACTAAGCACGTGCTGGGGTTCTGCTTTTTTTAGACGCAGTAAGGTGGCTGTTCAGCCTAGCGTCAGCCACCGACTGTAACACATCACACGGCGATTGAAGCACTCCTGACGGAAGTCGACCTAACGAACGGGCGCAAAACCTGTCGATAGCCTGAACGAAAAGGGGAGAACGCAAAAAGCTGACATAAACAAAACGAACAAACATCACCGCTCATTCGGTATAGCAACAAAGGTAGACAACAAACACGTTGATTTTGCTACTGCTACTGTTATTGTTGCGGATTCTTTGGCATTATTTGTTATATTGTTGTTGGCTTTGAACCCTACCTGGTAGAGTCAAGCATTCGTTGAAACCTGAAATACGTTTGTCTTTATGGGGCGGAAAAATTGCGCTTAGAAAATACGTCACCAGCAAAGAATGTCTACCTGAGAATAACGCTGGGACCACACCGCTTTGGGCTGTCACATGACGTACGCCCGCTTTTCATCGATAATCGATAACTGGACAGTACAAGCTGCTCGTTTTATTCTGTTCGATCGTTATAAATATTATTACTATTACGACCGTTGAGCACATTCAGCCATTAATAAAAAGCGTGCATATGTTATTTCTAATTATTCTCTACATCAAAATAAGATTGCTCCCTTTCTGTCTATTGACACATATGATGCTACACTCTAGCGTGATTGGATCCCACAATCAGTAAATCTACATATTTGACCATTTAGAAGAACGCCACATAATTGTGCTTTGACATATATATATATATATATATATATATATATATATATATATATATATATATATATAATGACACTAAACTCTTTCGAGAGCGACATAGAACTTCAGAGCTTGTTAGAGCAAATATTCTTACAATGGAACGTGGTCTCCGCACCTGAGGCGGGCTCGTGCTATATGGCCAGCCAAGGTGAACGAAAAGAACTTAGAAACATACAGGAATACGCGTAAGTTCAATCTTTCATTGCCATTATAACTAACAAGAGCAACAGAGAAGAAATTACGACAAAAAAAGCCAAACCTGCCTGATAGTAAATACTAGTGCCATTTTCTTGAAAAAGACAAGCAACGCGTCTATTGCAGCAGAACTATATAGATCTGGCGAGGCATAACGTCAAAGTTAGCCAACAGCATCAATTCGAGCAACGGTGATGTAGTAGAAGAAAGAAGCGTAGGCGACACGACAGTATTTGCTGACGCTTAATTGCCAAAAAAGAGAGCTAAAAGCGTCAATAGACGCCACAGGATCCAAAATGTGATAATCCAACCCCTCCTTAAGGGTGCAAAGCTCAGACATATTGAGACCGCACTGACCCAAATTGGCCCTTTCATGGTCGAGACGCCACAAAAAAAGGCCACTGGCAGATGGTCTGTCGTTGTCCGCCTTACGACACCTTCAACTAGTAAATAGGCTTCCTGTCTTATAGCCGAGTGGTTCCTTTCATGCCATGCCTGTAAGTTACAACTGTAGTTAGACAGGCCACGTGCCCAAATTAGTTACACGGCAACTCTACAGAAAGGAAATCGGGGAAGGTGGAAAAACGCAGACATAAAACGACAACGCAATCAAAGCACAGCCTCTATATCCTCTCCGATGAGAGCCCAACAAGGCATGGATAACAGTTTCAAGCTGTCCCGTTAGAGACACTCTCAGGATCTTTAGGTGTTCCGCAACCTGATGAGGATGACTCCACTATAATGGCGGATCGAAATACAACGCGCTTAAGGTTCCCTCCAGTATGTGAACAATTGGCCGTCGACTCGAGGAGTTAGTGATAAATCAAATTTTAAAAAAATCTGATTGAGGCAAGACTGTGCACACTCTACCTCAAACTTGCTAAAAGACCTAAGGCGACGCTTCGCCTTCTGAGCGAGCCAAACGCCTTCCTTGCTAATTACAGGGAATTACACTGGACAACAGACGATATAAATGCGTCAGACTGAAATGTTCCGCTTATGTTGGGTTATACATGCATGTATAAACCAACATATATATATATATATATATATATATATATATATAATTAACAAATCGATATTCAGGGCCTGTATGGTGACTATTACGTGTCCGTTTCGTTTACGACAGGCCAACACCACTTCAGAGATGTGCCCCGAACGGAGGCAGCGTTTCCTCGTTCTGTGTCAATATCTAGACGTTGTTTAAACAAAGGATGACGACCTGCTAATACCGGATTACAAGTTTAACAGCGGCAGCCAACTTGGCGTATCAGCTACCTTTTGCGAACGCCAGGAGCATCCAAGGTTTTAAACGCGGGAGGACAGAATTGGTGGGGATACCCGATTGACAAGTATATTCTTAGCTTGTTGGTCCCCGCAAAATGGGCTGCATAGCTAGCTTCGGATGCGCCGTCATCGGCCACAGAAGGGTCTAGGTGCTCGGTAACGGTTATATCCTAAACCATCATTTTGCCTCGCTCGAAGAATGTAAGTGTTATCTTGTAGCTGCTGCCAGCGCAGAGGCGTGGGGGTTCAAAGACGCCTGGACGACCGAATGACCTAAAGGCTTTGCTGAAGGTCTCGTTAATAATGGCATGTATAAGACGTCGTCCTGTGCTGATGATATACGATAGGCCCTAATAAGTGGCGGCGTGGTCTAGGGCACTAGTGCATTAGGCATGGCTGTTATCTACCGGGGTGTCGCCGGTTCGATCCCTGTTGTTGATCGAATTTTCTTTGAAAGATACTTATTGAGAATAGATGATAAATCATACTTTAGCGAGAGTTAGCGGCCATGCTGCCACAAGGACTGTTGGAGAAACCCTAGATATCTAAACATGTCTGGCCCTCGGTGCATTGAAGATAAACCTCGCGGTGAGTGCCAAGCCCGTAGGGGACGGAGGATCGTCTAGAATTCAAAACAACCTCCATAAAAATGTTTTAATTCTAGGCCTTAATGGTCCCAGTTTGTCGACGAGGTGACCACATTAAAATAAATATTCTTGAGGCAAAAAAAATACCTAACTTATCGAATAAGCCACGTGCTCAAACGTAGAGTAATATACTGCCGTATAAGTGGTATCTGCTTTGGTTGCTCCAAATTTTCTTCGACATCAGAGTTAGTATTCATATTATTTATGCTTGTGTGCTTTAATGGTTGCAATCTTAATATTATTGCCGTGGCTGCCACTATTATTGCCAAGGTGGCTTTTATTGCTGATACTACACAGTTAAAGTAGTTAAACAAAGAAACAACTAGCGTTGATGTCGAGGCGGAGTCAAAGAGAAGGCCGGAAACCTTCGTTTTGTTCCAAGAAGCATTCCAAATTTGCAAGTTCAACGCTGACGCGACACAACACTATCATTTCTTTAAGCGATTGAGATCCCTCTAGACTTACATGTTTTGGCGTAAAGATCAAGAGAAAAAATCAATGCTGTGTGCATTGCTGAATTGTGTGTGGTGTCGTCTTAAACGACAACGGCTGGCGGGGCCCGAATCCTCTGCTAAAGAATTTGAGGGTATGTATGCCGTATATAGTCAGTTGAGCGGATGAAGACTTACCTTCCAGCTCAATTAGGCGGAAAGGTGTCAAGAAACCGCTTACGGTTGTCTTTCTCGTCGTTGTTATTGTTGTTTTTGTTGTCTGTTGTTGCTGCTGCTGCCGCTGTCATAGTAGTAACAGTTGCATTAGGGCTACGACAGTAGATTTAAATGGCTTTAGAACGACTCGGCACTGACTTGGTCGTTTCCGCCCGCGCACGTTTCTGCACAGTGAAACAACTACGGAGGCGACGGCGGCGCGCAGTATATAGCGAGTAAGATGACAGAAGCCAGCAAGTTGCTAGAATTTACTACTTCTACTACTACTACTACTACTACTACTTGTACTAGATGCCAGCGGAGCCTAAGCCTTGCTCAAGCTTATCCTCCAAGCTTATGATGTCCCTGTTGGCCGTTTGTTAGTCAGGGGAAAGCGAAATCGGAGAGAAGTAGAGAGTGCAAAAGACAGGGAAAGCGAGGAACAAGCGGATAGTGTATGCAAAACAAACGAAGGAATGGACGACGGAGCGCATGATGATGATGGTAAAATGAGACGAAGGAAGATGGACCAGAACGGGAAGGCTACAGGGAACCCAGTAGTCTACGTGTGTCGTATTGTAGCTATTGGCGCAGTAGACCTTTTCCGTGACCTCTATCTCCCTAGTGAGAGAAGCAGAGTAGAATAGAAAGGTAGAGAAAGATAACCCCCACAAAGAGAAAACAAGCGCGAGAGAGAGAGAGAGAGAGATCGGGCGAAATACAGGCCACCCACCCGCCAGGGATGCCATTCGCCACCCCCCCCCCCCTCCCCGCCCACTCGTAGACCCAGGAATGCCAGGCAAGGTGAGAAAGAATGTTTGTCAACAGAGTGGGCAAAACTTTAGGGCTCGCCCGCTATGGCATCGTACCTTGGTTTGATCGAGATGCCAATCTCGACGATAAGCTAACCCGTCGGCGACTCGGCCGAGCGAAGAACATCCGACTGTAGGATCGCTTAGGATGCGACGAACGACGCTGTCATTCTAGCTTTCCATCTCTCGCACCCTGTCGTCGTGACATTCTCATACAGGCTAAGACTTTGTCCGACGCCTCTACGCGTGACGAGGCGACAACGGCACGCGACCCTGCGCCCTCCACGCTCTACGCTTTGTGACGGCTACTGACGTAGTCTGCACGTGGTCGTAGTCGTGGTAGTTGTAGTAATAATCGTAGTCGAGGTCGTCGGCGTCCTCGTACTAGTGTAAAGCTGGGCCCGGGGGGCGATGGGACCGCGATAGAGTCCGGCATATCCGGCCGCTGTTGTAACGTGCGGAATTAGGCCGCCGCATTCCACATCTACTTAGGGCTACAACAGTCCAACTACCTCCACTCATCCTTTGACACATATATATATATATATATATATATATATTTATGTGTGTGTAAGGTAATACACGCATATATATATATATATATATATATATATATATATATATGTGTGTAAAGTAATATTTATTAAATTGTAAGGCGCATCGTTTACCGCGTACGCAGTCTATTTGGATGCCTCGTTTTTCCATTTGTTTGTCTTCCGCATTCCCATTCTCGTTCTCATTCATCGGCCGGAAAGAGGGGACTTCGCAAGCACTTCTCCTGCGGTATATCATCCTGTCAGTCTAAGCTAGTTTTAGCGGCGCCAGAGAAGATTTCAGGATGCTCAGGGACTTGTGGAGGCGTTTCAACCGGCGGTGTCAAACAAGCGGGTCGTTCAGACAAACAGGACAACTTAGCAGCAGCAGCCCCTATCAGCTACAACAACGACTGCAACGACAACAACAACGGCAACAATAAGGACAACAACAACGGCAACAATAAGGACAACAACAACGGCAACAATAAGGACAACAACAACGGCAACAATAAGGACAACAACAACGGTAACAATAAGGACAACAGCAGCAACAAAGGAACAACACAACAGAAAAGTTCTGCTAATCTGCAGTCCTGCCAACAATTGGATAAGTCACTGCGAGAGATGCGGAGCGAGCAAGAGAAGGCGGGACATAGATAGGGAGGAGAGAGAGAGAGAGAGCGAAAAATTCCAATCGAAACACCTACTATCTACGGTCGGCTGTCTCGAGTCTAAAGCAGCAGTCGATCTGGCCTACGTTGTGCCTTTCTGCAAATCGAACTGCCAGTAAACCGTCTGTTGGTAATGGTGGTGATCGTGGCGGGGGCGTCGGCGGTGGCGCTGGCAGGGGCGGCTCCGACAATGCTGATGATGATAATAATGATGAGTGTGGCTTTCGACGATGGCGTTTCGCTCGCTTCGGCAAGCGACAACGGTCGACTTGGCTACACCGTGCTGCACGACTGCACGATACGGTATCACCAGCCAGCACCACCTCCACCACCACCACCACCAAGCAAGCAAGCAAGCAACGGATCAACCCGGCGCGGCCCGCCCCGCCCCGCCTCGACCAACAACTAACTGATCAAGAGGTTGGCAAAGGCGGTTGACGTTTCGCCTGACCTCCGATCGAAAATTCAGCCAACGTTGGTGTCTGACACAACGCGGTGACGAAGCTCCAGTAGCAGTTGCCGCAGCAGCAGCAGCGGGCAGTAGCGCAAATAGCTGCAGCAGCAGCTGGAGGGAGTTAGACCAGCGAACAGATTGCCTCGCGATGCGCCCGGGCGTGAAGAAAGTTCACGCCCTCGCTAGTAATAGTAACGCTGGCTGGCTGGCTGGCGAATTGACTGGCTGGGTGGGTGGCTGGTGGGGTCACGAAGTAGTATCGAAAGAGGACGAGCGGAAGGGGAGCCCGGGGAGACGGGCTTGGATGGGGGTTGGACGCACTGTTTCAAATTGTTCAAATTGTCAACGACCACGATGTCTGGCCGCGCACATCTCTCTAATCGCAGCGTGGCGCTTAGTTTGCACCACCCGCCGTCGGCGGCTTTTCACTATTCACTACCGGGGCACAATCTCGCCTGACAATCAATCGCGCTCTGGTGTCGCGCGCCGGTGACGAGCGATGCGTGTTCCGATCGATGTCTTGGAGTTTGTCGTCGTCGTCGTCGCCGTCATCATCCGAGCTGCTCCGAGGCGACGGAATAGTTCCTGGCGCCGGAGCGGCGATGCAGCGGTTTCGGCAGCCCAGCAGCCGATGATCCGGCGGCTGATCGAAATGATTTCGCCGACAAGAGTTACCTCACCAG
The DNA here is from genome assembly GCA_003439945.1 of Dermanyssus gallinae. Classification (NCBI taxonomy): domain Eukaryota; kingdom Metazoa; phylum Arthropoda; class Arachnida; order Mesostigmata; family Dermanyssidae; genus Dermanyssus; species Dermanyssus gallinae. The sequence goes on along the minus strand of QVRM01007157.1, from coordinate 131,677 downwards.
TCTACTGATCCTTAACGCCGACGCAGTCGCTACCGCTGTCATAGTCCCTATTGCAACAGTTGTTGCATTGTTGTTGTTGTTGTTGTCGTCATCACCACCATCATCATCATCCACCGTTCGAGAAGCACAGTTACTTACCCGAACAAAACTAATGGATGATTAATTTACTACTAATTGTATTGGACGTTGTTGTTGGTATAGATATTACTGTTGTCGTTGTTAAAGATGTTGTTGCCGTTAATGTTGTTGCGGTTGTTGCTATTTTCGTTATAGCCGTCGTCGGTTGTCCCAGCATTCGCAGCTTTTCCGGGTGGGCGAAGCGTGCTGGCGAATAACCTACGTACGCAAATACCACTAGCCGATTTGTTAATTTTCCACCACTTAGTTGTTCCTAGCCAACGCCTGCTGCCAATGTTTAGTAGTAACCAACGATCTATTTAGATCCTCTTTCAGTAAATTTTCAATTATGTTTCCTTTTACCTATTCCACTATCCGTTTTCTCTTCTTCTCCGCTCCACGCCGATGAACTCATCCGCATGCAGGAACAGACATTTCTTGCAAGAAGCACTTGACGATGTGAGGAAAGGCACGTGTCTTACACAGAGTCTCTATCGATCTATATGTATATATATATATATATATATATAGGACCGACATAGCCCGCCGGCAAATTTATTTGTCCATGTTGTCTGTTATCACAATGTGTCACATAACGCACTGAAAACTAAGGACTCAAGGCTCTAGGTCCAAGATGGGGCTGGTCCACCTGGCCAAAGTTCCTCTCACCGACGCGGCGTTCCCCCTCTGAACGTCTAACGACAAGCGCTGCAGTAAGTACTCCCCCGCTCTTTTGTCTCCTGTAGCAACCACCAATCTTCTCCCGACGTCTCTGAGTAATTTTTTGGTAAGCAACCCTGGTCCCCCTAACGTCTCAAAAGCTAGAGGTGAGAACAAGTGGGGATAGTCCAGGCTTGAGTACTTCCTGCACTTGGCTGTTTCCGCTAAGGCAACCGCATGCCCAGGGCGGGCTGCGCCAGTACCGACCATTGAAGGGGCTAAAGAGTCGGTAACAGTCGCGTCCCACACCAGCATCTGGCCCCGATCGAATGGGGTCAGAGTCATTCCGTCAGGCCTTTTTCCGTCATCTCTGACTAAGCCGGGGGGCTCCAGCACACATGGGTAGCCTGCCAACCGTAATCCTCTGCAGAACGTCTCGTTCAGGGCCGAGTGGCGTGCGATCCTGCCTGAACTCTGGGCGCAAGAAAGACCGTGGTGGCCTAGGGAGTCGACTTCGTCACCACAACCACAGCGATGGGGGGAAACCAGTTCTGCTCCCACTCTCAAACCGACTAATATTCGTGTAGATTCATCGTCTAAAAGGGTACCCAGTTGAGGACTCGGGAGGGCGTGTAGCCATACGCTTGCACCCGGCGAGGAGACGGCTTGTAACCTCGCTTTGTCCGCGTCGGAAGTTGCTCGGCTCCACAGGTCACTCCATCGACGATCGTGTGTCAAATCTGACCACGCAGACTGAAGAGAAGGGGTCTCCGGGAGAGCCCCGCAGAATGCAATGGCTTCATTTTGGGTCTTTTCCAACGTAGATCGGAAATGCACCACAGCGTGGGGGTCTAGGATGGCCTCGATGTCGCTGATCGCTGAATGCAGGGAGGCAATATGCGCCGCAACTGAGAGGGAAACTGCCTCGGGGAGTCCCAACCCGCCTCTTGCGACCGGTAGTGATGCTTGGGTTAAGGGGTCGCCCCGTAGCCGCAGATTAAGTAGAGATTCCAACGCGTCGCCTTGCTTCACATTTAGTTCTTCCAAGTGAGATGAAAAGGCTATGCAGTTGACACCTCTGAACAGGTAGTTCAGATTCGAAGCGGAGAAACACGAACGTAGAAGGTACAATCCCCTATGAGCGCCAAGCTGAGGGAGGCGGTTGAGACCGACCTGGAGTTTTTCTCTCCATCGCTCGATCGTCGAGGTGAGGTTGTCGGGGGATAAAGGCACCCCAAGAAGGTCTAGGTCGTCGCCAACTACACGGCACCCCGGAAGTAAATCCAGGATGACAGGGGTGTCATTTGCGCCCATTCCTTTTATATGGACTTCACACTTGGTCGGGTTCAGTTCTAAGCCGCTGCATGTAGCGAAGCTTAGTATTTTCTTTATGTCCTCACATATATATATATATATAGATATATATATAGATATACATATATATTATGTATATATTACATATATAAATATATCCATATATATATATAATATATATTATATTTGACGATGTGAGGAAAAGGCACGGTGTCTTGCACAGAGTCTCTATCGATCTATATATGTTATATATTATATATATATCATATATATGTGTGTATACGGTAGGCTCGGCCTCATTATACGGCAACCGTTACCGACTCAATTGGTCGTAATAAGAAGCAGAACGAATACAATTTACGATCCTGTCCTCACAGATTAGCAGCAACTGCTGCAGGCGGCACCACCCCCACAACCACCAGAGTAGCTGCTAGCCGTGCTGGTCCTACCAGCACTCATGCACAACTCGTCGTTTGGTCTATTATCAGCGTCGACATTCTCGACATCTGCGTCACTACGGCGTAGAGTCAAACGCAGAAGACCTGCGCTTATGAGCTATGATAGGCCGGTAATGAGCGACTCGGGATAAATCAAGCTCATTGGATTGATCTTCCGCTTCCTTCCGCCGCCTTCGCTGGTCCGGCCCTTGGTCCGGCCCTATTCACGATCGAGAGTTGCCCTGCTCTTGGCCTTGTCTTCTTTCGTCCGGCATCAGCCCAGAGACAATTCCGTTCGTTTCTTCTAGCCAGACGTGCCGTGTATCGACGTACGATCGATAGCAACAAAAACGGTCCCACAACAGAAACACATCACAAGAACAACAACTAGCACATCAGCAATGTGGCAACAACAGCAATACTATTTGTGACAACGACAACAATGCAGCAATGCCTACAAAATGATTCAGTAGTAGTTGTTAAAAATATATAAATAAATAAATAAATAAATATATATATATATATATATATATATATATATATATATATATATATATATATATATAAGGAAAACAATCGCATCACCCATCACATTTGGCTTTAAACAACTTTTTTAACCACCCATTCGGAACAAACTTGAATGAGCCATACATAATATGGCTGGAATGTTGCGCTATGATGCGTGTGTCTAATATTCAACAACAAATGCGTTCTGTTTTTTTTAATAATTTACATGTAAGCAAAGTATGCGCCCAAAAAAAGCCATATTACAAAGAAACTAATCGTTCTAGGACAAATGCATGGTTGAACTGTTTATTAGAAATGTAATGTAATGTAAATGTCATTCAATGGAGTGCCGCGTACCGCTGCAAACACTAATAACTGCCGTCATGCGGCGTTTGACATTGATCTAATGAACTCATCATCAATGAATTGCTGTGACATAATATTCCACTTCTCCCGCATAGCATACACGAGCTCGAAAGTGTTGCTGGAACTAGAGTTCTGGCTAGAGCTTAGCTCAGAAACTCGCCGTTTCGGCAGGTCCCATGCTATTTGTTCATAGGGATTCAGGTGGGCCAAACATGCTGGTCACGTCCTTGAGCTAGTTTAAGTTTCTGCGAGGTACTCCAAACAAATGCAGCCGTGTGCGGTCGATCACTGTCATGTATAATAGAGTTATCGCACTAATTATAAGAAAGTTATCGCACTAAGCATAATATTGATAGTTAATTTCTTATTACCGTCCCGGTGAGACGTTAAACATTTTTCTCTCCTGAGAATCAAAGTTGGCTTGAGGGACCTCCCGGGTGACGTGTGAGGTTTAGATCTCCTTCTGCCTAAGGATCTGGACCATTTTGAATAAGGACCTTATTTTACACCATGATTAAACCTTCGCTGGTAGCTGGTGCAGCTACACGGTGCAAGGTTGCGCAAACTGCTCTCCATCGCGCCGATACACTCTTATCCGTGTGTTGTTACCGTAAAAGAGCCTCGACCTGGTCTCAACAGAGAATCCGATTGGATGACAGGCGTCTCATGGCATTGCGTGGTCTCGCGCTAACCGGCATCATGTTAGTCGGTGAGCTGCGGTGAGTTGTGAACGTACAGTGCGCCAGTACAGCCGAGCATACATGGTATACAGTTTTTGCCTTATAGTACGCGCATTAGCAACGACTCAAGGAACGAGCATTATAAAGCGTGGCATAATTGGGCAGTCGGCAATGTGGCAAAACATATAATCAACTTAAGCGGTAGTCCATATATATATATATATATATATATATATATATATATATATATATATATATATATATATATATATAGGTACATTTGTGCTCATATATGTTTATATGTATATATATGATAAAAAGTTGTTTCGCAGAAACGTCAGCGATTGTCCGACATATCCGCCTGGTGAAATCCTTGGGTCGAACACACAAAGTGATGGTAGCCATGCACAATGTACTTTGTGTACATGTCCCGACTACTGCATGGCTCCATGGTGAGGTAGACAAATAACTACGCTGCCTCTGCCACTTTCCCTACTACTCGAATACATATTACCGAAAAAAGTCTTGTAATAGCTAACCTAAGCCTGACTCTGATTGTTTCCCCTGTTCCCGGTCCGCCAGCTGCTAGCAGGTACACGGAGCGGTTACTCACTTGCTCTTGCCCTTCGTAGTGAGAACGCGCTTCAGATATGTTGTGAAGCACTCCTATAGGTGCCCACATTTTTCCGTTTAGAGGCTGCAACTCAACATCGGCACAATCGTAAGCTCCCAAAAAACTACTGGCGCTACTCAGATACAGGACTTCGATAGTACGTTAGCTTAGTGCGAATGGAGACAATAGACGCCCGACACCTGATCGCCGATGTGCTGGGTAAAGGTCGTCCCTTATAGGGTAGTCTCAGACCCAAATACGGGAAGGAGTTGACAAAGTACAGAGGTTGGCCACAACAGGGTACTATGTCTGCTACACACAATCGACCTTTACGGCGAAACTTACGGCGAATTCTGTCTTATGCGAATTAATTTGCAAGCCCTCACGGTGAAGGTAGGTTTTCACTTCGCAGACGTGATATATATACGTTTATGCACATGCATACCAGTATGTATTACTTATGTTTATGTGCATGCATAATAATATGTGCTTATTTTGAAGAGCAATGGATGATTTCGTAGAATAGAAAATAACTGAATGTTTTCAAATTTAAAGTTATTCTAAGAAATTGACGAGTAACCGATTTTATTCATTAAAAAACCATCTCCACTGTTAGTCACAACGTTTCCTTATATCCAGATCAGGGGTTGGGTTTTTCCATCTAGAGGAATGTCTCCACGTATGTTTTCACTGCTTCTGGTGAAAGTGAATATAATTTCTTGCAGATAATTCTGCGGGCGTCTGAGGCAGTAGTTCAATCGGTGTCCGGTGAGTACGGTAGATGCGGCAAAAGTTCCCAATCGAAGTTTGGGCTTATCTAACGATCTTTCTATTCACGAGAATGTGTCTCTTCCTTTGGAGGGCGGCAAAAACTCAATCGAGCTAATCACAGTGCACACTCGTGTCTTTCGTTTAGCCATTAGGAAAAAACACGTGGTGAACGATGCCATGCCAATTCAATCAAACACGGAGTAAAATCTTGCGCGAATAGGTTAGTTTATAAGGCGGCTTCTCGGAAGACTGGCCTGGACTCTCGAAGATTCTGCGGTCGTTTGCGCTCCCATAAATCTCTGTTCATCTGTTTTGTAAACATAGCAGACTTCTCAGAGGCGTGGCAGGCATTCAAAAGCACATCTAACATTTCCAGTTACATTCTGTACAGCTTTGTAGTTCAAGGATCCAGACATCAATGGGCAAGTTGCCCAGAGCTCGCGCTTCCGCGGTGCTATGACTTCGGCTCAGTGTTGTAAAATGGTTGGTCTTTCGATTTGGAGTTAGGAACTCAATTAGGCTAAACGCGGAAAGGTCCACACAATGTCACAATTATTTGTGACCTCTCAAGCCACTTGAATAAAGAACGTATAAAGAAGGGAAACGAAATCGCCCACAACAATAAAGACGTTTGTTTTAATCGATTATGTAATGCTGGATTGTTCTGTGGCCATCTGAACGACACGGGACGACCGCAGATAGTAAATACTCCGAATAAATCTAGTCAAAGAGAGAAAAATGAGAGCCCTCGTATAGCCGGCATATACATTATGCACACTAGGATTGCTTCTCCGTGAATCATTACGCTGGCGATTAAACTACTAGGCCTTTATCTACATCCCAAATTGTTACCACAATGTACAACGGTACCACAATTTCTGAGAGTGGCTTTACCGGAACTCTTGATGAGCGTCCTAGAAAATTCCTGCTTGAGAATATGGTCCTAACGTGATATAACTCTAGTATAAAATAGTTCTGCGGTACAAGTTACTCTCACTGGATTGTTTAGCCACTGCGATTGCCCAACACGTCAAGTTTTAACGCTTCACGTCAAGTTTAATGTTTTATTGAATCCACTAAAATTAATTATTTAGGGGCTGTCGAACGTATTTGAACTGCGTGCTAAAAAATTATTTCCATCGCTGCAAAGCGTGTAAAATATCTGGCCTATGGCTCTTTAGAGCAGTTCCTGTAACGTATATGTTAAAAGAGCTGCTCTATGTAATTCTAAAAGTAAAACGAGTGACCGCCAGTAATTTTGTATTACAATATTTCTCAATTGGTACAGACATGACGAATAGAAATAAGATGTTCGTTTCCTAAAGATATTTGTCTCTAAATCGCCTTATGGCACCGTAATAGCAAATTTTTAAATCATTGAACGCAAAGGCTCAAACATGAGGCATCACTATATCCTGATTTTTGCAAGTTTCCCTTGTACAACTATTCACTTTTAACTAGCCACTGTGGAGTGACTTTCAGACATCTCGATTCAAACACATTGCTATACGTTAAGTTTCTCTACCAAGAATATGTGTCCCCCGCAGTTAGCAAACTTGGTCCCTCCTCAAAGAGATATCTTTCTATTTCCCGAAAGCTTTACAACAATAATAATATTTGTTCTAAGCGTGCCTTAATAGAGCCTACCCTGAGCTAAATGCTAATGCTTACTAGAGCTCTGGATATTGGTTTGCTATATATATATATATATATATATATATATATACATATATAATTAATTTATAATTAGTCAGCACCATTATTTGTGGGGAGGCAACGGCACACCGGGTCGTTTGCTCGTACGCTCACTGTTGGCGTTCTCTAATAACCGAGTTGTAGTAGTGGTAGTAATAGTTGTGGGATCGCAGTGTGTGATGTAGATCCCACGTTGTGATGGTCGTCATCATTGTTGTCGTGATGCGTGGGGGGAGGCGGGGGGGGGGGGGGGGGGGGTCGGGGTCGCCCGTCGCGATACGACCAGCAGAAGACGTGGGCACCGCCGCGATGACCCTCCCATCCTATGGTCAGCACCGCAGCGGCGGCAGCCGCAGCAGAAGTTGTAGCAGTATTAGTAATAGTGCTATGCCGCCCTCTATTACCCGCTACTGTTGGCGTAACTGATGTTTCTTACCCCCATCATCACTCTGTTCCTTTTGGTCTCTTTCGTGTGGCTACGCTGCGGCCGCTCTCGAGCACCCCAACCTCCCACCGTCGCCCCCTGCCGCTGTTGCCTACGTTGTTTCCCAGCGCTACTGCCGCGGCGCTCTGCTCTTGCTGTTCTTCTTGCTCTTGGCGACGGCTACCCGCTACTGTGTAGTAGACCGTCTAGCCAGCAGCCACTTGAGATGTCCATCCGCCGCTGTTAAGGTCCAACCATACGACCGACCGACGATGCTTCCTGGTTGTCATGTTCCGGGCCCGCCAAGCAAACTTGGGCGTTGCAGGTGCCCGGCCCCCCACTGACTGGGCTGATGGGCTGGGACCGGGCTTAGGCTTGGGTTCGGGCCCGGGGCCGAGCTCACTGCCGGCAGCCGGCCGGCCGAGCGAATAATTCATGAGCTCAAAACATACTCATCCTTCGTCTCTTCCTCGAAGTCATCCTTCTGCTCTTCCTCATCTCTCAAAGAAAACGAAGAAGAAGAAGAAGAAGGAGAGGACAAAGAAGACAAAAAAAGTCGAAAAAGAACAAGACGGAGAGGAACAGGGCGCCCAGCCAACCGACCAACCTACTGTCCGACAGATCGACAGACTCACGGCCATCTATGAGCGGGCGGGCGGGCGTCTGGAGGGCGGTCAAGCAAGCACCCGACAGACTCAGTGTGCTACGGCGCAGCAGTTGTTGTTCGCAGCACTCATTTGCCGTTTACTACTCTCTCTAGGATGCCTACCTACTTTTCGCCCACTTTTCTCCTTCCGCCCTGTCTCCTCTCGTCTCTCACCCCACCGCCTTCTCCGCTTTTCCTTGGGTTTCTCTTACACCCGGCGGTGTTTTGGCGTCGTCGTCGTCGTCTTCTCAGCCCCCCCCCCCCCTTCTCATGGCTGACTCCATACAACTCGCTTCCATTTCTCACTTAGCCACTGTCCCTCCAAACTTCTCCTTTGAACCTTCTGTATCCCCCGCTTCAGCGCACCTCCACGCGCAATGCTGCAAGATCGGGCCACAGTCTCACAGTACATGGCGTTTTTCGGTCATTCCGCTTGCGTTGACTTTTCGTCGCCTACGCCGCGGCTTCGGTCGGGGTTCAGCATTGCCTGTCTGTCTGCCTGCTTGCTTGCTTGAGTGGTTGAGGCATGCTAACTGTGTTTCCAATCCGCCCTCTTTCTGCATCTCTCTTTGTCGTTGTCTACCTATATATGTAGCTACATATTGTCTACATATATTTTTCTTGATCCATTTCTCTGTCGGCCCTGCTTTATAGGGTGACGCTCTAGATGCAGTCGTTCTCTAACGTTTCTGTCTGCTGTCTATGTTCCTCATCCTATGGTCAGACATCTAGGCGGGTTTTCTTCTCCACCTACTGAGTATTAACCACCCTCACGCAGAAAAAGAAAGAGAGAAGAAATAACTAGATAAAAGTTATAAAGTGTTATTATTATTATTATCATCATCATCATCGCTGTTATTGACGTTGCTGCCTTCGTTGACCTCTGACGTTTATACAGTCTACTGAGCGGGTCCGAGACAGTTCAGACTCTGTTACGGCGGCGTCTAGAATGAGTTCTGCCGAGTCGGGTTTCTTCTCCCGTGGCTTCAGCAACTCTGCGGTCTTATTTGGCTCTTTCTTCTTTTCTTCTTAAAGTTTCTTTTCTGCTCGCCTTGCTGTTTGTTTTGTTCCGGCGTTTCCTCTTTCTTGTTTGGTTCTCCTGCTTCTCTGAGAAAGAAACCCTCGGATGATTTTGCTCTGGATCGTAGTGCAACGCGCGCATGGTTGATGGAACCGTGGCAGAGAGCGGGTCGCTATTCCTCTCTGTGCTTCTCGTGTCTGCATGAATCCCTTCTTTCTTTCTTGAGTTTCTTGTTTTCTTTCTTCTTCTTCTTCCTCTTCTGTTTCTTGCACTTCTGCTCCATGCTTTCTTTCATCATGTTGCTTTTGTTGGCATTGCTGCTGCCAGCCCCACCGTTACCGTCGCCGCTGTCTCATGGCTTTCAGCATTCTCACTTTCACGTCTTCTCAGGCTACTCATCAGGTTCCTCTCTGGTTACCACTGCTGCTGTCATCAGTATCAATGCTGCTAATACTGCCACTATTGCTTCTCCTGCTGCGGTAGCAATTTCGATTGCAGGATATTTGCATTGCTGCCGACTGTTCGCGCACCTCTGCCAGGCCACGCTGTCAGGACGCAGAAGAAATCGCTTGTTCGCTCACTGCGCGGCCGACGCTGCCAAGGCGGGCGACGCAGACACGGCATCGACGCCAGGAACAAGAAGGCTAGCGATGAAGACGGGTGAAGTAGGGGGGTGGTTGCCTTCCACCCCTCTCCTGCGTTTCATCCGAGGTCTGTTGTAGAGTAGACTTGAAGAAGTGAAGCCCGGACTACCCGCGTACAGAACAGAGACGAAGTAAACAACGGTGCCACTACTACTACTACAAAGACTAAGAAAACAACTGGATCTTCTCCACTACTGATTCTACGACAACAACGGCGACGACGACGACGACAACAACAACAGCAGCAGCAACCGCAACCTCAGTCAACAAAAACGTTAACAACAGCAGCAACCGCAACCTCAGTCAACAAAAACGTCAACAACAACACCAACTATTACAACAACAACAACAACAACAACAACAATAGCAACAACAACAACAACAACAGCTGAGTCTACTCTAGTACTACTTTGCTTCCATTTCAGGCATGTCGTTTCTTCCCATTTAGAAAGTGGGCGGGTTAGCGGCTACCAGACGGTGGCATGGCCTGCCCGGTTCTGAGTAGTTGTCTGGGGGAGACTGTTAGCCGTAGCAACAGCAGCAGCAGTAGAAGGAGACATTTTATTTCGGCATCTTTTCTTCTTCCACTCTGGCCATCTCTATCTTTTAGCTTGGATCTCTATCTGCCATTTCGTCGTCTTGTCGTTCGTATCCTCCTATTTATCTCTGTTCCGTTTCAATCTGTTGTTTCCCCTCTAGCTGGTTATTCCTCTGTCCGCATCCGCGTTCTCCTTTCTGTGTTTGAAGTCTCGGCACTGACCCGCAGACTTAGTGCCCCGTGCTTATACTGCGCCCGCGACCGCGCCCCTGCAGCGCATAACAGAAGCTACCGATTCCTGCACATGTAATGTCGTAGAGTAGAATAGAAAACGCCTACATTTACAACATAGAGGATGGATGGGAGGAGGAGGCTGGGATTGACGCAGGAAAGTTTGCGCAGCGGCCGCCTTGTTGTTAGCCGATTTTCTGGCTGCACACCAGGCAAACATATTATTGATAGTTTCAATTCTTGCGATGCATGCAAGTATCAGCATTATTTGGCTCCTGCTGAGTGTTCGTTAACACAGAAGGGATCAGTCGATTAGATGCAAGCTCATAAGCTATTTGAGTATAAGCTATATAAGTGACCGTATTTCGTTGCTCTTAAATAAGGTTGACAGCAACCATTGGTTCGATATCGTGTTTTCGGCAGAGTCTTTTCAGGAATCTTCTTCAGTCATACCAGAACTGTTTGCACAAATATGAGCCCTGGACCGGTGAGCAATATAAAAGTCCAGAAAACACCATTAATTCATACAGGCAAAGACATATATACCATTGGATCTTTAATGAAACAACGGAATAGCATGTTTACAAGAACAGATGTCGATTCTACTAAATTTCGAACATGTGCAGAGAACGTGAGGTCCGTCGACATTAACAATTTTAAGTCTAAGCTAGCGTTACATTTGCAGTGGGCAGTGTTGGCCAGTTTAGCTGATAGTCCAGAACGGGCGAGCCATGTTTTAGAACGAGACATTTTGGATTGGAGAGTTCCATCGCATTGCTACTGCCCTGGGAGAATATAGTTTTAGGTCATAGGCTTACAGAAGATTTTAGCACTCGACGGAATATAACACTTTATGCCTAAAACAAATATTGCGTTAGGGACGCAGCTCCTCTGTAGGACACCAAACATAGGTGTCAGTCGTGGCTCACTAAAAGCTTCCTCGCATTTTATTTGGAATGACAAATTGTGCAAACATTGGCAAGCCGTTTACGAGTCTGTCAATGAACCTGGAGCATCTTGATCGTGTCAACAACAAGTCAATGATCGATCCTATCGATGGCACTCGTCTAATTGAAATATATTCATTGAAAGTTGTTTGTTGGGGTTTGCGTACAATGCCCAGTCGTTTATAATTTCTAAGAGTTGCACGCATCGTATAGAGAAATATGTGCGTCTTTCAACGTACCATGCCTTGTGTAGTGTACGGAGATGTGAATCGTACGTATACACTTATCTTTATCGAATGTATATATATATATATATATATATATATATATATATATATATATCACTATTTTTTACAGCCGCCGTTCATTACAGTGAAAAAATCAGCAAACGTTTCTTGTACACGATTATCATCACAGGTGTGCAATTGCAAACAGTCGCTACATATATAAATGCAAAAGTTGACTCAATAGCGTTAATATTAACCCACGCTGTTTCACTACCAAAACAATAGTCTGTAGCGAATGTGTGTTTCCGGCAGATAACAAATACATTTACACAAACCTAACGTTGGTTTACCCAACTTCTGGAGCATCACCTCAATATCTTAAAAGGCTAATAAGTGATGATAGGATCGATACATATTTTATTGTTCGACTATACAAGCTTTGCAATATGATTTCAATACGATTTCTGCAGGTTCAAGCAAGACACGCAAATTATATACACCTCTTATATATATATATATATATATATATATATATATATATATATGTTTTTTTGGGAAAAGCCACATCAAAGCAAGGCGGCGGCGCCGACCCGGCTTTATTGTCATACTGCACGCAAACAAAGTCAAAATGCGAGGGTGGCCTGGTATCCAAAACGACTACTGCTTATATCCCGTAGCCGTAGAAACGCCAGGTGGTTTCGACGCGCGCTTGTAGACGCTTTTTGACCTGCCAATGTTTGCAGGCGCCGTATGCGCGACGCGGGTAGATTGGAAGCTTGGAGAATTTCCTCTCGCAACGCTTACAACCTAGACTTATGATGAAGACGCGGCGCCCCTGTGATTGCGATATTACGAACACTATATATTCCCCGGCGGTGTCACGCATAAGTCACACACACACCTTCCAGTGCGTGCACGGACGTGAAAGACATCGGACATTCATATAACACCGCTGTCGACTCATGGCTTATCTACCGCAGCGAGCTAAGTAAAAACCGATATTTCATACAAACAAACAAGCAAGCAACAAACGAGAAAGCACGCAGGTTTTCCGTTGAAGAGTTTCCCTCCTATCTGCTCTTACCTTTTGAGAGCGCCCCCTCCGCCAGGAGCGCCAGTAGTCCAACGAACACGAGCACAGAGCCCCCCATTACGTTTGGTGCGGTTGACAAGTCCACTGCTGACGCTGTCCGGCCAGCCGGTACCTGTACAAGGCACCGGTTCGTTCGTTCACGCCTTTGGTTCACGTCCACGGTACACAGTAAAACGGTTACAACAACAACAACAACAACAATAACAATAAAAACAACAAAGCGCACAATAACAACCACGACAACAGCAACAACTGCCCCGCAAGGACAGCAGCGACCGCAACCACCGATAACAAGAACAACAACAACAACACCCAGAGCAATCACCACAGGACCAGGACTACCAGACACAAGCGTTAACTCTGGGCGATCACCATCACGTTAACTCTGGGCGATCACCATCATTAATTAGCACAACGCACCCTAAGCAGCAGTAGCATCTGACGCTGCTGCAGCACACGACGCACGACTGTAATGAACACACAATTTGTGCAGAACACCCGGCACGAACCAAACACATACACACAAACACACACACAGAGCGGCGGGTACAATGTCAGCTAGCGGTCCAATCCTTCAGCTAAATGAAGGATGATGGCGCGAATCGAGGAAACATGCACACGAAGGCGAAGGCAGACCACCCCCGCAGTAGCCGCAGAGGAATAGCCGCCGATAGGTGTGCGTAGCTTGATAATTGGGCGCACGGAGCCGAGCGTCTCCTCATCCATTTACTAAACACGCACACTTGCACATATATGTATACACCACCACCACATTCACTGTGAGGTTGACGACGGCGGCGGCGGCGGTAGTAACCTACAACGTCGTGTCACGTTTTTGTTCCCGTGGATGTCGCGCGTCGCGTCGGGTGGCGTACGTGCAACATACGTCATGGCACGATGCGCACGCGACTCCGATGAGTTACAATAACGAGAACAGCAACAACAACAACAATGAACCACCCAGCCGACACAATGACGTTACCAACGCCGCCTTGGCCTCTAGAGCTACATTAAGCATCGCACCTATCACCGATCTGGGCACACTGATGATTTACCCTAACTTAACTTCGCAACTTAACTTAACTTGATTTGATTTAACTTGACGTGACGACGACGACGACGATGACGCGGACGACACCGCTCACCCAAAGTTCATCACCGTTGTCAAACCTATCGTCGCCGTCGCCACGTCCATCATTAGCTTCTCAATGACTTCAATCTTTGCGCTCGTTGTCGTCGCAGCTGTATTTGTCGGTATTGCTGCTGCTGCTGTTGTTGTTGTGGTTGAAATTAGTTTGTTGTTACTGTTTCTGGCGTTCCCCGCCGCCTCCACCACAAACACCACCACCAACACGACGACAATAATGATTTCTTCGTTTTCAGCTCAGATCCTCCTACATTATAGGCGGCGAAAGCTCGATATGCGGCCGCCCTCGGGCTGGCGTTGTTGTTGTTGTTGCGTTTACTAACGAAACTTCCTGCTAGATGTTGGTCACTAACCGTTGTGGTAACGGTCACTAGCCACTTAAACACGACGGGCTGTTGTTACAGGCGTACCGTCCAACGTTCACTAACAAAAACGGAACTGCTCCTGCTAATAGTAGGTTAGCGTGCAGCGTCGTTGCCTCGGCTATCATCCACCCGCAAGCCGCCACTAGAACAAGACGTACGTACACCTTTTTGACGACGCTAGCCTACTCGGGGCATACTGGCAAGGAACGACCCGCTGAGATCGAGAGAAGAACGAACCGAATGCAGGGGCGGCTGCAGTATACCGGACGGATATAACGTTGGAGTATGCAGTATACCGGATGGATATACGGGGGTCATAACGAGCATCTATCGCGACAGACCCCTCTCTGTCTGTCTGTCTGTCTGTCAGGCTCGCTGGGCCAGAACCTTTTTGGCCCAGAACAAAGGCCAGTACTTTGAATGAGCCAAAACACTCGGCATACGTGACACGACGTCAAAGACCGGTACGACAAGCGACAACAGCGACCGCCACGCTTCGAGCGCACTCAAACTCCGTCTGGACAGCGGCAGCGGCTGGCTGGTGGGTGGCGGCGGCGCCGACCGCTGGGACTCGATCGGGCGCTTCGTCGTGGGTGCGTGAGACCCTTCAACACGTGCTCGGTGATCTGCCTCGCCGATTTACCCCCCCATGTGTCCGCCCGTCGCTGTGTAACGCCGCCGGAGGTGGCTCGGGTCTCTCGCCACGTGTCCTCGCCCAAAACGGATGGCGGAGAGGAAGAAGGCAAAGGGTCGGCCGGCAGTTGCTTGGCAGTCGTGCAGAGTCGCGGTCGCCTCGGCTGCAATAGTGCCCGTCCGGACTCCAACAAGTCCAGACCTGCCAGAGAGCCCGCCCAATCTGAGAGCAGCTGGCCCAGCTCGATTCAATCGACGCCGATCCACCGCGACGATCTGCCAGCCTGCGTCAGCTTTGGCTATTCATGCAAGGGCTTGCTTGCCGCTGTCCTTTCCACATGCCCATTGCCAGCAATAAAATCGAACAACACTACAAGACTAAATATTAAAGACGAAGCAATGTAGGAGTCACGTAGAATACCGTTAATTATTCAGCTGAAAAATGTGTGTACATATATATATATATATATATATATATATATATAAATGACATGTTCCAATGAAACCCATTTCTATGCGAATGGAAATGTGAATAAACAAAACGGTTACATCTGGGCAAGCAAAAACCCTCAATAACTCTATTCTTTCACTTTGCTGTGAATGGCGACCGTTATCGCAACATGGTCCTTAATCGTTGTTGGCCAAATTTGGACAAACTCTATACGAGTGAACTCTGGTTCTAACAAAATGATGCCACAGGTCAAGTAGCTGGCGATACAATAGAGCGTTTGAGGATGAAGTGTCCCAGATGAGTAACCCTGCGTAACGGGAACATTAACTGGCCTTCAAGATATTGTAATTTAACGCCGTTAGAAATTTTCCTGTAGGGTTCTTTTTAAGGAGTAGAGTGTACGCTAATAATCATCTAATAATCAGCGAACAAAATATCAACATGAGACGTACAATCTTTATAATTAAGCTTGATTTACGCATAAAAGTACTAAACAATGTGTGCAGCGTGAAAGAACCAGAAAGTTTATCTCTTCACCGACATGGTATTTCATTAGAAATAGTATCGAATCTGAATTAACAAAATATTTATTTTAAACATTCTTATTTTGTGGTATTTTGTGTGTAAGTAATGTCAGGCTGTGCACCAGTTGTTGAGATAATTCGATTGAGGTTGAAGACGCCGCGTACAGTACCATTCGAGAGCTTTATCTCGGAATGGGAAAATAAAGTTGAACAAGTCCGACGAGAGGTCGGAGACCTGGATATTTTCAGGGCCTCTCACCTCTGGTCTGGTCTTGCATATGACAATCGCCACGTCTATACCAGATACATAGTTCATGGCTATCATCACCTGGTTTGTTCGAATACGAGCTTCCACGAAGAGTACACCGAGTGCGTCTGTCGACTGTGCTCTCGGGTGTGTACGAAGTTTCATGCGTCTGCCTGCCTGGCCCTTGCGAGAAGATCACTGCACTGCCTCTCTCAAATGACATGCCGCGAGCAGCTGACTGTATGATTGTATAATGTGTATGATTTTTTATGTTATATGCATACTCAATATGAGTGAAATAAATACGATGATGATTTTGTGGTATTTTAAAAATATCACAATATTTTGCAAACACCCTTTATATATTATACAAATAAATAATTTAATTAAACATTTAAGCGACCATGTTTCAAAATATAACATATGGCACTACCCGTTGAAATTGCACAGTTGGTTACACTAAAAATCCACTTTACGATAAGAAACGCACCGTTGCTCTGTTAACTATGGTTGTATTCTGCTATGGTCGCTAACACGATGGTCGTATCCTGATACTTGCAACTTAAGCGGCACTTGCAATACATTTCCATAAAGCAAAGGCTAAGGTTGCTGTCCACATTACTGTTTCTTCCGCCTTCTTACTCTATCTCTTTCTATCTTATCTTATTTTCTATGCTTTTGTTTGTTTGTTGCCTTTTCATTGTCTCCTTGCCAATGACTTTAGTGGGAACATTTACTTACCCATTTTGAACGCGTGGCTTTCTTTGGAGTTTTCAGCGCCACTGTATCCCGCGCGCCCTCCCGGCACAATGCGATCCGGGGACACGAAGTATGACCGTTTGAGAGGTGATAGTGAATACACTTCGACACGAAGGGAAACTCCAGGGAAAAGCACCTGCAATAGGCGCAAACAGAGTTAAAAGTAATAAGCTCACATAGGGCCACGTGGAATAGTAGGCTCTAGTCACTGGTGGTGGTGGTGGTGGCGGTTTGAAGAGTTACTCCCCCTAAGATTCCGCACTGATTCCTTGTCGGTCAGTCGACAGCTGCGTGGTGTTCGACCGCTTGTCAAGCCCGCAAATGCGCACTGAATCCTTCCCTCATGAGTCTTGTTTGCTCCCCCTCGTTGTCTATGCCACACACCAACCTGGACCATTTTTCGCCGGTGGGGACGTGCGTTCAAGTTGGCAACGCTGGAAAAATAGCATTGCCGCATTAGAGAGCGCCTACGTGCTTTCCATTAGGCAAACAGAGTTTAAGTGCCGGTCCTCCCTATAGCGGTGCGTACATTCTTGTGTTGGGGCTGCTTGCACTAGCGCTCGTCTTCGTGACGAGTGTGTGTGTGTGACAAGACAGTGGCGCCTCTCATTATGTACTTATAGAACTTGCGTTAATTAGCCTTACGCGAGAACTATATGACACAGATGCACATTTTGCGCTTGCTTTCGTGGTGCATAGTAGTAATAACGATATCTATCAACGTACGTTGGGTGGTGGGTTTATTGTTTTCTCTGACGAGCGCCTATCGATTGTGGCTATGGGCGGGGCGTAGGGGCGTATGAGGTGAGATTGCCAACCACTCTGCCTGTCTACAGTTCCTGTCTGCAGGCTTGGATCTGAATGTCTATTTAAAAGCCCAGCAGGGAATACACGTTAAACGAGAGATACGATACGACCGCGTATCGAGCAGATAGTTCGACGAAGCGCAGGATTACTGATTCCCTATAAGCGGCATTTTAAATTATTCAGGTCGACAAGCAGCCAAATGCCTATGGTTTAATGCCACAGTTTACGACTGCGCGCCGAGAGCTGCTGGTCGATCAAAACTTTTTACCTTGAGAAATATCACTTTTCCTGGTCAGCGAACGTGCGTTTACGACTATTACGCGACGCTCTTTTCGCTTAAGGGATTACCAGTGATTGTTAGTGCACAGAAAGAAAAACCGTTTGCTTCGATTGATTGACCGGTAGTGCACAAAGAAGGAAAGGAAAACCGCTTGCCGACGTTGTGGAACGGCAGAATTTTAAGGCCCAGTCTCAAGTAAACGGGTGTCTATCTTTTTGCACTGTCCCTTGAGTGCGCCAATCCCCCACATGAATCAACACAATCTCGAAACTGGTCAGAATCTAAATAGTTTTTCTGTAGCTTCACTTAACGTATAGATGCCCAAGGAGAAGAGAGACGCAGAAGGAAAAGAAGCACGTAAATATGTTTCGATATACTATTGTACATTTCCATCCTTTATAAGTAGTCACTTGGGCCTTTATGTCGTTAGAGCTTGAGTAAAATACGGCAATTCCCTAGCACATGTTGCTCTATGATTAGCTGGCTTTTAAATCGTGACTCTCGACTGGTTGGTGTCACGCATACGTGTCACGCCCGTCACGTCGCTGATGAACCTATCCAGACCATCTAGCCGAACTTACTTTCAGTGTCATCGTCGACTTTGATTTAATTCCTCGCACACTCCTTGCTACAGCATTGGTTTCAATTGGCGCTCTTCCCAAAACGAAACTACTTTACGAACACTGCCCGTTGCGATAGGTGACTCTGTCACTGAAGATATAGCCTCCTTTAATTGATTGACAATGTGATTTACTACAAAAACTACATCTTACAATGCTTGAGTTCTCACCAGAATAATGGTTATTGATATTGGTGATTTAAAATACTGGTATGATATAATACAAATTAAATACTCCAATAATAAATATTTAACGTCACAAGTATCAACCTCACCACGGGACGTGTTCCTCAGGCACGACCACCACCCCAGTTTTAGCCAGGAGCGCTATGGTTTGCAAGACAATAAACTATGTCTTGCAGATCTACCTGGTGGCCACCAGCCTGGCAATTGTAGCTTACATCATATATGCGAGCTCATCAGCTACACACGAGATATGTTTTAACTCTTGCTTAAATAATCTTTAATAATAATCGGCATGTTAGCCCTTTCAAAAAGGTAATCTGTTGCCGACTCGTAACTGCATTTGCCGCTGCTGCGTAATATAGGGCAACATGCTCTCCGTGAATTTAACCTGCTCGCGGCACGTAGATTGCATATAGCCGTGAATCCTAATAGGCTTAACTTAGGTCTCCCTTTAAAGAAACAGCTGAGAATAAGACAGGAGAACATTCGTGCATTCGTTACAGTAGACAGCAGCATGACGATTTAGGCTTTTTGTTTTGAGTTGGATAGGTGTAACATGTGGCGGCGTGGTCTAGGGGACTAGTTTGCTAGTCATGGTTGTCATCTACCGGGTTATCCAGATTCGATCCCCGTCGAATTTTCTTCAGGCAATGCCCATTGAGAATAGAGGATAAACCATATACTGCTGAGAGTCAGCGGCTATGCTGCTACAAGGACTGTTTGGGAAACCCTAGATATATCAACCGGGCCCGGTTCTCAGTGCATTGACGTTATGCCTTATGGCGGTTCCAAGGTCGTAGGGGACGGAGGATAATAACCTCCTATCAATGGATAGGTGTAACAAGTGGTAAGCTATACAACAGCCTCGAAGCAGATAATTTTGGGGGTGCTAGCAATTATGCAGCAGAAGCAGCTAGCTTTCGTCGTTCTGCCATCCCGCTGTAGGTGTCGCGTCTACAACTGTATGGGACTGCAGTGTGCGGAGTCTACCCCCGTATAAATGTAACGCACATACGGGTACAACCGTATGCAGGAGGACGTGTACAGAAGGGCATTTGGGGGGCACACCATGGGGGCGCGCGCATGCACGCATGTGTGTCTCACTTTATCCGCAAAGCGCCTCATTACGGCCCTTTTTGTTGCCGAAGTAGGTCCTAGTCGGGTGTCTGTAACAACAGCAGATGTGCGTGACAGAAAACGAAATCTGGCCTCCCGTCCGCCGCCCAATGGCAGACTAGATCAAACTCGCAATAACTAGCCGCGTCGAGGGACTCCGGCGAACATCGGTTCGGTTATCTCGCACTTCTGATGTGTGTACTATAGTTGCCTCTTTTTGCCCCCGGGCAGAAGTTAGAACGTTATTAGACAAGTTCAATCAGTTTTTCATCACATGAACCTACATAGGGCGGAGACAGTACCGTCAGCTGTCCGTGTGCTGAATCGTGCTTCGCATAGTATGCGACACCAGCGCACGTTCCAATGTTTCCTATTTGCAAGTTTTCGTAGTGTAGTTGCGCGCGGTAGAATGAATCCACAGTAGAGGACAGAAATAGACTCTCTATGGAACAGACCTGGATGGGCAGAAACTCAACTAGCATGACTTGTTGAGTTTTTCCAGCGACATAAATTAACCCTACACAAGAATATCTGGGGACGTGTATTAAGCGTAAATAGGTATAAAAACAAGTATTAAAAATGAATCTAGTAAACTAATAACAGAATATTATTTTTAAAGAAAGCTCAAACGAGTTAACGGTTGCAGTTTAGCTAGAAGTAAAGGCGAAATGATAGCATATAGTAGCTCTTTGCCTGCTAAAACTAGGGATACGTGGGACAAATTATGCCTCAAACACCTCCAGACAAACCTTGAAGAAATAGTACGATCGCACCTAGAAGGATTACATAGGGGCATAGTCTTTATTAACCAAGGAGCTATACAGTGGAGATACGGACAACAGACGGAAAAAATCGAAAATACGGAAATACATACGAAGCTTGTGTGTAATATGTTCGCCCAACATGTCGGTCACGAGTATCGCTTTCATACGCGAGGGCGGGGTGTTCATCAGCAACTTGTTGTCTCAGATCAGAAGCAAGCACGTCCTGGCTGTCAACTTTAACTACGCCTGGATCAGACTTGCCACATAGCAGGTCCGCTTTTGTAGTGCAGGCGTCCCACGTTGTAGCGTTCCTGCTTTTTATTGATATGTGGTCTTACGCCTGCTCGACTCTTGTACCCTTCATACGTTTTGGATCGTATAGCTTAGGAGGAGGCACAGCCTGTTTCTCTATAAAGATTTGGTGTGTGTAAATCTCGTTCACTCTCTCTCTCTCTGTATATATATATATATATATATGCACAATATGGTGACGGGGATTTATTAGCTAAAACATGTGTTCCTGTAACGTGGCGACAAGCGTTTGCTTTAGCTAGAATGAGCCAACTTGTCTTCGGCGACAGTTCGAGCGAGAATGTCGTGAGTATCGACATCTGCTGCTCGCTACACTTATAGACAGTCCTTGGAGACATGCGACAATAAATATATATATATATATATATATATATATATATAGAGAGAGAGAGAGAGAGAGAGCGAGAGATACAGCGAGTGAGAAGGAAAAATAGAGAATCTGGAAACGAGAAAAAGCGTTATACGAGGTGAACAACGACAAAGAAAAACACCGCAAAACGGCTAAGGAAGGCCGTGTGCCTTTCCCGCACGGGAAGGTGTTCGAAACGCCACCAGCTAGTAGTGGTAGTACGAATGATAGTACCAAATGCCGCTTATAACCGTCCCGGAATAAGATGTTTAAGAAGGAAGGAAAGATTTGAGACAAAAAACGACAAAAATAAAGAGCCAGAGAAAGCAAGCGAAGGGCAAAAGGACAAGACGGGAACAGTGCGGGAAGTGAGGAGGCGGCGGCAAAAACTGAGCACGGTAGGCACACGAGCGGTAGAGACGCGGTAAGATAAAAAGGTGCATTTGCCGTTGCCTACACCTATGTAGAGACCAGAGGGAAAGGGAGAGGGAGAGAGAGAGGGCTATGTGGCATGATGGATGATGAAATGCGCGCCCTGATGACTTATCTCTCCGTCATCGATGAATCGCCGAGCGACCCGCTATGCGCTTGCAAACGGCTGTTTTTCCGTTACCGCCCGCTGTTCCTCTCTCTTTCTTGGTTGTTGCTGCCTCTCTGACTGCACTCTTCTATTCTTTTGATCTAAGCACTCTGTTACGCTTCAGCATACCCGTGTCATACATGGACGACAAAAACCCTTTAAATACGCGCATTGCTTCTCCCCGTTTTCCCGCCCCGCACCTGGTGTCCTCTGGTGTCGACAACTGTTCACGCTTGGCGTGCAGCGCGTCGATGCGGCGTGTTGCAAAATGCTAACGTGTCGTTTGATTAAATAGTATTACATTGAACATGTCAAGGTCCCTCTTACCTATATATATATATATATATATATATATACATAATTACAACTTTAGTGTATTTGTAAGAGGTAAGTGTCTCCTTATGAGCGTGTACACCGGATAAAATAAGTGAACACGTAACATTTTCTTTAAGTTCGGGCGTATCCAGTCTAGCAGAGTTTCATGGGCAGAGGCAGCGATACCCCGCTAAATGTCCAGCGATAGTCTTTGGTGCAGGTACTCGACAGCTTTAGTGTCCCCTGTCGAACGATTGAGTCGTGGGGGAAGGTAATACTGGAATATTTTCTGCACTTATGTGCCTCCGCCAACGTAGTAACGCGTAATCAGCATGCGACCCATTTCAAAGGACGTTGGTGTCAGTCCATCCGACTGCTTTCTGTCATTCTGGCTCTTGGCTGCAGAGGCCAGGAGGCTCGAGAATGCAAGGAAAGCTAGTAGACCTCAACGCTCGGCTAAACGTCCCGTTGAGGGCTGCATGTCAAGCTCGACGACTTGTTATTAGGGCACAAGAGAGACCATCGTGCGCCTGTGGCCCCACTTGATTGTCGCATCTTCATTGGCGAGAGAATACGAGAGCTTCCCCCAGGCGTCACCCCGAGCTAATCCGAAGTAAAAAAACTGTTTTGTGCTTTGATGAAATGTGCGGCGAATCTTAATGGAGATATAAAAGAGTTAGTCACACTGCTACCAGCTTTTTGCTTTTCGCGAACGGATACAGGGTCAGGCTGCCAAGGTATATTCTAGTGGTGCCTCTGAGCAGCCGATCGGCCTCACGAATACCCGGTTAAGAGCAGGACTCACGCAGATGATATCGGGCCATTATCGATTGGCCTCTGCCCAAACCTAGCGTGTAGGATTGACCATGTGCCGGACAAGAATTTTTACTATAATCGCAGTTTCATGTATGAGGTTACGAAGCACGGGCTACGGCTCTGAGACGGACACTTATATATACTGACTTAAGCGCCTAGATGCGCGAGAACGATGCTTACGTTACCGGACGGCCCAGTGTGGAGCTAAGCTCCCGCCTTAAGCGGGCAGATTTAAAGTATTAGCCCTCTGGGCGTCATCTGTTATTGTGTGTGGATATTGGTACCTTACATTGCTGCTCTGATAAATCAAGCCACTACTGTTTTTTTAGATTTAAGTATACATATATATATATATATATATATATATAAATATATATATATGTATGTATATATATATATATATAAATAAATATATATATATATATATATATATATATATATATATATATATATATATATATATATATATACATATATATATATATATATTAATCACGCAAAGAAGTAGAGCCCTGTTTGGTGCGGCAATTTCAATCGGCGAAACGACGGATAGCCTATCGGGAAATTGACGGCCCTCTTTCATAGTCAGCGCGACCCGATGCGTCGAAAAAGACAGCAGCCGTCTTATTTGCAACCCATTCGTATCTCTGTTTCGCTATCTTAGCTGTTTTACTTTTTCTTCCTGTTTCACGTGTCTGTCGCATCGGTGCAGTCGTTACGCTCGCAGCACAGTACTGCAGTAGTGACAGTTGCAGCAGCAGCACCCATGACACGGGGGATTTCTGGCTAGACACCTGCAGATCTTTTGAACAGAACCTCCCGCAATTGGAGAACGAAGAGAACTATTTAAGTTATTCCTCCGACCGTTCGGCTCGGCTCTTCTTCGTTTGTACATTGGGCCTAATTTGTTCATCTTGCTGACTGGCCGCCTCCCCGTTTGCCCGTTTTCAACAGCCATTGCTCCATCACTTTACAATTCCTCTCCTTCACTTCCCAGCAGCCACACACGCCTCTTGGTCTCGGCTCTTTTTCGGTTTCCGCTTTCTCAGTCCACCGTTGACGTAAATCGACTGGCGGCTTCTGTTTTTCTGCTTTTACGTTTTCTTGTTCCTCTACGTCTTCGGTGCCGGTCTTGTCGGCCTTCTAGTGGCTGTCTCTGTCTCTCTCTCTCTCGTTCCGCAGCGGCAGTGAGCCGTTTTGCAGAACCAGAGGTAGGAGAGGATAGAGTAAATAGAGAGCTGCCGTCAACGTCGTTCTCGTCATCCAATGTTGTGTTCGATAATTCGAGTTCGCTGCTCCGTGGAGCTAATTTGCTAAAAGGTTTACTGAAGTCGGACGGGAAAAGGGCAACTTTAAGGAAGGGGAAAGAAGGGAGGGCGGATGAAGGAACAGAAACGCAGTGAGGGAACAACCTAGGAGAGGAACTGGGCAGAACTACCTTAAAGATGGCCATTAGGTAGGACAAGCAGCACGCATTAAGCCTACCCGCCAGAGAGCGGCTAGCCAACGGCGTATGAAGTGCGACATCACTCCGCTTCTTTCACTTGTTATTTTTGTTGTCGTTATTATTGTTGTCTTTAACTCGGGAGTTCACTCGCTGCTGCTGCTGCTGCTGCTGCTGGGGCTTCATTTTCGAACGTCTTCCATTTCACGTTTGCGATATTAGTGCGGCAGGAACTTCGACGAGCGGCTTCCCGGCTACTGGTAGGCAGGTTAGAGCTTTTTCGATAAAGTTCACGCTTTTTATAGGCACCTTTCCCAAATTTCACACATCACGCCACCCTCTTCGATTATATATCGTTTAACACAATACGAGGAAAGGGAAACAACCTTTTATTTTTATTTATGTCTACATTGTATTCGTATTATTTCGATTGCATTGCTATCACCACATTGCGTATGTAGTTTAAATGTCTTTATGATTAGAGGCTCTAAAAAGATGATTTTAGTATTGATCATTTATTGGCGTCTTTACCTGCACTTGTAATGACTGTAGAACATTTTTAAAGTGAATTGTAGGCGATATTTTCTGTCTAGTCGCTAAGTTTTTTTATGGCACTTGCGATGGAAAAGGACTGCTATTAGGGCCGAGTAAGTTCCATTAGGCTAGATCAATTATATGACGAAACGTTTCACAAGTTTGTCAGAAGGTTGCTGCCTATGAGATATCATTATTTATGTTCTGTAGACTTTTATGTGTTTGTAACGTCTAAAAGATAAGAAGGTTTACGAGCTGGGTATTCTCAAACTATATATATATATATATATATATATATATATATGGAGTCTACTGGAAAGCTCGGTTGCTGCTATCATGAGTTTTACAGAGGTTTATCGGTTTTATAAATCTTTTTTTTACAAATCTTTTACAAATTCTATAAAAAAAATTATTTATAGGATTATTCATCCGTAGAAGCTCATTTTGCTGAAACAGCAGTTTCACATCTATTAAAATCCGAATAAATTTGCGCATCTAGTTGGCCCCCGAGTAGCTCACCTCATCACCTTCAAACTGTGTGTAACTAATTTAGTTATATACCCGAGTCCAATTCAACGTATTTGTATGTCCGTCCAACGGGTAAAAACTGCCCTTGTACCGCAAGATGAACTGGTATCTAACACTTTGTTAGTAACACCACTTTTACCTCTATTGTGAACAGTAGTTGGTTTCCAGTATTTCCGACTGCACATATCGATGATGCTCGCTAGAGGACATACAAGCATATGGTTGATCTGCTAGAAATAAACAAAGGCAGCGATGAAGCTGACGTAAATGCGTCTGATTTTGTTGCTAATTAAAAGCTGGTGTTCAATAACTGAACTGTTTTTATGGCTTAGAAAAATGCATAACAAAACGGAAGGTTTTAACAGGGATAAAGAACAGGTCCAATCCTACTTGTTGAAATGCCTTAACCAGCAGATTACGAGGCGCTTTGTCAAAGGTCTTAATATCAATAAAGACTGCATACATATGACCTCTTGATTGTGCCACAGCTTGCGCGATTTATTTCGACTAGAGAACGTGAATTGCATCACGGGTCATTGACGTGAGCTCTGACGCCACTGATGACGCTACGATCCAAATATCAACGACACAGATTTGGACCGTGTTTGCTATGGCCATGCCTACCCTTCAACAGAAGACAGTTGATTTGTGTCTCGCTGCCGGTGTTGTCCTTGGGTGGCAGCAATCTGGACGGCCCACCTTCGTTTTTATTAATTTTCAATTTATTCGAGAAGTTTTTTTTACCGCCCTGGTCTCTCCTGGCTCGTCATGTGGCATGAGCCATGCCGCGTTTCGTGCAGCGCTGCTGATCAACTCGCCGTCCCCCACTCTGCGTAGGTTATTTTGCCGGACGATTTGCCACTAAGATGCGTGCGGCGGGGAGCCCATCGTCACCCGCCTCTTGAATAGTAGACTCGATAGCGCTACAGCGACTTTCTTGCGCGCTCTGCCTGTTATTCTTTGAAACTGGTTTGCCATACGTACGAGAACGCGATGACGATAGATGCGTTTAGCCGATATCGTGCCACAGACAACTTAGCTCATTACGAGCGTCTAAAATGTGGTTGTCTGAGCATAACAAAAAAAAAGAAAGATACACGAATCCTTTCGTACACATGGGGCACTACACGGCTTCTCTAAACATGTGATGTGATCGTATCTGCTGAAAGCAGTATCTAAAATTGCAAACATTTTTTGTCGATATCAATATTTTAAGTATATATATATATATATATATATATATTTATAGGATTATTTATCCGTAGAAGCTCATTATGCTGAAACAGCAGTTTATACTCTTGTTTCCTAGCTTCTCGCCTGATGTTGTTTTAATGAAATGTATATTACCATCCAGTGTATGCTCTCAATACATGTCCTGTCTAAACGGAAGCCTATCTCGCCCGCGTTCGTCTGCTTAGCCTACCGGCCGCACTACCATTCATACAGAGGTGTTTGCACTCAACGGTTCGATTATTTCTATTTTTTGACAGCACTACTATTATTACTATTGTTACTTGTCGAATCACAGATCAACGAAACATGGCAGACCCCAGCTGCATCAAAGTCCCTTTCAGTGTGAGTTTCGCAACGCAGCCGAAGTGGCTCTATTTGCTTGAGGTGAGGCATTGGGCTCTCCTGCTGTCGTGTGGCTGCCAGCCGCGTCTGCAAACGTTTACGCGGAACACACAGACCCTCATCAGAATGCCAAAACTCTAAACTTTGATTGTCCCGGAAATAGACCGGACTACTTAAATATACCTCAAACTACAGCATTGTGCTTGTAATGTGAGTGGCTATTTTTAGCGTCCAATAAAAGACTACTAAGCCTTCTGAACGTTCTGTCTCAACTCTTGCAATATTAATAATAATAATAATAATAATAATAATAATAATAATAATAATAATAATAATAATAATAATTATTATTATTATTATTATTATTATTATTATTATTATTATTATCATCATCATCATCATTATCATCATATATGGTAGTGGCACTTAGTAATAATATTAATGCAAAACAAATGCACACCGTATGTGCCAAGATATCTAATTAAATTGCACCATCACGCAGTCTACGAGATTACAAAACAGCCAAAATTTGAAATTCGGGTTGGGAGACGCAATACATAGTGGGTCTTTCCGATAATAAATAAAAAAAAACACACCTATTCTAAAACGATCATTTACAACGAAAAGAATGACGACTATGCTTAATTGGGCAGGCTGCGCTATGTGGAGGTCATTACAAAAAAATAGTTAGGAAATTGCAAATCCAATCAATCAGAAAAGTACTTTCCTCAATCTAAAATGTTTGGGTAGAAAGTCAAGTTCCAATTGATATGTTTTAATTTGTTTGGTAATTGTTCTTTTATTTAACTGTTTATCTGCGATTTTATTGAGATTCTATCGGAAAACCTACCACGAAAAGAAATTGTCTACAACATTTATGCGTGCAACGCGCAGCTTTTTAATTGGCAAACCTTTTAGCCGGTAGGCAAATGGTTATAAGCGGAGACTCCTTATCAATAGAGCATACACCACTAATTCTAGTTAAATCGAAGTTTTAGAGCTTAAAGGTTTGCTGTCTTATATAAATAATTATATATAGTTATTTAGAAAGACATTCAAAGGGCTTCATATAAAATCTAAAGAGGTGCCTACTTAAAAACCTGTTTTGATTTTAAAATACGTATTTAAAGAAAGCGCGCCAGGAATATAACATTTATTCTACCACAAGCGAAAATACTTCCATAAAAGAAGATTCAAAACAAGCGGCTGTTTCAAAGAATCATTGTGCAGTTAAAAAATAGAAAAAATCAACTTAACACCCCTTTAAATGTAATAAACAACACAAATAGCGTGGATAATTAGCAAACCACCTTACTGTTACTTTACATTTTTAGGAAAAATAATATTTTGTCATTTGGGTGAAACATTGTCTGACCGCAAAAATGCGCCGGAACAGGCGTTATCTAGTAGTTGTACTTTTATGAGACTTTTCTAGCCGAATAGAGTAATCTTAATAGTTGTGTCGTTGTGATTAATCTTCGCGGATATTGTGCTTCTTGCATTAGCAAAGCACTAGTATTTCATAGACATTTTAATGTCAAACATTGCGCACACGTCCGAGTGTAATTTACGTACGCTTTCAATTGGTAGTAAGGCGTACGAGAATCTCACCTGTTTATTTTGTCGTACAACTCTGTTAGATAGTGTTATGACGTCTCAGTCTTCATAGACATTTTCAACGACCTCATTGTGCATCAACGCCAGCTCCATAGCCCTGAGGCACGGTAGCTCTAAGACCCTCGATAACAGCCTTCATGTCTAGGCTGTTCATTACTGTTCGAACGCTCTGTGCGCCCCCTTCTCTTGATGCATAGACTTAAAGTGAAGAGAATCGTCACCTGTCGAAACCCTCCTCAATGTATTTAATTTTTTTTGTGGAGTGGAGTGGAGAGAAATGCAGGGCCACGGTTTAAAGATGACCTGCGACGGCCGGTGACCTATTTGCATAGATTGTTCGATTAGCTCTTTATCTCTCTGTTAGACCATAGGACAGAGTGAAGAAAGTGGACGGCAATTTTTTTTTGTCAGACACTCGAAGTTACGGGTCTCGATCTTTCCTTGACGTATACCTTATTGAAACTATATATATATATATATATATATATATATATATATATATATATATATATATATATATATATATATATTATTTTCTTAAACCTGTTGATTAATTTATGAGATGTTCGCATCATCTATTCTGATGCATACGCAGAGGTAAAGTGTACATTTGATACACGTTTTCAGTAGCGCATTAAGCACAGCACATTGTATGTTACATTGTTCTGTGCTTAAGACAGAACATCACGGTATTATGTTTACCCTAAGTTTGAAAATGTGTCCAATGCTGCTTTGCTAGACCATTTGGCGTCAGCTAAGCGTTGCTTACCCCAGTGTAGAACGTATGAACCACATATCCTGTAGCACAACAAAGCCTCACTCTATAACATCTATAATTAATGCAGCATTTCCCTTTTCGGTCGCAACTTGAAAGCAGATGAATGGCGTCAGCTATGAGTGCACCCAATAGCTGACGTAGAAAAGATGCGTCTCAACTCGGCCCGGTCAAGTGGCAACGGAAAGCCGTGCCAAGAGAGAGAGAGAGAGAACTGATTCCAGAAATTATTCCAGAATGCGAATAACTTGAACATCCGAGTGATGTGCTTATTACACCACCCACCAGGTGCTCACCGGCTACGAATAATTCATATGGGCTCACACAGCGTAGGCTAGAATAGACTCTACACCAGCTCGCGTTCATTGCGATACTGATCGGTTGAATAATGCAAATGCTACAGCTTCCAGTCGAGCAAGGCATGCGAAACGGCCTTGTTGGTTGCCAGTTCGTTGAAGCTCCACACTCCATCTAGACACAGCTGCAATTGAACTTCTTGCAGTGGCGTCCATGCGCGCATAATGCGCACATTCTCAAGTAATCTCTATAACATGAAGAACACATTCTGATCTCTGAGAGCTCCTGTAAGATCTCTTCTATGTTTGCGCGTTATCGGGACCTCTAGAAATAGCGTTATACCCCTCAGATCATAATTGGGTTCAGCAATTTCATCGAACCAAGCACGTTGTAATGTTTTTTGCGAGCTCGGAGTATTTGCTTTGTCCCGCTGCTTTAGCCTGTTCCTAGCTAAATTCAGCTGTGTTAATGGTAAGGATGGTATCGTACGCCTTAATACCAATTGGAAGCGTACGTTAATTACACTTGGACGTGTGCACAATGTTTAGCATTAAAATATCTACGATATACTAGTGCTTTGCTAATGCAAGAAGTACAATATAGACATTCATCTCCGAACAAAAAAGTTGCGCCACTACAATGGAACGCTAACATTTGTGTCGGCTACGAACGTGTGGCCTGGTTCAGGCGTACACGCCAAGCCTTCCCTGAGCCGAAGGGGATTCGGCTGTGAGTAAACAGTTTCAGTCCCTAGAGTACATGGTATATTTACAGAATTTGCCAGAAATGCGCTAAAACAAGGTGTTACCTCAATAGTATTTTTTTTATAGAACGATAAGTTGTATCATTGTCACTGGTTACCCTTAGTGACCTTGTTAAACCGACTTCGCATTGTTACTAACGGTTATAAGTAATCCAGTTGACCAGGTCTACTCAATATGACTGGCGCCAAGACTGGCCTATCGACCCAGGCATGTGTAGTACGTCATGACTGCAGCCTAGAATCACAAAATAAAGGCGCTAGCTTTGCTCTCCGAATGTCGTTTGTGGGATGTTTGACTTTCAAATTGCGGAAATTAGTAAAGTAAAAAAGCCAACGTATCAATTGACCTGTTTGTAAAAAAACGCGTAAAAAATGTGTCAGATTTAAGTAGATCCTGCGCTTTTTCTTTAGCATTAAGGATTAGAGAGTTTACTTATTCTGATAAACAAAAAAACCGCAGAAGCGTTGCTCTGGATAGTAATGGAGGAACTGACATATTTTCCAGAAGCATTTAGTTCATCTCTTGAAGAGAGAAAGGCCGTTTCAAGGGCCTCCTCATTTAACTCTTGACCTTCTCCTTTGTGTCATGTGTATATGCTTGTGAAGGTCTCGTTCACAACATTTGGCGTATAAGCGTTTTACTTTTATGCAAAGAGAAATTAATTAAGGTCTAGCGCGTAGATCTGCACATCAGAACTGTTTAAAATGACACTCCGAATGTTGGTTAATTCTTATTACGTTGTTCCATAAGTTCGATATGAAAATTGCGTGCAACTGGATATAGCCGCATTAACAAGAGTGGTCAAACGAAACCCACAGCTGTCAATGGGCAGAACATGGCCATTGTCGATGTACCACAGACATCCGTTCAAAAGCAAGTTAGATGTATCGGTGCCGCACTCGCTCAGCAATCGCCAACTGAAGAAACGTGTGCTACCTTGCAAGCAGCTCCTAAAAGAAGAACGAGGATTGCCCCTTTTTCCGCACCATAGTGACAGGGGATGAGAAGGGTATACCCTATAAAAACGTTGTCCGCAGAATGGCGTGGCTTAAAAACGGGGTGAGCCCCTAAGCAACTGCCAAGCCCGGACTCCATACAAGAAAAGTGACGTTAAGTCTTTGGTGGGATTTATGAGCTGTTTCAACCAAACGGAACAATCAGTGCGACAAAATACTGCCAATAATTGGACAAATTGAAGGAGGCAATTTTCCGTAAGCGGCCGGAATTGACAAACTGTTGAGGAGTGACTTTTCACCACGATAACGCAAGATCGCACACATCTTTGCTCACCACCAAGAAGTTAATGGAATTTGAATGGGATATGTAGCTACAGCCTGTGTATAGTCCTGACGATGCTCCATCGGACTATTATATGTTTCAGTCCTTTCCAAATGTCCTTAATGGCACAAAATTCGATTCTTTGGATGGCGTTAAAACGTACATAGACCATTCCTCTGGAAGTCAGGACGTCACCTTCTAGTGGGATGGTATCACGAGCTTAAGCTCAAATTAATTGGGTCAGTGTTTCTGACAAAAATGTGCAACAACTTGGATTGCTTCGACGTTGAATATTTCGATTCAAACCGGCGTTAGAGTCTGTCACGCATCAGACCACGACACTTCGGAATCGGAACGCATAAAAAACTAACTAACTAAGTTTCGTTAAGACGAAAGTTTACGGGTGCACGTTAATGGACAGTATTCAACGGTGTGTCGAGTTTCATCCGACTGTCCGCAAGAAACCATTTTCGGACCACTGATGTATATTCTATATACTGACTCACTGAACTATTTAATTCCACGCAAGGTTGAAACTACAGTATGCACTGATGACACATGGCCTGACTCAAGTTCCATGGAGAGTCCGCTGCTTCGTGTACGAAGTCACCGTGTCTTGCGCTTGCCTTGCGGATGACCGCAAGCTGGCTAAATATCGTGAATTGGACCAAAACTTTATCGTTTAACCAATCGCTTTCGAGACGTTTGGACCTAATAAGAAAATCACAAGACGTTTGCCGGCGGAGCCGGCAACTAGGGAACCGGCATCAAAAGTCCATGTGCAATTGAAAGACCTAGATAAATTTTACTTCTAACGATCTTCTTATACAAGTCAGTATAGCAGTACTACGAACGTGCATGCTTATTTCAGAGATACGATATACCAAACTTTGACGGTCCTCTTTACCAATATACGAGACATCCACATAGCCTCGGTCCGCCTATTTCAATCTAGACTGCTTTTAATTACAACGGTTAACTTGTGCCTAGAGAAGGCTCACACTCTGTTCATAAAGATAATGTTATGTGTTGCGCGCACTGCCTGAAGTCCCTGCAACTCCATCTTCAAACTTCATCGAATGAGTTATACCAAGCTTTACAGCAGCGGAAATTACAAGGTAGAAAGCGCCACTGGTGAGCTGCAACACTTAGGTATGTATTACTGTAAATATTTAAAGTGTAAGGTTGGTCTTATCGAGAAGCACGTCTATATTTTGACCATAATGCGCGGGTTTTACGGCCTCGTGTGCCCATTATAGAAGGTGATGGCATACCGCCCAGCTGCCTATACACGCATTGTGATGCGACGTCTAGGAAATATCACTCTACCGGATGAACAACCGGACGACAGCTTTGTGGAATTGTAGTTGACTATTCCGAACACAAGCCTTGCAAAGGCAAATTAATTATTATGATGATGAGGATGATATGGCGTGCCATATTGATATGATGAGATTGGAGGCGGCTACCTTGGGGACCCTGTGTAACGTACCGAACTGGGACTCTCAACCCTGATCAGTTTGACCCAGATTGACGGATGGGCCAGGCTGTTACACGCGTTTACTTAGGGACTAAATCCCTATCCGTATGAACTGCAAAAATGCATCACGGTAACTTTATTTGACATAACAATTATTATTATTATTATTATTATTATTATTATTATTATTATTATTATTATTATTATTATTATTATTATTATTATTATTATTATTATTATTATTATTATTATTATTATTATTTATTTTATGTTAAACAATGTTACAATTGTGAGGTCTGAACGTATTATTGCAAATTCTTTAAATAATTATTTCACTCCATGGCGTCCAAAATAGATGCCGCGTTCCCTCTGCAAACGGCCAAAGACAACGCTTGCCTCAAGAATTGACCCTCTCTTCGGTCGCTTGTGACCTCCTGAATTCGCTTACTCAAATCTTTGAGAAATGTTTCGGTTCCCTTGCTGATTGGTCCTAGCGTCTCCATCGCAATAGGCACAAAAGTATATCTTGTTTTCAGTCCAGCGTATTTAACGCGTTTTCTGGCGTCCCCGTGCTTTGCCACCCACTCCGGCTCAACTGAGCTGTGGTGTAAATAGGAAGCCGCGGTGGTGCACGAAACCGTTGCATCCCAAGGAAGGGACTTCTTATGAGACCATAATGCAATGGTCACCCCATCAGGTCTTTCTTCGCCAGCGGACACTAAACCTCTCGGTTCAAGTGTAGATGGTATACCGGCCTATTATTATTATTATTGTGTAAACACTTTAGATGCAGATACAATTTACGGAGTGCTTGCCATTTACGAACTTATTCAGATGTACCGCCCTTAAAATAAAAGATAGGATCTACAATAGTTGAGTTTCCATGCTATCTTCAGCGCGTTGAAACGGCAACACTTCCGTGCGTCTACTCTGTTTGTAGATCACGAATGTTGTCGAGCGTGGACAATAGATACAAATATTTCAACGCTTGAAAAATGGGACGATATTTAGGTGCTTTATATGCGTTGCTTTATATATATATATATATATATATATATATATATATATATATATATATATATATATATATATATATATATATATATATATATATATACGGTATGTCTTGTCTTTGTTTCCGCTTTGTTGTTGCGATTTGAATTTTCCGCATATATAGCATCGCAATCTTCTCAGTTTTATTCTGGTTTCTATTCATCATTGCGAATTAGGTTTTGGAGTTGTCTGCGACAGGAAGAAAATTCCTCTTTTCAGTTGGCGGTTATTTCGTCGCTGGAATTCAAACAAAACTTGACACGGCCAATTCTTCAGTGGAACACGCTAACGTCTGGATTTATGCGATGCATGCTTCTTCTAATCTAAGAAAGTGTATGCAGTCACGTGCGTATGAAAAATAAACTGATTTTGAATTGAATGTATGTACGATGCAGCGCGTAGGCCATGTGTTGTATACAGACACTAATATACGCTGTGTTATATGAATATGTGTGTGTGTGGTTGTGGGCAGGCATAAGCTACGACATTTATGTACATATAGATATATAAAAAAATTATAATATATATATATATATATATATATATATATATATATATATGTACATATAATATATAGTACCGTCACTACGTTCGCGGCGTCATCGGATTCCTTTACCAACCTCAGGAGGGTATTTTCGACCAGAGGAATCGAGCAGCACGGCAATGCCTAATGGGACCAAACAAAAACGTGTACATGCGTGTATTACCTGCGACACGCGTTTGTTTTGTTCTTTCGTCTTCGTCGTCTTTTTCTGCTCCTTGTTCTTTTTCTTCAACTTCTTACTCATCTTCATCGTGTTCTTGACTATGTTCGAGGTCATCAATAAATAAAAAGAAAGAAGTCAACGAGATGCGGGCCGCCCACAAGCCACGTCCAAACCTGGCGTCGCTGGCCATAAAGTGGTCGCCGTAGTAGCTTGCGGTGGCAGTACAAAGTAAACTAGGCCAGTGTAGACATTGTTGCACGGAGGTCGGCATGAGCCCACACCGGCGGGTGTGCGTGCATTTGTGACGGTCAGCGTGCGTATGCAGTGGTAGTGAGTGGTAGTAACAGCTAGCGGTAACATAACCCCGGGGGCGGGATGGGGCAGTGTGGCCTGGCAATGGCACACGAAGGCGCGATCATGTTGATTCATGCGGCGTCGTATTCATAGCGTGCCGGGCGGGGCTGATGGGGCAGGTATGGTAAGCTTGGACAGGTACGGTGAGGTTAGAGGCGGCATACGACGGAGGTGACGACGGCTGGCATCGTCCAGGTGGGCCGACAGGGAAAACCAAAAGACAGGGAGAACCAGACGAGAAAATGGGCAAGAGCCACGATGCGGCTACGCCCCCCCTCCCTCTCTCTCTTCCTTCCACGACGAACAAGTAGGTTTCTGAGATCTGTCGACCTTGGAAGTCTAGCCGTGCAGTAAGGTAAACTACCTGCAAGGTCTGTCTGAGTTCCTAATGCTCTGCCTGCAGGTACCTTTGCCGGGAGACCCTTCGGCGTATGAGGCGAAAGTACGCTGGCTGAAGGCGTCGCGCGGCAAGTTGGCGTAACGTGGTCTGGGTGACAAGATTTACAGAGGACTTCATAGCCAAGGCATCTCTAGCCCAGAGATTCGAAGGCTAACGGGGGGGGGGTCCGGTCATGAAGGGGTTACGGTCATGAAGGGGGTCCGGTTATGAAGGGGTAACGGTTATGAAGGGGTAACGGTCATGAAGGGGGTCCGGTCATGAAGGGGTAACGGTCATGAAGGGGTAACGGTCATGAAGGGGTAACGTTCTAGTTGATGACCGTCACTGGCCGCCGCAACGACAACCACCCTCGCGGCTGCTGCTGCCGCCTCCTTGCTGTTGTTGCTTTTAACGTTGCTGTTGTTGCTGGACGATGGGCGCGATGAAATCATAAATTCTAATACGGCGATCATGGTCACATTTGACGTTAACAAGCGTATCCTATTGTTGCTTTTTGCTGTTGCTGCTGCTGCTGATGTTCATGCCCGCCACTCCCGCGTAAATCCTACCGCGCGTCACCGGTACGATATAAACATGACAGGAATCTGGGCCAGGGGCCAGTATGGTCACAGCGATACGAGGGCCAACTCGTATTGCTGTCCTCGGGTTTAGACGCACCCTTCTTCTTCTTCGTCGGCACGCCCTGGCCTACATGCGGCCAACCACTAATCGGAACGAGCCCCGATTAAAACTTCGAATTGTCGGCCGGGTCGCTGTGCTTTTCAACGACATCTTCTTTTCAGGAAGCTGAACAACGAGACAACGGGTGACTCGTTAGTGAACTCTGTTTTAAACTGTTAATCGATTGCGGGTTAATTGATTTGTGGTTTTCTTGCACAGTTATAATTCTCACGATTGTTCTGACGTGTATTGTGTAAATACACAAGCACAAATTTCTGAAACAATGAGCGCACTTTAAAATATACAAATAGTTTAAATTTGAAAAATACAACAATATATAAATAAATATATAAATATATGTATATATATATATATATATATATATATATATATATATATTTACAGAATTGTATATGTTAAGGAATGAGCTTATTTTTTCGAAGATACGTACATGTGAACACTTGAACGAAAGGTGACAGATTGCCAGCTTGCCAGCTGCATATAATAAAAACAACATAAATACGCTGTTGTCACCACTTTCATCGACATTGGTCGACGTGAACTAACTGGCTGTTGGCGTAGGTTGCTGACTGGTTTGAGAAAAGCGCTTTAGAATAGAAGGCAAACGCCTTCTATTTTAAAGCGCCACGTTTTCTCAGTACAATTGAGGGCTACACCATATCGACGTGACCCGGCCACAGGCTTCAGGGCCCAGTGCGGGCGTCGAGACATCTCATATACAGAGAAACGTATTTATTGTTTAAAAAGAGTTCGATTTTGAAATACGATCTACCTCAAAATAATGCACACGTACCAACATTAAATACGGTACAAATATTTTGCGTAAGTGACCATAAGACGGCGAAGGGGTCAGATTGATAAGGTGAGTTTCAAAGCGCGCACTTCTGCTGTTTTGTAGCTAGTGCAGTCGATCCAGTGTAGCTTATAGTTGACCAGTGACATAGGTACGACCCAGTAATCGAGCGACAGGTTTGTTCCAGGTAATCCGGCGTATCCAAAAGCCTTCTTAAAAAGGTTGCGTCGTAAACGATTCATACATAAGGGCGAAGTTCAAAAGTTGATTCGTTCTTTGACATATGAGCTTGCCACAAGTTAGTAACGTCTGACACTGTCCTACGACCAGAACCGAAGCATACTTAGGTTCCGTGAATCATTATGTATTTTGGAAGGTAGTCGTACCTTGCTTTGATCTTTGCTTGCACAAGCTACAACATACTAATGACATGTAGGCATTAAGCCAACTTGCAAGCGCCACTACGTCCAAACAACGTTGGCAACCGCCCGCTGTATTTAATACCAGTTCTGCTGTAGAGTTGCGAATCCACCTGAACTAGTTCCGAACGCAGTGCCAGTTTAACAGACGAGTTCAAGTTATAACTGTGTACTAAAGCTAACGCTTTAATGTTAGCATTGCTGCTGACATTAAATACTACTACAGTCAGTTAAGCTGTTACTAGAGATTGACACAATATACTAAAGGTAGTAACTATGACTCTCTTACCGGCCTTGGTCCGCTGGTGCGTGACTACCACGCGCTGCGGGGACCTTCACTGGCCCCTATGTAAGTTAGTCAGACGGTACAAACTCCCAATACAATACGAGAGTACAAACTCCCGTGTTTTAACAACTAACCGGGGGGCAAGGCACACGATAGAGATTGGTTGGCAACGAATTTATATTGTCATCCTGTCGTGGCCCATTCGAGGGCTGTTAAGGCTATTGCCAAAACGGGGGGACCGTTCTGCACGAGGACCCCCGGGCTGGACGGTTAATGCCCCGGGTGACACCCGGTGATACCGTCCGGGACACCTGCTGCCTTGGCTTAATAGGCAAAATGAGTGACGGAGTGGCCACATGAAAGCAGACTACCGGTCGAGAGGACCTTCTGGCCCCGTAATCACGGGGAACCCCTGCGCTGGAGTGGGTCAAACTCCCCTTCGGGGGGGCGCGTAATATTCTGGTGTGTAACGCGGAATCGCGAGGTGAACGCGTCTAATTGGTACGGTGGAGTAGTGTGGTACCCCCATTCCGAACCTCGATAGGGGGAGGGTGGGGGAGCTGCTGGCCTGTCTATTCGGGCTGGCGGGCACTCCCGTCAAAGGCTCGCGCGTATTAAATCGCGGGCGGCGGGAGTGTAAGTATTTCTCTCTTTTAGTATTTATTAAAAGTATCCTGTTATAAGTCAACTGCCTGGTTATGAAAGGTCGAAGACTTCTGAATTTGATTGCCATATATGTGGTGCCAGCACCAGGTAAGGACACGTTTACACTTAAAGAGAAAGTTACGACGTGCGCACAAAAGGTAGACCTTGTTTATCTCACAGTGATTGTGGAAAATATGAACGCAAGGCTCGACTGGGGTTAGATCCCCAATAGAGAGAAGGAATGTGAAACGGAGATGAGATAGGAGATGGTAGACTCGGAAATGTAACCAAGCGAAGACCATTCACTACCAAGCAAAAGAGCTAGAACGCTTTAGACCGGAAATGAGACTTCTTTTCGCAGCCACGAAATCAATTTAATAACGAACTCTGCGGAATGCAAAAACAACACGAGCAACAACTGGAATTCCGACTGCTCCAGAAGAACGGACAAAGTCCATATCTGTGGCTCCGTAGCACTTTGCAGGGGAGATTTTCATCTCCAGTTGAAAGTGATCTACTCTATAGCCACCTTAGATCGATACTCAACTCACATGACACAGTGCCAATGACAGTGGCCACTCTCATGTCTGCCTGGTCAGAAGAGGATCTCCAATGGAGAACTCAACTGGACGAATACTTCAGCGTCCAAGAAATGGTGGGGGCAATGCCTCTGCTCCCGAAGAACAAAGCACCCGGGTCAGATGGCACCTGTGATGAGCAGGCACAATGACCGCACACAAGACCGCGCTTTTCAATAGGTGCATTTACAACGATCGACTACCCGCAGTGTGAAGACAGTACGTTTTGGCACTTATTTCAAGGAGCAAGTGACCGCGTACCGAGCACGAGAGACCCTCGACGACTGTCTCTAAGTGCGGCCGTGCGTCTTTTTGAGTTTAAGACTATGCCAATGTTGAGCTACAGCCTTATCAGGGTGTGAGGCCATCTTTCAGCGGCAAATTTGGCGCAGCTAGAAAGATGCTCTGCACAATATATATAAAGCGGATTCATTGCTTACCGCGGACGGCAAGAAACCGCTTCGTGTACCTGCTAGCGGGTTGCCGGGTCGGCAGTGGAAATAATCAGAGTCAGGCTTAGGTCACTTATTGCACCTCGCCAGGGAGCTTTGGGATGGGATGGCATGCATTAGCCGGCACGTGTACACACGGTAAATTCTGCATGCCTATCTTCACTTGGTATGTTCGACACAAGGATTTCACCGAGTTAGCGATCAATGTCAAAATACGCTAAATACCACGCAACGAGCTGCCAGACGCATCGGCGGTCTTTGCATTTTTCGCCCGGTAGGACATTCGCTGAAGTGTTCAAATTGTACATAATGGCGGCTGTATTATAATTATGCACCATATCGAGCAAATCCTGACACGAAAGGGACAGTTTTTACAACGTATTTGTGGATTCCCGAGCCGCGTGTTACGTACCTAACGCTTATTACTAATTGACAACAATTAAATCGGGGGGTGGATCGCGAGGATCCGAGATAGCCAAGCGAAGGTGGTACGTACTGGGGCTTGGGTATCTCCCCGAAGGCGAGATATCCCGCGGCTACCTTATAGAGTGGCAGCTAACCACTCCCGTTGACTGCTGGTTTGCGAGTGAGTATTCGGTCCGATCTCAGTTAGCACTACGAACCACGCCGCTACTTTCGCTTGTCCCTCTCGCCTCTTGACCTAGTTTATTCATCGTATAAGTTTCACTTTTGTTCTCTACACAGATTCGTGTTTCTTCTTAGTGCGCGTGGTGTCGTCGTATTCTGACCTAACGCCGTTGGCCTGTAACATATTGATCATATCTGAGACGAGTGGCGTCTGCTGGCGCGCTCCAAAATAACTAATACTGCGGCGCCAAATGATCAACGCTCGATATCGGAGATGTCGTGCGTAACACCGCGTTTGATTCAGACTTAAGAACTTGAGTCCTGCTTAAACTGGCCGAAACCGGGGTCCCAATACGAATGTTGACATTGATGAAGGACGTGCTACAGTCCAATCAGATCATCCTCAACGACCGTATAGCAGAGCAACGACGCATGGAACAAACGACAGGCTTTGCTCAGGCCCTTTTTTTTCTCTACTGGTAGCCAAGTTACCGCCACGTATACAGACTGGACACCTAGCTGCCAAGATAATTATATATGCCAACGATCTAGCACTCTATAGTAGCAGGAGATATCATTCAAAACAGGCGCTGGCTTCTTTGTCGCGTTATTAAGGCCTTAAAATAACTATACAGAAGACAGAGGTTATGAAGTTCAACCACGCGGGCAGGCTGGCCTTGACTGATACATCAAGGTTAAGTAGACCTGAACTATTTAAATAAGTTCCCATATCTCGGTATCACAGTGATTCCTTCAGCTAAGACCTTCGCTGCACACATAGAGGAGAGGCCCCAAAAAGCTTTGATGGCGGCGACAGCCCTTAAGAAGCCCCAGATGATCTCGATTAAGGCAGCGCCAACTCTATTTGGCATGGGAATGGCGCCAATTGTATCATACGAGATCCAGCTTGCGTCGGCAAAGCTAAGCTCGGCTTAACGTGGTGCTCTCGATCGGGTGAAACCAGCTTTTTTGAAACCGGTACTGGGCTTACAAACGTCAATAATACAACTTCCTCATGTATTTGCTGTGCGATGCTCCATTATTCGTAGGACAGATCAAAAACAGTTTGAGCTCCCAGACACCCCCGCATACAGCGAGTTCATGCGGCGATATGAAGAAAATATGGCAGAGGTGAATCCGCATTTTTATATCACAGATGCAATGAGGTGGTTAGGTCAGAATGGAAGGACATACGGGCAGGACAAACAAGCACA
Organism: Dermanyssus gallinae; assembly: GCA_003439945.1. Taxonomy (NCBI): domain Eukaryota; kingdom Metazoa; phylum Arthropoda; class Arachnida; order Mesostigmata; family Dermanyssidae; genus Dermanyssus; species Dermanyssus gallinae. Next base: position 90,014 of record QVRM01007157.1, on the reverse strand, counting down.
TAACTGCCCGTTTTGCTATGAACGGTTTGCACCACCTCCTGTGCCAGAAAGACGCTTATCATAAACCCTGTAACACGTCTGTTTGTAAGTTTTGTTGTGGTATATGCGTAAGATATCATGGCAGTGAGTGCAATGTAGTCTCCTTGCTGAAAAGGCTGGCACTGAGCGTTGAACTAACGGCCCTTCTTCCTTGATTTACCTGCCACACTAGACTAACTTCATAAAATTGTGTTTATTCAACACTAACTTTCACCGTATTTGTTACTAACCAGAACCAGAAGGCTTGTTACGAAAAAGTGCAAAGTAAACCAGGCTGTTGCCTAGGATATGAGCTAATAACTTCATAATTTGCGGAGGCGGCCCCAGTTTTTCTAGCTTCTATACAACCTGAGAATTCTAGTAGCTGCTTAAAAAGAAGCAACGTTAGCTTGCCTACACAACAATTTTGCTAAATTTCGCCATCATCATGCTCGCTTGCATTATATGTTTCATTTAAAATTGAAATGTGCAACTCCGTCATTGTGCCGATGGTTTATGTAAAATAATGTATGCGCCGAAATTTCTCAGCCCTCTATTCAGTTTATTTACGAATCAACCGAAAGCAGGCAGGCGGTCTAGCGCTTATATGATGTGTTAATTTTTAACCTGGTTTAATCCGAGGGCTTTATCGTTTATCAAGCAGTCCATTCCCCATGTCGACTTCCTTTCACACTAAATTTGAAGGTGGCCTTTTTTGGTTTGAACAAATGATGGTTAGGACGTTTTGGGGTACTGTATTAGGCGAAACAAAAACAAAATTCAAAAATGCCTTACTAGCGTGACTGGTGCTAAATGTGTGTAGATATTGCTCTGCACTGAGTCAAATACGTTTTATTTAGTTATGACAATGTGTGCCTACGACAGTGGCTGAGTAACGTTATAAATTGTCTATATAATTGATTAAATGCAGAACAGACCGTGTGCATGTTTTAAAATCCGTTGCGCTTCACGGGAAGAAACATAAAATTATTAAAAAGCCAAATTCAACTAGAAATCGGGCTGAGTTTTTTCATTAATCTCAAAGCTCTCGATCGTCGGAGCCCAAAGGTGTAAGCACAACAGGCTTACAAAACCTTGAATTCCGTCATGCCCGGTGCAGGTGGCGAACGCCCCGCAGACTTTGGTCTATAAAGAGCTCGAGGTACCTGAATGTGTTTGTAACCCTCTTTTGAGCGTTCAGGCGGAGATGGAACGCGGGGCAGCGCAAAACGCGCATCTATTCTGAGATCTGACTAGAGTCTCGCTCGCACGGCTATTCAGCTGACACAATGTCCGGATCCGGACGATAAAAATAAGACTATCAAGTAAACAAAGATGTTGATCCCACGGATGAGATTGGCAGCGGCATTAACAACGGAGTATAAAGTGAATGAAGTGATAAACTTCTGAAACCCAGAAGTCATATTGAATGCAGTTTTATAAAACTGTAATCCCGGATTTTGCAAGTTGTTCGATATATTATATGCCGAAATAAGAATGTGTCTTCCACTTCTGGAGAATTTTAAATATGATCTTTTATGGAAGATTATTGAGGTTCTTCTACATAGCGTCAAGTAGGAGAACTAAAAGGACATCACAATAACAGCTGAGTATAACAGCTTCTACAGTAAGTACTAGATACGCCACTACTACGATGTAAAAGTAAATGCGGCTTGCCTTAGATTAGCGATTCTATTTAGAGCTTTGCAAGCCATCTGCTGCTACCGACAAATGGCAAAGGTATGAGAAGTATTTCAGTGCAACGAAACAAAGCCGCTGGTTTTGCTTACATTCGTGTGCATGTACTAAGGCATATGTACGTTTAGGATCCATTATTGACTTAGGTTATATCATACGATATGTCATCAAATAGAACTTCTATGTTATTCCATTACTCATTGATGATTCGACTATCAATTAAACTGCGAAACGTCTCGTATATGATATCTGCCCCACTCGCTCTCGCAGCTCGTGCGTTGGCACTCTTCGGTCGCTTGTGAAAATCCTAGTGGCTACACAAACCGCGGCGAAATTCGTGAGCTACAAACGCCTCTAGGAGTTACAAATCAGTGCTGCTATGCTATAGAATGTCTTAGAGGGCCAAAATCTGTCATCAAAATGAGGCTACACCAGTCTGTATCTGTGAAACATCCACAGCAATCCTTACACCGCTATTAGTCCGCACTGCATTCTACATTACGCTGGCCTCAAAATGCTTTATGCTCGGGTCTCTGCCGCGACTACACACCTCACATCCGAATGTCTTAGCGTGGACGATCAAGATATCGCTATTGTAGATACAGCCACCTACGTCAAGGTCTCTCTAGACCAACAACCTGCAAGGCACTTCCTAACTCCGGGCTATAGATACAGCTCTTATGGCAGCCAACGACTTTGCAAACCTTATGTTTTCACACGTTGAGCCCGACAGTCGAGAGACTCCATTATCATCATAATGTCTCGCTTTCTCACTCTTTCTGTTTCTTTCCCCTTTTGAAAAGTGAACAGGCGACCAAAAAATAAATGAGTCTTCGCGACCGCAAGTTAACGGGCGTATCAACAGGTCGTGTCCTGGCGTGGAGAAAGCTCGCGCATACCTTCTTGGCTTTTGCTGCACTGCATCGACTATTTGTTGGGTTTTATAGTACAGTAGCGTATTCGATTCATCGTAACGGTACTACCTCCTCCACGGGTTACACTCATCATTGCCCCCTAACCAGCCTACGAGCGTTGTTGCAACGTGATCATCTCAGCGTTCGATGATTCCGTTTTGGAAGACAGATGAGCCGTTCGGTTTCGGAGATTGCCGACGCTGAGAGACACCCCGTGCTGGAGCGACATTGGTGCATCTCCTGTTCTGCTCGTTCGCCTGAACCTTCGCAGCCTGCCTTCAATCTGGTGATGGCGGCGCTTCGTTCATTTAGCTTATTATAGATGATGCCTCGCGTTAGGCTCATATGGCCTGTTTGAGAGCATGTTATGGAATAGGGTAACCTAAGCCTTTGCCAAGTATCCCCCCCGTGTCTTACCCTTTCCCCCTCTCTCACTCTTCCTTTCCCTTTGCGATACCCCCTGTGCTTAGAGAGCACCAGAGAGCGCCGGTTGGATGTGCGGCCGGCCGTCCAGATACCGGATCCGCGGCGTATTGCGGTGTATCGTTGCGTTGTAAAGCGCAACCAACGTACGAAATCATTATAGCGATCAATTAATTAGATCAGTGACTCCGTGTGTCGGACAGCGGAGATGCCGAAACAGAGTAGGGCGCAGCAGTGCTGTCCTTCTCGGCTCTCCCCTTAGATTGCCCTTATTTGTGTCGTAATGTAAGATGCCACGGATTTTGTCTAGGATATGGTCGGACGACACTCACAACTTATCTCGTGAACTATTTGTGTGAAAGTCACACTTTTTTTAAAGATCCGTTTCGTATGCGATTTTGGGCGCAATAATTAAACCAGTTTGGCCCGCTTGCCCGCTTGTTGCATTATACGTGGTTTCTTCCTTTGAGCGGAACATTTTTATTTTAAATGAAATTTCACCAGAAGTTTGACTTTAGTTACTAAAATATCAAGATATGTAATGTATGTCTAACAACAACGCACTTTTAACGATTATGATATTTTTCCTAGCACGACTTACATACATTCTCGAATTCATGTGCTCACACGTTTATATTAACGGCAGCAGCCGTAAAGACAACACAGAACTAGTTCCTCCAGCAGCGACTCCGTTTTGAATTTCAGGGAAGCAGTGTAGCTGCTGCAGTGATGAGTCTAGAACAACCGAGTTTTTAGAAAAACACATAGTCAAAAAACATTCACTGTGTGACCAGAAATAATAATAATAATATTTTCAAGAAGGATTTTTTGGCACATTTATACGCCAAACTGAACATGTGCTACTTCCCCTACTCTCCGTACTACGAATGTAATCGAAGGTCGCTAAGTTTAACGAGGCAGGGTGCGCATTGATCCTGGATCACTGGAATGTCAGCTGCCGCTCACGCAAACCTTACGCAATGAGCATATACAGTAAAGGCTCATTCTACTCAAGAGGACAACAATTGTAGAGAACTCACAATAAAAAACGATAAGTGTTACGATTATTTGTACTGTCACTATTTGTATCGTTAACGCTAGTGTTATTTCAAATTGGATGTTAGCAAATACTTTTTTTTAATTCCTAGAATAAGAAAAATATTTAAGCTGACAGTTAAATTGGAGCGACACTAACGTTCGTGTGAGGTCCTATATCGATTTAGTTACCAAAAGCCTGCACAACACACCTACTTGTCGTCTCCATCGTTGTTAATGTTATCGCTGTTGTCGTCTACGTTTTGCTGTTCTTTCTTTGTTGTTGCTGTTGTTGTTGTTTGGTCATTACCGTGATTACGTTGGTTGTTGTTGGTATTACCCGCGTTATGACAAATGTTTGTAGTAACCAACAGAATGTTTTGGCTCTAAGGATGCCATGTGAGCAGACAAATAAGCCAAGTAAAAAAAAAGCAAAATTGAAAAAGCATTACCGAATCTGTTGCCCGACTTCAGTCTTAGCTATAGCACTGTTGTCTTTAGCCGGGCGGCAGACAGGCATGGGTATCTATATTTAGAAGAACATACAATTTGCCATACCATTTATGGTAACATACATACCCTGTATTCTTATATTCCTCCTTTACTACCCTTCTTCCTTAAACTTAACAGCGTAGAATAACGTAGGGTAAACAGCAACAGCAGGAGCAGGAGGTTGCTTATGTTTGTACGCTTTGTCATCGATCATAACATGCCCAAGGAGCGGACAGAAGGCTGGATCGTCTACGCGTCCTTTATCAACATCATTTGTTAAATCACCCCTTTTAGGTTAGAAGAAATCTGTGTAAAATTACGTAGTCAGCGTCATTGGACTAGACTATTAAGAGCTTACGACCTTTATATATGTCCTCTTCTATAGTTGTTCAGGCATGCTATGCGGTTACCCCGTAATTCAGTTAAACACCTACAAATACCTTCTGTCCGCTGTCGTAATTCGTGCGGCTAGCCTGTGTCGGCTATTCTATCTCGACTTTCGCAACTAGAACAACTAAACAGCACTCTTAATACGCAGAGTACGATCATTCTACAAGCCAGACTACAAGTCGGGCTTAAAAAAGCCAGTTTTGTTATGCTTACCAGATCGTAATAACGATGGTGTTGAACGATAACGAGTCGAGGAACGATCTTCTCGAAGGAAAGGCGGCACGCTCTCTTCTCCAGTACGATACTCTCTGAGCATTAGCATGTATGCTTTTTTTAGTACACCGCCAACAAAACTTACCAACTTGTGAACTGCCTTGTGCCACACCACCAAAAGCACCGACCGAATAAGTGCTGTACTGCAGAGCATTCCATGTGACTAGAAAATCACTAAGGGATTGGGGTATGATTAGGAAAGTAGCCCTAAAAAGCACGTCCTACTGGTGACACCATACCATGGTGCAAAATTACCGATTACGTATACATCTTAGAACTAACGCAGGCACAGCGCACGCGGCCATCGGACAAACGGTTATATTATGTGGGGGTTTGTTGTACTTAGTTGCTCTAAAACGAAATAGTATGAATGTTAAGCCAGAATGTTGGTTTTGCTCACTTCAAGTAAGATAGGTTATGTAGTGATAAACATGCCTGGCGGTAGCAGTTCCCTTACACTACACCAGGACGATGACGCAATATTCCAATTGCAAGGCCAGCTGTAGTTGACAGTTAAGGGAAGTAACAATGCACAATAAAGCTTACCCGCCAGATCCGGCTGCACTTAAGGGCCTACGCGTCCACTAAGCGGTGAGGTGCCTCTTCCTTCGTCTGCACGTCTTAGACCTAAACTGACAACCTCATGACTAGGAGGTCATTCGTAATTCCTTTCCTACGCAAACGATTCAACAGACACATACACACTCACCCACAATGATATTCATCACAGTTATAAGCAGGATATGCAGGCAGCATCAACGTTGCAACAACAACCTTTTAGCTTTTTCCTAGACAGTTGTTGACTCGAGAGATGGACACATACACACTCGAGTAAACTAGACTTAGATATCTCTACCGTCAGGCACTTGTCCAATATGTTTTCAGATGCGTCGTAATAGGCGCACCATGTAAGTGTCAATTTCGAATAGTTGCAATGCTTTTGCCCGACTCATTAGCCCCTTCGACGGTCGGTGCAAGTGCGGACCAGGCAGGTCATGCGTCTAGGTTAGCAGAGGCTAACAAATGTAGAAAATACTCAGGCGTTAGTTATCCGCACCAATTTTGTCCGTTGGCCTTTGAAACAATGGGAGGACCAGGCCCGCTTACATTGAAGTTGATTCAGCGCGTCGGTAGAAGCCTTAACCTCTCCACGGGAGACTCAAGAGCATCGGAATTTTTGCGTCAGAGGCTGTCGCTTGACATCCAACGAGGAAACGCAGCATCTGTTCGGGGCACATTGTTAAACTGGGCTAACCCGGGTTAGATAACCCGTAACCACACGTTAACGCGGAGACAATTGTTCACTCCAAAGTGCTAACATAAAAAGTCATTTAATAAATAAAATTGGCTAAACTATATATATAAAAAAATGCTTTTGTTGTCTTGGCGTACCCGAGAGAGTCGCCCTAGTCATGTCGTTCCCGTGTTGTCCGTGCTTGTCCACTTGACCATCATAAGATCAGAGTCAGACTCAGAGGTCAGAGTCAGAATTATGGCACGTGTCGCTTCTATCGATGACACATCTTTGCTGCAAAGGTCAGGCTAGACGTACGAGCAGAGACGATCAAACAGCAAAGCGGTCGGAGACAACAATAACATCCGAGTCCGTGCGAACGAGAGGCGTTCGTTCGGGAGGTCAAGCAGCAACAGTCTTAGCCGTGGCGCCGGGCTAAACTCGCAAATGTCATCTCTTGCTCGTCCGCTCATCCACATTCTATGTGGATGAAGTGCCCATGTGATTAGTAAGGAAGTCTGTGTCGCCACCACAACCGCCGTCGCCTACATGTGGGCGCACCGTCTCAAATAACACGACACAATCGTAAACTGGCATCGTCGTCGTGGTCGTGTTGTTGTTGTTGTTGAAGCTGTCCTTGGCATTGTTGCTGTGCTGTTGTTGTTAAAACTGTCATTGGTATTGTTGCGGTGCTGATGTTGAAGTTGTTATTGGTATTGTTGCTGTGTTGTTGTTAAGATTGTCATTAGTATTGTTGCTGCTATTGTTGTTGTCGTCGTCGTTGTCGTGGTCAGAACGTAGGATGTCGACCTCGCCTGGGGGGGAGTGGGGTAACAGCTCATCGTCGGCTACCGAGCGACTTCGGACCTGCGGTGCTGTTGTTGAGGTTGTCATTGGTACTGTTGCTGTGTTTTTGTTGTTAAGATTGTCATTAGTATTGTTGCTGCTATTGTTGTCGTCGTCAGAACGTAGAATGTCGACCTCGCCTGGGGGGGTGAGAGAGGGTGGTGTAACAGCTCATCGTCGGCTACCGAGCGACTTCGGTCCGATCCTTCGGCTGAGACTGATTATATAATGTATGCCAATCACGTTGACCGCTCACCGCTTGCTCGCTTGCTTGGCGTTTGTGTTTCTCTTTTTCTCGAGTCGGGTTTCGAGAGATAGGAGCTGGGGGGGGGGGTCTCGTAGAACAGCGCCCCTGGCCGGTGCCGCCGTTAGCTGCCGTCATGACGCCTTCACACGGCGCTTACTGAGGTCGCTTCCCCCTCCTTGGCCAAGCTATTGAACGTGAGCCTCGCAATGCATGTGGGTGTGCCGCGTTTGCCAGCCAACATCTGTCACCCAGAGCGTCACCTACTCACAGACACGGCCAAGACGCGGTCGTTCGTAACAACGCAGTTGATTATCGCCAGCTTTGTGCCAAGTAGTAGGTTACATGCTTCAGGTAGAAGGTCTCTTCATGAAACGGACAACAGCAGCACTCAAAATTAGAACGTCGACAACGATGCACCTGAGACTGCACTAACAAGAAAACGTTTTTTCTGCGCAAAGTATATAAAACAATTCGTTCTTTAGTTAACAAAAAGTTTTTCTTTAGAAAAAATAAAACAAAGGCTACAACAATAAATATATCAGTAGAAATACAATTTGAAAGAGCACCAACAACAATACGACAGATCAATAAACACGCTACGAACAAGGAACGGAGCCATGAGAACAACATCAACAACAAACGTAACACGAAGAAGTGTGCCAACGATAGCGGTATTAACAACAGCCGCAACAACAATAACAACAACAGCGAGATTAACTGCTTTAGTGTAAGTAATCCCTCGAAAATTCGGATGTACCATTCATAATTCAAACGACCATTGAATGCCCATGTAAACAAAAATAAGATTCTAGTTTGACCCTAGGAATAAGTGACCAGATTATATCCTGGCCGTACGTGAACTGTTCAAGACCATACTTTCGGAACTCGTCTCCATTGACGGCTGGACTCTAAACTGTAAACATCAAGTGTTCAGAACACACCACCGATGTGGCGGTTTGCGTGAACCTCAGACAGCTTATGTAGAACAAGCGATCACCCTGAAAAGCCAGATACTTCTACGCTTCATTCGCCTGGCCAGGACCTAATATGAGCCGACTTTATCAACACATCTAGCCGCTGCGATACACACTATTCAGTTTGAGTTTAAATCAACGTTTCAAACTGACTTGCTCAACGTACAAGTTAATTTCTATTCTGCTCGAGTATAGTGTTGAAACGAGCAAATTTGTGCCCGAATACGTGACTTTCCGCACGAAGGAACGTTTCGGGCGGGGGCTGTTGAATATTGCCGTTCGCCTTTCAGTTGTACATACGCTTGTATGTACTTGCGCTGTAGCCATCTGAGCAGGCTTCCGTTAGGGCGGCGCGCTGCTGTTCAAAGGCCGTACTGGAAGCGTACATGGATCAGCGGCCCTTGTAAATCGAACACACACACTCGCGTTCACCTGTATATGAAGAGGAGCGTGACTGCGTGGAATTGGAAAGTAAATGTGTGAGACTTTGCTTCCGTCCACCACCGAATCCTGAACAAGACCAAGCGTCCTGGTCATCTCGACCGAACTGCCGAATGGGCAAGAAAGAAGAGTATCCGATCCAATCGAGCTGCAACTGATGCAATATTGACAGGGTCAAACGCGCGCGCCGCTCTCTAACGTTGGTTATGCCGTTGTCCTCCAGGGACAATGTTAGACCCAGCCTGATCTGGTACGTCGACTCGATCAACTATGCCATGCCGTCGACGACGACAGAGTGTGAGATATATGTATGCCTACCACAAAGTATGAGATATATGCGGACTACATTAAGATTTATGGAAAAATAGATACGCCCGAGGAGCGCCCGTGTTTTTCCTTAAGACACGCCTCATCTTCGAGATTTCTGAAATGGGGCAATAATATGTATTTATCCATTCGTCTCTTATTTTAGACATGGTCATTTAGGCCTTGAACGCTACTTCATTGACGGCTGCGCAGCTCTGAGCTCTTAATATCCTAAGCTCAACTGGTCGAACACACAGCCAATGTGTTTCTGCGTGAGTGACAGAGCGTCTGAGGTGATCAAGCGTCCATTGTGGAAAAACCTGATGCTTTACGTAACGCTTCATATCGTTTCTTTAAATGCTACTAATTAGAACCAACGCATATGTTGTGCGAAAGCCTAGTCGGGAATGAACCAGAAAAAGCTGTTGTAAATGCAAAAGAGACTTTAACGCAAACTCTCCATTCACTTTGGTGAATCTGCCTTTCTCATAAGTAAACCGAACATGGGTTCGCCAAGCCTGTTTAGAATACAAATTTTCAATTAATCATTACGGAAAATAGAGTCAACACAACGTAACGTGATGTCAACAATGTTGAGGATCACATCTATTTGATGCCATTTGAGAACATTTTTGTACGGGGGCTTCCTGGTGCCAAAAGTGTTGCCTGAAGAAACATGTTCCCCTCATGAGGTCATGAGTTGCTCACTCATATATATATATATATATACTTAAATTCATACGTCCATGCATATATACTGCTCATGCATTTGTACGCACGTAGATGTATATATATATATACATATATATATATATATATATATATAGTAAACTGGTAGTAAGGACACGTTGTCATACTTATAGATTTGCATAACCTTGATCGGATAATCAAACAGTTATTTGCTAGTGTAGTAAATCCTTTTACGCACGATAGCTTGTTAATTCATTCAGGCTTCCGATGATCTGTTTGCAAAGCCATTACTTGTGGAGTCGAAGAACTGCCGCGTTCTACCTTATACGTTCCCGGTACGCTTTTATTCGCATCCACCCTCGTGGAATAACAAAGCTCTGTTTAGACAAATCGAGAATGTCACTAGCTAGTTTAGCAACGCTTGCTCTGAATGTCGACGTGGTCACTTTGTAGTTCTGCACACTTAGTTCAGTGACTATACGTATAGTCTTTTCGAAAAAGCGGAAACAGTAAAGTCTTTTAAAGTACGCATTTATCATGACCTCTTCATCGGACTAAAATGAATGTCGTCCAGGTCAGATCTTGACGTTTTGGAATAAGAAAGGTCACAAGGGTCCAAATAAGGAGGATAGAGAGGATGGATAGCATGTTGAAAAAGTTGAATCCCAATTTTGCCGCGGGACTGTGGAGGTGTGCGCCGAAGCGTTCTACTAGTCAGAGATTATTTGTTGCGCGCCAAACAAGGCCGTGTCAGTCTTTAGACAAACGGATGAGATGTGTGGAATATTATTCTCCTGCGACTGCTTGACTCCTCTGCGTGTAATTAATGAAGATAATTTCTTGCGGAAATCACAAACAATACCTTGCCAGTCGGCAAAACAGCTATTGCCGTCTTCGGCGTACCTTCATTATGACCTGTTCACTTTGTTTTGGGGGTTGAGAGGGAAAATGCTTTTAGGCACGCTGTGCAGGACTACACGCCGGCTGGTAGCTCGATGACTACCAAAGCCTTTGTATTACCTGCTAAAACCCTCATACCTCCTGTCATCCCCCGTAACCGGGTCCTATAGGTAAAACTCATATTGCTCACAGTTAAGGGGGAGAATCTCTAATACCATCACAACCTTTCGTGTAACAATCCGCACCGGCTCTTGTTTAAAACTCTGTTAATTAATTTTTCTTGCAAATCAGGCTCTCACACAGCTTATATCTGGACGCAATCCGTTAAATCGACCGCCGCCGAGACCACATCCACCATCACGCCAATAACTTCGCCAACCGCATCGTTTACAATGGAATCGGAGGCGCGTCGTCGTACAGCCTCCTCCTTGGCCATCATGATTCCTGTTATTGCGCGCGCAAGTCTGTTCCACTGTTCTCAAGACTTCAACATACGTGCGACAACATCCTTTAGATCAAAAGTATCTTCTAGCAGCCCGCCTCTTGGTACTCTCCATGCCGGGCAGTGGAACACCGTATGTTCCGGTGTGTCTCGGGCTATCATGTTGCAGAAAGTGCAGATGTCTGAATTCGTCTTTCCAATCCTCTTTAAATACGCCTGGAACTCCCCATGACATGTAAGGACCTGTGTAATGTGGTAGGTCAGTTCTCCACCAGGTCTATCCATCCAAGACCTGATGTCAGGGATAAGCGTCTTAACAAGAAAGCCAGGTTCGCCTTCTTGAATGGCGTCCCACTAATTTTTTTTTTTTAAAGAGGACTAACTGGAAAATGCGGTTGCACACGCGGGCACCGCAGCAAGGGAGCTCCCTGCAAGTGCGGGCCGGTAGTGTGGGGCTCCAACCCACTAAAAACCAGTCGTGTCCCCGTCCCCCACGCTGACTGGGAACTGCTTGCGCATATCATCAAACAGTCAGGGGGGGCGAGTCTACTGGTCCAGGCGGATGTGTTCCCCGGGAGCCTCGGGGAGGCGCGAGCGGACTCGGAGGGAGGCCCTTGTCTTCTCTTGCAGTATGTTCTTAAAAGCTTGGGTCACTTTGTTCCATCCTGAAATTGATTCCGTCATTTTCATAGTGAGGTCGTATAGGTTAAGAGCTGGGTTGTTACTTAAAAACTCCGTTAAGCTTGCGCGCTGCTCCGCCCATGACGGACACCTAAGCACCGTGCGCTCTGGAGTCCATCGCCGCAGTGGACGCACGTGGGGCTGGGGACCTTTCCAATCCTGAACAGGTACGACTGGAAGTCGCCGTGACCTGTGAGGACTTGGGTTGTGTGGAATGTGATTTCCCCCCCCCCCCCGGCCGGTTAAGCCAGCTTCTGATATTTGGGATCAGGGTGCGGAGGCTGGCGCCTGGGGCACCCTGTTCGAGGTCTTCCCACTCCTCCTGCCAGAGGTCGATTGTACGCTGACGTGCCTCGTCTTTTTTGAGGCCTGGGTTATCCCATAAGCGGCGGCGCTCGGCTGCCTTTAAATCCCACGGGCTCGTTCCGGCAAGGACGAAGGCCGCCGCGGCGCTAACCGTCCTGTACGCTGGGAATCCCAATTTTGCCGCGGGACTGTGGAGGTGTGCGCCGAAGCGTCCTACTAGTCAGAGATTATTTGTTGCGCGCCAAACAAGGCCGTGTCAGTCTTTAGACAAACGGCTGAGATGTGCGGAATATTATTCTCCTGCGACTGCTTGACTCCTCTGTGTGTAATTAATGAAGATAATTTCTTGCGGAAATCACAAACAATACCTTGCCAGTCGGCAAAACAGCTATTCGCCGTCTTCGGCGTACCTTCATTATGCACTGTTCACTTTTTGGGGGGGGGGGGGGGGGTGAGAGGGAAAATGCTTTTACGCGCACCCAAAGCTGGTAGCGTGAGACTCGATGCCGATGTTGTTGGCATAATACCCACTAAAAACATCTCACCTAGATGGCCTCAGGAAGAGGCGAGACTTTACGCTGTTCACTGCTTTGACTAGTGTTCGGCTCGGGTGTATAGTGCTAGGTATCGTCTGACTCCGAATCTTAGAGAATGCCATTAGCCAATGTGCGTGTTGACAATGTGAATGCACTAAAAAATGAGAAATTCTAGAAAGATTGAATTTTAAAAGTTAAAAACGCGTTGGATAAAAGAGGTTATATATATATATATATATATATATATATATATATACTGACTTAACACCGCATACACTGAATTTGCTTTACTCATGCAACAAGTTTTTTTTATATATATATATATATATAAGTAAACGCACAACACGGAGGACTAGATTATATATAGTTATGTGCGTTTCTATGTGTGTTCTTCTTTTTCTCCGTTTTTGTTATGTGCGTTTTTGCTTACCTAGTTTTATCCTGACTAAATCCTGGGACTGTCTGACGTAATTTGGGCTCGTTAGCGAATATCACCGGCCGCTTTGTCCTTAGAATCAGCGTGTTCTTTGTCTGCCACCTCGGTGTCTCCTCGCCTCTTTGTTCCTCTCTGCATTCTGCGGTGAACCGGGCTAACTTTGGACGGCACAAATAGCCAAGCTGAGGCAGCCCAGAGTCCTACAGCCGTTCTACAATAACAGCCATCATCATCAAAGTGGCCACTTGACGACCGCTGCATTATGGTCAAACCATATCCAACAGCACCCCTGACAGGCACGAATGAAAAAGCATTTCTGTCCCTTCGGGTCGGAGCTCTTGTTAATGCACTGTTTCCGAAAAATATTGAATATAATTGACGCAATGATCCGCCTAGACAAATACGAGCAGTTCCGACCTAGCAGCCTAAATTGGCTATCAAAATCGAAAGAATATGTTTGGGTGCTTGTTTTACATTTGTAAATTAGTACATATACGGTGCTACGAATGTACCTTGTAGAACTTACATTTATTTATGACTAATTTATAATCTAGATATCAGATAATGTGAGCTGAAAGGCTAGAAAATCCCTCACGATGAACAGCGTATACCCAAATTACGTCCGCTTTAAGTTTTGTTTTACCGAACTATATAGACACGAGGCTTATCTCCGGAGTTATCTCCGGAGAGACATGTTTAAATGAACATCACTAAACTGAAAATGAAATAGTTTCTAACAACTTTTATTTCACTGCATGATTACCTGCTTGTGAAAAATCTCTTTTGAGAGCAACATTGGATTTGCGCGAGGTCAGAGGCGATTGCTGAACATTGCATTAAACGACACCGTGTTGCCTTAAAACTAGCCGACTAGAATAACGTTGGATTACAGAATCACGTTTAAGATATTCGAGTACGTCCGTCCTATTTAGGTTGGCGCCAGTAAACGCAAATACAGATGCCTAAAACACACAATGCAACCGCGACAAAGAGAGACCAAGAGAATTCTAAATAATAGAATTCTGTCCACTTGACTTCAAAAGGACACACGGTGTCATGGCGGTGCATATACATGTGTGCATACAAGCATGCCTCTTTTCGGAGTATGGTCAACGCCTGCAGGTATGATCGATACCTGGCTCAGACGAAACAAGAATGTGACCCTCCTAATAGATGTTCAAAGGGAAAAACTGTCAATCCCATTATTTTATGAATTAAAAAGTTGCGTTTGCTGACAGACCGTCACACCGAAGACAAAGTTCTCTTGGATCTGAGGGCGTGCTTAAGTTAGCCGTTTAGCCGTTTTACTTTCCCGTGGCTTCATTTTGCTTTGGATATTCAGTCTGAGCGAAGTTCAGCAAGCGTTTCCTTCTTGTTCAGCAAGCGTTTACTCCAACTGCAAAATTTATTCGCGGCGCTCAAGTGACCTCCTTCAGGCTTTAGCCGTCCTTGAGGCATTTAACGTAATTTTTCAGTCTTACTGCAAGTCTCTCTGAATCAACGGATCAATCGCGACCACTTAAATACTAACAAAATTAGGCATCTTCTTGTTCTGCGTTTGGGATTGTCATGTGGCCCTACCCGGTGCGATATATCGAGCCGCCTCGGCACGAAACTGTGTTGAAAGTACGGTTTTGGATGCGCAAACAAATTACGTGCATAATTGCATTATGCACGTAATGGCAACATTTTGCAATACTGAACGCAAACGCTTAAAGACGATACATCACAGGATCTTGATTTGTGAATCGTCAAATTATCTTAGTCAACACGACTATTTTTCTTCTCGCTAGCTAGAGCTGGATGTCCGATGTCGTTCCCTTGCAACTGTACATTTTTATGAAGAGATGTCCATCACCGATATATCATATGTATATACGAGGTGTGTTCAAAAAGTATCGCGACTTTTGAATTTTCGCGGGTTACGTATATTCGAATTTCGATTTTTTGTGGCTTTATGTTGGTACTCATGTCTCTCACTTATGCCGACAAGCTCGGCTATTTTAAATGTTCACTTAATTGTTGACAGCTGCTTTGCTTGCACGTGTTTTGGATCGTCTTCGATTTTTACCTATTCAAAAAAATGGATCAAAGAACCTGTCTCAAATTTTGTGTGAAAAACGAAATTAAGTGCGCGGATGCATTCCGAATGTTGACTGTGGCATACGGAGAAGCTACCTTGGAACGAAGCAACGTTTATCGGTGGTACAAAATGTTCTCAGAAGGCCGAGAAGATGTGAACGACGAATAGCGTGCCGGACGCCCGAGCACTTCAACAACAGACGAAAAAATTAATGAAGTGGAGAAAATGGTATTGGCCAATCGTCGAATCACCGTTAGAGAAGTTGCTGAGGACCTAAACATATCGATTGGCTCGTGCCATTCGATTTTTATCAATGATTTGGGCATGAGACGGGTCGCCGCGAAATTCGTACCAAAATTGCTCAATTGCGACCAAAAACAGCATCGCATGAACATTGCTAATGAGATGTTGGACTCTGTCCGCGACGACCCAAATTTGCTCCAGAGGGTCATAACTGGTGACGAATCGTGGGTTTATGGTTATGACGTGGAAACCAAAGCTCAATCATCTCAATGGAAGCTGCCGCACGAACCAAGACCGAAAAAAGCGCGCCAAGTTCGGTCGAATGTGAAAGTTTTGCTGACAGTTTTCTTCGATTGCAGGGGCGTGGTGCATCATGAGTTCTTGCCACAGGGTAGAACGGTCAATAAGGAATATTACCTGCAAGTTATGCGCAATTTGCGCGAAGCAATCCGCCAGAAACGCCCGGATTTGTGGAAGAACAAAAATTGGCTTTTGCACCACGATAACGCCCCTGCTCACACATCGTTGCTTGTGCGCGAGTTTTTGGCCAAAAACAACACACTAATGATGCCGCAGCCACCGTATTCCCCAGATCTGGCCCCCTGTGACTTTTTCTTGTTCCCTAAACTGATGAGGCCCATGAAAGGACGACGTTACGCTACGCTTGACGAGATAAAGACGGCATCGAAGGAGGAGCTGAACAAGATAAAAAAAAAATGGTTTTTTGAAGTGCTTCGAAGATTGGAAAAACCGTTGGCACAAGTGTATAATATCTCATGGGGATTACTTTGAAGGGGACAAAATAGATATTCATGAATAAATGAATAATTTTTGAAAAAACACAAAAGTCGCGATACTTTTTGAACACACCTCGTATATATATTTGTTTTTTACTATTGTGCTTCACGCATTTTGACACATTAGATCAGCAAATGTTAGTAATTTCACTCTCAATCTTAAACACAACATGTTCTTCCTCCGTCCATTCCATTGGAAAACAAGTGTACATACATTTTGAGAGGCAGTCTTTTTCTACTAAATTTTTTTGTTCACAATGCGACCCACTGACGGATTTGCAATACACAATAATTAATTCCTGGGAAGAAAGAATGGCAGTACAGAATATGGATACAGGCGAATACACTGGATCAGTTTTATTAAGAATGTCGCACAAAATACACTCACTTCAACTTACTGACATCTGTGTATGAACATAAAAAAAACGTGTAAAATGACTCACCGCCCAATCATAATCATATCACAGCAATTTCAATTTCACAAAATGCAGCAGTAAAAAGTTTAATATTTCCCTATTTGTTGTAGACCGTTTTTGTCACGCGTAAATAACGTCAGGGGTGTGCGAGGCTTTAAGCTACTCAACAGGATATAACGTTGACAACGTTATAACCTGTACTTTGGCCCAAGCCCCTTCTCGATTAAAACGTTTGCGCTAAGATCTAATAGTTCAGCAATATTTAACAACTCGATTAGCTGTTGACAAAGGCATATGCACACACTGACGTGTATATTGTACAATATGTTAAGAAATGTTCACAATTGTTTTCTAAACTGGGCCAGCTAAAGAGTTGCACTATATCAAATTAGAAGTCCCAAAAAAATCTGTCTGTGAGAAAGAAAAAAGCGACACATCGAATTTGAAATATATTTTCGAAATAATCTTTTTCAAGATTTGCATATCCAAGTTAATATTTTCATTAATGTATATGATAGACTACTGCATTTGTTAAGACTGTTTTTAGAAATGGTTTTGAGTAAATGTGAAGCTAAGATGCAGAGTCTGCTTAGCACAGGTGTGAAATGGCCAAACCAGCCATCTTATTAGCAACTCTATCGTTATTTCATTAATAATACGACAAATCGCCGAACGGTGCTTGTTCGTTTAATTGGTTTGGCCAGTTTCTTGTTTCCTTATGAGTTAAAAGTTACCTACAAGCGAACTGGGCTTAGCCATGTTCCCTTGACTGGTCGCCAATTGTCTAGGTAATCCATTTAATAAATGGATGTAAGGATCCTAAACACGCTCGGTCATCTCTGCGCTTCAGACGTGTTTGTCTGTTTATTCGTGTTGTTGTTAGTCCACATGAGGTTGTTGTGCGATCGGTTCGGTTCAACGCTGCAGTATGTGTACCGTTGCAATTGCAAGCTTATAGCGTGTTGGTTTTGTGATTTAGCTCTCGTGAATCTAAAGGCCATTGTCTTAACGACTTGCTTTACCACTATGGGTATGATAATAATAATCATCATCATCATCATCATCACAATAATGACAAGCAAAATTGCCATGCTCACATCTATATGGCTGGCCCACACTTATAGCAAGCGCAACAACTCTCTTAAAATCTAGTAAGGCACTAAGTGTCAACTACAATAATAATAATAATAATAATAATAATAATAATAATAATAATAATAATAATAATAATAATAATAATAATAATAATAATAATAATAATGACTCATTAGCCCCTTCGATGGTCGGTGCAGGTGCGGACCGAGCAGGTCATGCCTCCAGGTTAGCTGAGGCTAATAAATGCAGAAAATACTCAAGCGTCGATTATCTGCACGAATTTGTTCGTTGGCGTTCGAGACTATGGGAGCTGCAGGCCCCCTTACGCTTAAGCTGATTCAGTGGGTCGGTAAAAGCCTTAATCTTTCGACAGGAGACTCGAGGGCATCCGAATTTTTGCGTCAGAGGCTGTCGCTCGACATTCAACGAGGAAACGCAGCGTCTGTTCGGGGCACATTGTTGAACTGGGCTAACCCTGGGTTAGAGAACCCGTGATCACACGTTCGCGCGAAGACAATTGTCCACTTCAAAGTGCTAACATAGTGAAATTATATAAATAAAAGTAATATTTACAAAATAATAATAATAATAATAATAATAATAATAATAATAATATAATAATAATAATGATAATGATAATAATCGAACACTCTTTATACTATCCATAACGCTGCCGTTTGCATAACTGCACACACACGTGCATGTACATCCACAGCAAAACAATGCGCAGGTATAGGTTGTGCAAGAACAGGGTAAACCGAGTTAGCAGCGACGCTATCTACCTTTTGTCAAGCTTACGTACGTAACGACAGTCCTATCGAATGGCTTAACGCGGTGTCTCGTTTCCGTGCGACTTGCTATACGCGCCCAATGAACGACGAGGAGGGAGATAACCGCAGACAAACGGCCAAACAGAGAAACAGGTAGGTCTAAATAAAGCAGCAAAAAATTGCGCACGGCTGAGAGGACAACCGCACTAGATAGACGGAGCATGGCTGTCGGAGTCTACGTGGCCGCCACGCTGATAACCTTCGTTCTGCTGCGCGACCGACAAGCCATCGAGGCCATCGGCAATAGCGAGGCGGCCTCCGAGGAACCTCCGACTGAATTGACTCAGCGGCACAGCGGAACAGATCGGCAACAGCAGGACAGCACGACAGCAGGACAGCAGCGCGACTCGTATCTGGCTGGTGCTGCTGCGATGTCGTCCGCCGCCAACGCCGCAGGAAGTGAGCTGGCCTCGTAGCAGCAGAGCTTCGTAGCCAGAGCAGGAAGTTTCCTGCGACGTTCCGGGAAGACTGTCGTCGTCGTCGTCGCCGGTCGTGTGTTGGTTTGGCAACGTCGTGGAACGCCGGATTTTGCGTCATATTATTGTCATCACAGCGTCTCTCTCTCTATCTATCTATCTATCTTTCTCTCTCGTTCGCTCGCTCGCTCTCTCGCCGGTTTGATCATGCCAATAAGACCTTGAGCGTGATCTTCTGTTCTCACTGGCCAGGCTACGGCATAGACCAACAGGAGAAGCTCGCAGGCCTGCCGTGGACCGAACCACGGGGTTGCGTCCCGCTTCAACAGACACACTGAGGCTGCGCCCCGCCGGTCTGACCGCCGGTAGAAGAGGACCGTTCATGCAGCCCCACTACCCCCCCCCCCCCCCCCGGCACACTACAAAACTGTGGGCGACAACATGCGACCTCAATTCGACGACTGGAAAGATATAGGAAGCAAGTTTCGGCCAAGTTTCCGCTACTTCCGTCCATGTAAGCGATGGGTTCAAGCGCGGCAAGTGGCTTTGTGAATACAGTGCCCCTCACCCCCCGCCCCGGCCCCCGGCTAAAATAGCCCACTAGGTATCGCTGCTATTTAGACTACATTATCGCAGATTTCACAAGAATACGCCGCACTAAATCACTTCTACGTAAAGCAGGTAGGGTATCTATGTACGTATTTATGTATTTGTGTATGCATGTATAGAGCTATTTGGGCACAGAAATCGACCGGGCATGCTACCGCAATGGCTTACCAGCTCTTTTAGAAGAGCCGTAATAATAAAAAAACGGCGCAGTATATACTTGTATAAACACTTTTAGTCACAGCCTAGCAAAAACAAGCATGCTGGAGTAGCTCTGCTCAAAGTAAACGCAGACAAACGTAAGTAATTGCGCATTCGAATGACTGTATAAAATACAGTCTCGTGCGGTTACAACTCGCTGATTAACTATAGCTCTACAGACACTTAAACCTGGCACAGCGCCAGATTATTCCGGTAATTATTTTAACTGAAATCTTCAAACTTGCATAAGAGACAAAGCTTTGGCATCTACCTAAGATTTGTCATTTTGGCACCGAGTCCTTGATTCATGCCACAAGAACTTCCGTCAATGCTGTTATTGTTGCCATCGTTTTGCTGTTGTTATTACCTAAAATGTGAGTTCCACATACTGGGGGCTGGGGTTATCGATCAGACCTTTATCATTCAGGTATATTGATATTATCGTTGTTTGCAGGGACGGGTGTTTCTTCATAGACACCGTCATCTTTGCTTTCAAAACAGCCCTATAATTCCTATAACTTGTGGGCTCGCTCCTGCTAATAGACTCTTTCCTGATACAATTCGTCGTGGAGCCGTGTCTAGGGCCGCTTTGTAGTCAACAAACACTGCATATAAGATTCAAGGTTCAAGATTCAAAACGTGGTTTATTATAGAAACTGCATAATACAATGCTTTAGTTCTCATTAAAAAATAACGATTGCCTTTTGACTCTTACAGACCTATTGATGCAATTTAGAAGATCTTGCGATGCTATCATGATTGAGTGTCCTGCGCAGAATGTTTTTTTATGCCTCGAGATAAAATGATGGGCGCCTCTTTAGTATGCTCTACATAATCTTATGAACACAGATATCATCCGCGATGCTTCAAAAAGCGGATACGCAAAGGGAGATTGCTTTAACTTTTTGTAATAATCTTTGAGAAGCAATTCGACCAGGTTTCTGGAAGTCTTTGTGTGCTCATTCCAAATAAAATCGGGGCCAAATGCTTAGTCATTTTTCAGTATCTCTCAAGTCAAGAACCTCCACGATTGAGAAGAGAGCATCCAGCTGCTTGGACGAAAGGCGCTTCCATTCCGCTGGTAGTTCAGGCTTCAACAAAATGCTGTCGCAATATTTAGGGAACTAAGGGACCTCTAGAAAGGACAGTGTTTCTTTCCAGAATACAGTGTGTTTCAAGGGCAGTTCTTCTGATCATATTGTCTTCGACGTGACTTCAGGCCGTTCTCGGGAAAGTGTTAAAGCCTGAATTACACATGCTGCAATCTCGTAGTATTACGCATCATACCATGGAGAAGAACGCCTCCTACAGGCTGTACCTCTAGAAAAAGATGCGCGAACCATCTCTAGAAGAAGACGAGCAAACCCCTCATATGAGGATGCTCCAACGCTTAGGGTCATACATCTGCAGAACACGACTGGGGTGCCATCTGTAGACTTTCGTACGCAGCTTGGCTACATCGGTGCGGACCTACGAAGACATTGTCAACCTCATTTCCAGTTACAGTTATAGAAACCGGTAACGCAGACCAGAGGCGATGCGGAGTGTGGTACTGTCCAGCATCGTCCCCAGCTGCGGTGAGGAAATGGCCTGGAGCCATTTGCCGCTCCATGGGTCTATCGCGGCTCTTAGTCGCCCCCGCTCATTGGTGTTACTCGCCTGAGCCAACAGTTGCTCTTGAATCGCCTTGACAACTTGCGAGTCCAAAGACTATTGCAATGTGCTCTCAGGAAGCTGACCCCATTTATTCTTGGGTGAGCATTCGGTTGTGCGATCCCTTGTACCAGAGTCTCGGTGGCTTTAAGGGACCCAAGGTAGGCAGAAATAGCGACTTGCGAGCGTGATCTTCTGTTCTCACTGGCCAGGCTACGGCATAGGCCAACAGGAGAAGCTCGCAGGCCTGCCGTGGACCGAACCACGGGGTTGCGTCCCGCTTCAACAGACACACTGAGGCTGCGCCCCGCCGGTCTGACCGCCGGTAGAAGAGGACCGTTCATGCAGCCCCACTACCCCCCCCCCCCCCCCCCCGGCACACTACAAAACTGTGGGCGACAACATGCGGCCTCAATTCGACGACTGGAAAGATATAGGGAGCAAGTTTCGGCCAAGTTTCCGCTACTTCCGTCCATGTAAGCGATGGGTTCAAGCGCGGCAAGTGGCTTTGTGAATACAGTGCCCCTCACCCCCCCGCCCCGGCCCCCGGCTAAAATAGCCCATTGGGTATCGCTGCTATTTAGACTACATTATCGCAGATTTCACAAGAATACGCCGCACTAAATCACTTCTACGTAAAGCAGGTAGAGTATCTATGTACGTATTTATGTATTTGTGTATGCATGTATAGAGCTATTTGGGCACAGAAATCGACCGGGCATGCTACCGCAATGGCTTACCAGCTCTTTTAGAAGAGCCGTAATAATAAAAAACGGCGCAGTATAGACTTGTATAAACACTTTTAGTCACAGCCTAGCAAAAACAAGCATGCTGGAGTAGCTCTGCTCAAAGTAAACGCAGACAAACGTAAGTAATTGCGCATTCGAATGACTGTATAAACTACAGTCTCGTGCGTTTACAACTCGCTGATTAACTATAGCTCTAGGACACTTAAGCCTGGCACAGCGCCAGATTATTCCGGTAATTACTTTAACTGAAATCTTCAAACTTGCATAAGAGACAAAGCTTTGGCATCTACCTAAGATTTGTCATTTTGGCACCGAGTCCTTGATTCATGCCACAAGAACTTCCGTCAATGCTGTTATTGTTGCCATCGTTTTGCTGTTGTTATTAACTAAAATGTGAGTTCCACATACTGGGGGCTTGGGTTATTTGCCGCAGACCGTTGTCATTCAGTTATATTGATACTATCGTTGTTTGCAGGGACGGGTGTTTCTTCATAGACACCGTCATCTTTGCTTTCAGAACAGCCCTATAATTCCTATAACTTTGGGGCTCGCTCCTGCTAATAGACTCTTTCCTGATACAATTTGTCGTGGAGCCGTGTCTAGGGCCGCTTTGTAGTCAACAAATACTGCATATAAGATTCAAGGTTCAAGATTCAAAACGTGGTTTATTATAGAAACTGCATAATACAATGCTTTAGTTCTCATTAAAAAATAACGATTGCCTTTTGACTCTTACAGACCTATTGATGCAATTTAGAAGATCTTGCGATGCTATCATGATTGAGTGTCCTGCGCAGAATGTTTTTTTATGCCTCGAGATAAAATGATGGGCGCCTCTTTAGTATGCTCTACATAATCTTATGAACACAGATATCATCCGCGATGCTTCAAAAAGCGGATACGCAAAGGGAGATTGCTTTAAGTTTTTGTAATAATCTTTGAGAAGCAATTCGACCAGGTTTCTGGAAGTCTTTGTGTGCTCATTCTAAATAAAATCGGGGCCAAATGCTTAGTCATTTTTCAGTATCTCTGTGGAGTCAAGAACCTCCACGATTGAGAAGAGAGCATCCAGCTGCTTGGACGAAAGGCGCTTCCATTCCGCTGGTAGTTCAGGCTTCAGCAAAATGCTGCCGCAATATTTAGGGAACTAAGGGGCCTCTAGAAAGGACAGTGTTTCTTTCCAAAATACAGTGTGTTTCAAGGGCAGTTCTTCTGATCATATTGTCTTCGACGTTCATAGTAAGCACTGTCTTATTTTAAATCTTTCAGTTGGCGATAATCTTTGACGGTGTCGGCGATAAAAGTCCTTCACTTCAGGCCGTTCTCGGGAAAGTGTTAAAGCCTGAATTACACATGCTGCAATCTTGTAGTATTACGCATCATACCATGGAGAAGAACGCCTCCTACAGGCTGTACCTCTAGAAAAAGATGCGCGAACCATCTCTAGAAGAAGACGAGCGAACCTCTCATATGAGGATGCTCCAACGCTTAGGGTCATACATCTGCAGAACACGACTGGGGTGCCATCTGTAGACTTCCGTACGCAGCTTGGCTACATCGGTGCGGACCTACGAAGACATTGTCAACCTCATTTCCAGCTACCGTTATAGAAACTGGTAACGTGACCGAAATATTTCACATAATTTTTTGGGAGCCGAGAAGACAAATTTATCTCTAGAATGTTTTTTCATTTTTTAAAAATTCGAGTTTTATTATTATTTGGTTACATGTGAAATTCTGACGCCGATTTGGCTACGGCAAAAAAGTAAGTTCCTTGCCCGTTGGCAATGAACCTATGATCGACGCTGCGTTGCCGCGCTGTACCTAAACCGATATCATTTGCAGCAAAAACTGCCATGCCCTTCTATCGCCGGTTGCCACCGCGACTCTGGATCCCAACTCCGCAAGGAAACCCTTTGTAATTTCTCCCATTGGCCCCAGTGCTTCAAAAGCGACCGGTTGGACGATGGCTGCTCCGACCTCCCGGCTGGTGTGACGAACGTAGGATGCGGCCAGCGTACACGACACGGTGACGTCGTAGGCGAGCATGCTCTTGCAGGCAAGAGCATGCTCACCGGTGGAAGACACCGGGAGGTCGCATCGAGCGCAATTATGAGCAAAGCAGACTGATTCCCCCGAGCGCAGACCGGAGGCGATGCGGAGTGTGGTACTGTCCAGCATCGTCCCCAGCTGCGGTGAGGAAATGGCCTGGAGCCATTTGCCGCTCCATGGGTCTATCGCGGCTCTCAGTCGCGCCCGCTCATTGGTGTTACTCGCCTGAGTCAACACTTGCTCTTGAATCGCCTTGACAACTTGCGAGTCCAAAGACGATTGCAATGTGCTCTCAGGAAGCTGACCCCATTTATTCTCGTAGTCGCGGTACGCTTGAGCAATCCGGTCGCTGAAACATGGGTGAGCATTCGGTGGTGCGATCCCTTGTACCAGAGTCTCGGTGGCTTTAAGGGACCCAAGGTAGGCAGAAATAGCGACTTGCGAGGCCATACGGGTTCCCAAACCACCCGAGGACGTCGGGAGTGAAGCCTGTACCCAAGACGATTGCCTGAGCTAAACGTTCAAAATACCCTGGAGAGTATTTCGCAATGTCTCATCGATCGAGTGAAGCAAGTCCGGATTGGCGTAAGCTTGTGAGCAGCAGAAAAGGTACATCAGCCTCGGGGTTGACAAGCTTACGCGTAACAGGTAAAGCGCTGGGTGAGCGTCCGAGAGTCGCAGTCTGGAACACCAGCGCACGAGTTCAAAAAAACAAAATCCTTTCGGGGCTGACTCTCAACCAAGATTTAACGTCCATGAGACTGCTTTTCGCATTGCTTCATAGACGGACCCCCATGAATACCAATGTGCAACGGTGGGGCTCGAACCCGCGCACCTATGTGTCTCCTCCGGTCGCGAGGCGCAGACGCATGCCACCACGCCACCGGGCTCGACAGCGCACGAGATCAGAGCCCTTTTCTGATAAAGAAAGCCTGAGACGGCCTCGAACTCCTTCAACAGGGCTATGTCTCTCAGCACCGTAAGCGTGTCACCGGCGAGGGTGCCGTCGTCTAGAAAACACGATCGCAGTTCGGAAGACAGACGCGATTGAAGCTCGTGAGTAGCGATGCAAAATAGAGCGGGGCCACAAGGGTCCCCCTGTTGAACACCGGAACAAGACTCGATAACCTCTTCTTGCCAAATCAGCTTGCTTGGGAACCTGTACATCTGGTGTACTAGCGGGTATAGTCGGGGAAGAAGGGAGCGAACCGTCTTGAGCAAGTGGTCACGCCTTAGCGAGTTAAAGGCGTTTTTAAAGTCAAGTTTGACGATTACCTTGCCTGGGACACTCTTGTTGCGGTTGATGGATGCTCTTGTTGCGTGCACGGCCGCTTCCGCGCCTCCCCTGATTCCGCAGCCCAGTTGATGCAGAGAGACTAATCCGATAATGTCCGGCATGCTCTTCTTGGTGATGATTTTCCCGACTACCCGACGGACGGGGTACCCGATGGCGTGGTCGCAGGCCGTCGGGTCCCCCGTCCGAGCTGTTGGCGAAGCTTCTGATGGCGTTGATAACATCTATCGCAGACACAGTGATCTCGTGGGATTGGCCGGCGGACACGGGAGGCGGTGCAAGGGAAAGAGACGCTGGTAATGGGCTGAGTTGCCTGAAACAAAATATCGTCTAAATGCATCTGTCGTCATCGCGTTCTTGTTACTAGATTTATTATATATAGGTTTTCTCCAGCAGGCGTATGTAGCAGCACGGCAATGACAAGCACGTCCAACAAATACCACCTGCAGGGCCGGGGCTCGAACCTGCGATAGTGTTGCTAACCACGATTACCATGGCAACGCCCCGTTTCGAACGGTGCGTTAGCCGCCTAAGCCACCACCGCTACAAATATATCTTATATTATTTTGCATCTATACACAGGTTTAGAAGCTAGCGATCTAACAGTTGTGGTTTGGCACATTGTTCTAAAAAAACTAGAACGTTACCTTGAATAGGATCGAATCCTGCTCGAGCAAGAATTTCGAGTATTTTCTCATTTATTGTGAAATCGGGTTGGGCATTGTTCTGCGCTTAGATTCTGCCTATATAAGTCAAGTATAACAAACCTTGAAGAAATAATCTAAACAGCTTTTCTCAGAAGAACTATATATAGGGAACAGGCGCTAAGAGTTTTAAGTTCAGCGTAAAGCCGTAGACGCAGGCAACATGTTTTGTGTTCTAAGTTAATTATATATATATATATATATATATATATATATATATATATATATATATATATATATATATATATATATATATATATATATATATATATATCAGCTGGCTCTTAATACGTTTCCAGTGGGGTTTTAAAGAGTAAAGTGAAAGTTAATGATTTGACGACCATATGCGAATCCCTGAAGCCATCACTGAAACGTGCAACATTGTAATTGAGCCTGATTTATGTGAAAAAGTGCTAAACATTTGAGCGTCGTCTTAGAGATCTAAGACGATTTCGCCAACACGCTATATATATATATATATATATATATCCTTTCTGGTTTTTTTTTCATGCTCTTTTTTTCTACTTTTTATATAAGATCGTCTTCTCTAGTACTCCCTTTTTCTCACGATGTGGTCTTCCTACGGACGTCGATTCCTATTTGAAGGGCTACTAAAAGAACAGAACGATAACCGGTATTTTTTGTCATCTTTGTTATAATCCACTAATAATAATAATAATAATAATAATAATAATAATAATAATAATAATAATAATAATATTGAGTGGTCGGTGGTTAGCCAGATCAGACGGTGCTTATCAAGTTGGACTCGTAGGGCTGGCCGCTAAGTTAGTTACCATTGCAACTGTTTGAGCCGCAACAACGTAACTTCTATTCGCACAAGACGTGCGGAGCAGCACAGCGGATATATGCACACATATATACACACCCCAATTACGTTTCATCCTTCAGCCATCTTCAGCGCGACGTTCAAAGTTGCCGGCGGCGTAAAATCTGCTCTGTCGTGGCTACCAACCTCGGGGGTGAGAGTGAATGCCAGCGTCAAAGCCTGTGTGTGGCTCCCTGCCGGCTTCCGACAGATACAGATGCAGATGCGTGCCCCGCGCTCTGGTTCTTGATCTCTCCTCCTTCCCCCCCCCTCCCCGTCATCCTCCGTCACCCCCATTTTACTTCACAGTTCACCTATAGACACTACTATGGCTATACACACGGTGTACGCACTTAGTTTTCAACTTTAACTTTTCTCGTCTGCGTTCTCCCCTGTTTTCCCGCGTACTCTCTCTCTCTCGCTCGCTCGCTCGCTCTCCTCTCTGTTTTGTACTAACTACTGTTTTGCTCAGCGGCGGCGGCGGCGTGTGATCTCTATCATCTTTCTGTTTGTGCACCGCTGACGACTTTGAACGTACGCAGCAATATAAATATATGCATTTAAATATATATATATATATATATATATATATATATATATACATAAATATTTATGCATTTGAACATACGTACGCCCGCGCATGTGTTTCAATGCGTGGCAGCGCCGGGGCGTGCATGCGGACATGACTCGCCCTTCTATGACGAAGGGAGGTGCTGTCTGACTAGCCGTTCAGCAAGTCAGCTTGGTGCTGCTATTCCGCCTCAGATTGGATGCAATGCCATGCATGTTAATGTGCAGAGAGGAACTCGTGTCACTACTTCACGAAGTCGGCCTGCTGATGCTGCCGCCGCCGCTTCTGCTTAATGCCAGATCGTTGTAGTCGCTGTCGTCGTGTCCGCTCGTCACTGCCAACGTTGTTGTGGATGCGGTTGTTGTTGTCGTCGTTGTTGTTGTTGTAGATGTGGTTGTTGTTGTAGATGTGGTTGTTGTTGTAGATGTGGTTGTTGTTGTTGTAGATGTGGTTGTTGTTGTTGTAGATGTGGTTGTTGTTGTAGATGTGGTTGTTGTTGTGATTGTTGTTATGGATGTGGCTGTTATTGCTGTTGTTGTTGTTGTGGTCGTTGTTGTTCCTGCATGTCCTCCACGTCGTCGACATCTTGTGCCCATCTCTGCGTAATATGCCCCACCCTACGACCTCGCAGCTCGACCGCCGGCTGCTCGAAGCACCACCACCGTCACTGCTGGTATCATCATGGTTGGCGCGGGGCTCGTTCGAGGTGGTGGAGGAGCTCGTAGAAAGAAGATGGTGATGCTCCGAATGCTCTAGTTCCATCAGCAGCCGCAGCAGCGGCGGCAACGGCAGCGCTTATTTTACCCAAAGTCAGTCGAGCCAAAAGGGCCGACGCCGGGTGGCCGCCGACACCTTCACTAGTGGTGGTTGCCGGCGGGAACACTAATTACATGTATCTATCTATGTATATATGTATGTATGTATGCGTGTGCGTGCTTGCACTTCTGTCTGCCTGTCTCTTCTATATGGTCGCAAGCCCACAAATGTGCGTAAGTTTATAGAAGTGGATGCGTGGTTAGGTACACAAGGCGGGGGGGGGGGGGGGGGGGGCTGCAGAGAAGGTAAGGGTGTGATGTTCAAATGAGGTGCGACTGAAGCGGCTACGGAAACCGAAACAGTAGCAGGCTCGGCGGCGGTGGCAGCAGCAGCAACAACGGCAACAACAACAACCACATCTACAACAACAACAACAACCACATCTACAACAACAGCAACAACCACAACAACAACAACAACAAAATTGTGCCCAGAACAGTTGGATACCCACAAGACTGTGGTCGGTCGACGATACATCGAACGCCGGCTTACATATGACAGCTTTGCGTATTGTCGCGCAGCCTGGGAAATGCATCAAGATAAGGTTCTTACGCATGAAGGGCAATGGAATTGTAATAAAAGACATCATCAGCATCCTAATAATAGTAATACTAATTATTGTCGTCGTTGTCATACAAACTTCACGCGAGAACAGCTGGCCACGTGCTGGTATCCTCTGACGAGCACAGCGGTGAGCCGCAACATTCGTGGGGCACTGCCAAGATTAAAAAAACAATGTGTTGAGGTTCCGACCACCTACCTCATCTCCTCATCATTTGCACCCTATATCAATGTAAAATAGAAACACGTGTTTATAGGCGAGAAAATACTATCGAGCTTACTGTGTAAGAAAAATGGCGTCTTAAAGGTACCGAGATGGTAGATAAAACACAGCTGTTTGCATAAACGGCATATAAGACCGTGAAAATGTTTCCTATAGCAGAGTTTGTGGTTGAATGCATAAACAAAGCAGCGGGTCACAAGTTGTCGCTTAGACTATAGTGGTGTCTCTGCCGGTACTGTGTGACCATTGCTGGCGATTCGGAGAAGCTTTTGTAAACTACTTGAACTTCATTGATGAGGTTTTTCTGAACTGAAAAAGAGTGGGGTTTCTGGGAGACTAGCCCTAGTATCGAGATCTTCTACAAGCGGATACCAGCCGATTTTTCGCGTTCTGTGCTAACTCAGTGGCTAGCTTAAAAACGCGGGCTTTACTATATCTAGTTTAGTTAGCTTGACAACGTTTCGTCTGGCAACGAAGTACCAGCTAGACCTTACGCTGTGTTTTGTCACTCATCGTGACGAGTCTCAATCGAATCGCATCGCCGCTAAATGTAACAACTTTGGTTACGCTAAGTTTACTGGGGGATGTAAGTTCAGCCAGGCGGTTACTACAACGCGAGAGACTCGGGACGATGATTGACAACGAACAGCGTAAGGTTTATCTGGTAGCGCTACCGGACGAAGAATGATGCTGATGCTCCCATATGACCCGGATGCTGTAGACCACCACCAAAGCTATATTTAGGTCAAAACGTGCTTTTAGCGTGTTCAGAAAGTGTTGTTGGCGATTTTAGATTGTCGACATTGAGACTAGACTTTTGCTCATTCTCGGCAATTCGGCAAGTCGGCATTGCATAGTCCGAAGGTTGTAACCATCAACGAGATGTTAGCCCCAAGGTGGCAGAAGATGTAGAACGAACTCGACTGCACCAGTACTCATTTTAGAACTAGTCTAATCAGCACAAGTCTCAAGACACTAGAACCAGCAAGCGGTCCTCCAGAGTGACTGTAGTTGGGATTTTCCGAGAAACTCTATTGGTGACAGAAGTAAACATTCCCTTGAAACGATTGAGAACCTGACGTAGCTCAGCTAAGTTTTCAGATTTTAGGGAAATTAGAACTGTATCGACGAGCCATCGCTGACGACGTACGGTTGCAAATGCCACACAACATAAAAAAGACACACAAAAGCATGTCACACATCATAAACTACTGTGCGCTGTGTAGAATCAATACCAGTGAAGGCCTGCGCCATGCAGCGTAACATTGCGCAAACTGTGCATCTAAGAAATTTGGCTAGTAAGCAAACAGGGTAAGTCAAGTTTGACCGGCCCGCTCACAGAAGCATAGTCATTGTGTTTATTAGACGACCTCAGGCTAGCACATTAGTGGGAAATTGGAAACATGTTAACGTGTACATAAAAATAATATCTGCCTGTCTCTCTAAGATGCTTTAAAAACTGTTTATGAGCACTGTTTACGGCGAAAAGCTCGCCAGTGGCGTCTAGAGACGTGTTGGCTTTTTTCAGATGATAGTTTGAGCGTTAAGAGCCTCGTACCACCAAACAAGAGGTGAGGCACATCTAATTCCGGTTGCCGACCCGTGCCGCGTCCTGCGGTGTATCCTTACTGCGCACTATCTCGACGCCCATACCCGAAAATACAGCCAGGCCAAACGACTTGTTATTATTATTATTATTATTATTATTATTATTATTATTATTATTATTATTATTATTATTATTATTATTATTATTATTATTATTATTATTTATTAACATTTATTAACATTTATTAACATTGTTTAAATGTTACAATTGTGAGGTGTAAACGTGTACTCTTTGTGTTCTCCTAACTCCTAAATATTATTCCATGGAACCGACAATACAGCCGGCGTTTCCTCGGCACACTGCAAGCGACAGCAGTTGCCGTAGAATCTCGCCTTCGCGCCGATTCCCTGTGAGATCTGTAATCCGTTGGCCCAGCTCACTGATGAATCTCTTGGTTCCCTTGCTTACCGGGCCCATTGTTTCCATCGATATTGGCACTACGATATAACTTGTCTCCAGTTCTTGGTACCTGCGTTTTTTCCATTATCTGCTAGCTCGGCAACCCATCCCGCTTCTAGTGAACTGTGGCGTATATACGAGGGAGCCACTGTTCAGGACACTGTAGCGTCCCATACCAAGCATCTGCCGTTAGCCCATAGCGGGATTGTTACACCGTCAGGTCTTTTGTCGTCATGAAGTCCTAATCTGGGCTCCAGCGTGCTTGGTATATCAGCTCTGCGTAAGGCTCTTCTTATAATTGCATTGATTTCAGCGTGTCTAGAAACTCTACCATGGCTTTTGATGCAGCTAAGAGGATGAAGTCCATCCTCAGTTACTGTGGTACCATATGCGCGGCAACTGTAGGGGTTGCAAACCGGGGCACATATTCGAAGAGCTGTTACCATGCGGAATGAGGTGTTGTCCAGCATGGTACCCAGCTGCGGGGAAGGGAGACACTTTAGAAAGCCTCCACTAAATCTGGCCCGTGCTGCCAGAAAGACAGCTTTTTCCACTGAAGATTGGAGGCTGTCTAACAGCTCTCTAGCTGCAGCGCTGCATCTGTAGGAGTCCAATGTATGCTGTGTGGGACGTTATTATAATAATACTAATAATAATAATAATAATAATAATAATAATAATAATTATTATTATTATTATTATTATTATTATTATTATTATTATTATTATTATTATTATTATTATTATTATTATTATTATTATTATTATTATTATTATTATTATTATTATTATTATTATTATTATTATTATTATTATTACTATTTTTATTATTATTATTATTATTCATTAACATTGTTTAAATGTTACAATTGTGAGGTGTGAACGTGTACTCCTTGTCTTCTCCTAACTCCTAAATATTATTCCATGGAACCGACAATACAGCCGGCGTTTCCTCGGCACACTGCAAGCGACAGCAGTTGCCGTAGAAACTCGCCTTCGCGCCGATTCCCTGTGAGATCTGTAATCCGTTGGCCCAGCTCACTGATGAATCTCTTGGTTCCCTTGCTTACCGGGCCCATTGTTTCCATCGATATTGGCACTACGATATAACTTGTCTCCAGTTCTTGGTACCTGCGTTTTTTCCATTATCTGCTAGCTCGGCAACCCATCCCGCTTCTAGTGAACTGTGGCGTATATACGAGGGAGCCACTGTACAGGACACTGTAGCGTCCCATACCAAGCATCTGCCGTTAGCCCATAGCGGGATTGTTACACCGTCAGGTCTTTTGTCGTCATGAAGTCCTAATCTGGGCTCCAGCGTGCTTGGTATATCAGCTCTGCGTAAGGCTCTTCTTATAATTGCATTGATTTCAGCGTGTCTAGAAACTCTACCATGGCTTTTGATGCAGCTAAGAGGATGAAGTCCATCCTCAGTTACTGTGGTACCATATGCGCGGTAACTGTAGGGGTTGCAAACCGGGGCACATATTCGAAGAGCTGTTACCATGCGGAATGAGGTGTTGTCCAGCATGGTACCCAGCTGCGGGGAAGGGAGACACTTTAGAAAGCCTCCACTAAATCTGGCCCGTGCTGCCAGAAAGACAGCTTTTTCCACTGAAGATTGGAGGCTGTCTAACAGCTCTCTAGCTGCAGCGCTGCATCTGTAGGAGTCCAATGTATGCTGTGTGGGACGTTATTATTATTATTATTATTATTATTATTATTATTATTATTATTATTACTATTTTTATTATTATTATTATTCATTAACATTGTTTAAATGTTACAATTGTGAGGTGTGAACGTGTACTCTTTGTCTTCTCCTAACTCCTAAATATTATTCCATGGAACCGACAATACAGCCGGCGTTTCCTCGGCACACTGCAAGCGACAGCAGTTGCCGTAGAAACTCGCCTTCGCGCCGATTCCCTGTGAGATCTGTAATCCGTTGGCCCAGCTCACTGATGAATCTCTTGGTTCCCTTGCTTACCGGGCCCATTGTTTCTATCGATATTGGCACTACGATATAACGTGTCTCCAGTTCTTGGTACTTGCGTGTTTTCCCATTATCTGCGCGCTCGGCAACCCATCCCGCTTCTAGTGAACTGTGGCGTATATACGAGGGAGCCAATGAACAGGACACTGTAGTATACCATACCAAGCATCTGCCGTTAGCCCATAGCAGGATTGTTACACCGTCAGGTCTTTTGTCGTCATGAAGTCCTAATCTGGGCTCGAGCGTGCTTGGTATACAAGCTCTGCGTAAGGCTCTTCATATAATTGCATTGATTTCAGCGTGTCTAGAAACTCTACCATGGCTTTTGATGCAGCTAAGAGGGTGAAGTCCATCCTTAGTTACTGTGGTACCACATGCGCGGCAACTGTAGGGGTTGCAAACCGGAGCACCTATTCGAAGAGCTGTTACCATGCGGAATGAGGTGTTGTCCAGCATGGTACCCAGCTGCGGGGAAGGGAGACACTTTAGAAAGCCTCCACTAAATGTGTCCCGTGCTGCCAGAAAGACAGCTTTTTTCACTGGAGATTGGAGGCTGTCTAACAGCTCTCTAGCTGCAGCGCTGCATCTGTAGGAGTCCAATGTATGCTGTGTGGGACGTTATTATTATTGTTATTATTATTATTATTATTATTATTATTATTATTATTATTATTATTATTATTATATTCGCAAGAGGCAGTGCAGTGATCTCTTCGCTAGGGCCAGGCAGGCAGACGCATGATACTTTGTACACGCCCGAGAGCACAGTCGATAGACGCACTCCGTAAAGTCCACGTTTGTAATCGATCATCCCGCCTGGCCGTAGGGCTGAGTCCGCGGCCAGTCCGACTGGCTCCTTTCTGCAGGGCAGGTTAGCGGATTGCAATGCCTTCGAAATCACTTCGTAGAGGGCGGCGTGACGCGAGTGTCTCCCACAGCTCCTCGATCAGCTGAGATCATGCTCACCCGTCAGCGAAACCGGTGTTTTCCGAAGGGAGCAATCCAGAGGTGACACCGAAATCGATTACTTTTCCATATCAAGAGTACGACTAATCGTTCCATCGTCTAAAAACTACGGCCTAAACTCAGACTTCTGGCATATTAATGTTTCCTCCACACGTAAAAGAGGCTATTGCCGTCATAAAATTCGAAATCTGATCATTAGTACATATTACTAGTCTAACTAAAATATATCGCTACAAAGACCACACTATCATTCTATCGCTCGCATTGCTCAATTGGAATAAGCCACCAAATCGTTTTTTTTAAGATCATGTAAAGTTAAGCAAGTACAATAAACCCCAAGACATAAAGCGTCGTTGGAAAAAAATGCTGCAACCTCAGGCGGTCATATATAACACCCCTACGTTTCTTATAGTTATTGCTATGACACTTGGGGGTGCTTTGGAAGTAATCTAGCATATAGCAGAAACAGATAGTCTGTTATGCATATGGTTAT
Organism: Dermanyssus gallinae; assembly: GCA_003439945.1. Lineage (NCBI taxonomy): Eukaryota > Metazoa > Arthropoda > Arachnida > Mesostigmata > Dermanyssidae > Dermanyssus > Dermanyssus gallinae. Next base: position 55,130 of record QVRM01007157.1, on the reverse strand, counting down.
ATATATATATATATATATATATATATATATAAGAATTTTCCCGAAGGTATAGAATATCATACATTTAGACGATTAACTGAGAACTAACATCCATCTCTCCCCAAAACATTAATCGCGTAACTTTGTTGTGGCATAACGAATACTTTGTGTATAATAAGCAGTCCTTCGATACGAATTCCAGCCAGTCTAAGACATCGTGAGGCCGCTATTGATGGAGTTGTGTTCACTACAGTACTAAAAAATACAATAATACAATACTATTATTTTACTTAGGTTCTAACATATAGTTGACCACAGACCCTAAAGCGATTATGTCCAGTTCAAGACCGTTGAAACTGTGGTAAATTGTATGTCATATTTTCTACAATATTTACAGAAAAATCATTTATTTGATAACATTTACCCTAAAACACACCCTAAGAAAATATATATATATATATACATATATATGCCGCGCCACGTGACAGGGATCTATCCTCTTGCAGGCCTTTCTCTTATAGGGCTACGTTATGCACGCGTTCTTCTATATAACTCGCTATTACAAGCATGAGATTCCCGCCGATATGAGAGAGTAATATTTCGGCAGTGGACTGCCGAGGTGTGGCTGCCGTTTCACATTCTCGTGCAGTAACAAACTCAGGCACTTGACAGTCGAGGCATATTTGCAGTAGATAATGCTCTAGATTGCCCGCTTTGAGGAATCACGAGGTTACCTTTAGTTAGTATTGATCACCACCAGTCCAAACTTTGTAGAAATGTCAATAACAGGCTTAACCTGAGCTATGGTATGTCCAGATACGTAGTCATGAAGTCGATACGGAACAACAGTATGGGACTATCCGCTCGGAAACTTGCTATACGAATCTTGACAATCCTGATTTTTTAAAATAATTGAGGAAAAACAATTACAACTATACAGGAACCGATGACTGATGCCTAGAATATGTGGGTATTGATTTGCTCTTTGGAGGTTCAACTTTTCCAACCTGCACAGCCTGCCCCTTTTTAACAAATCAATTGTGCGAAATACAAAACCACGATATTCCATAACTATAATTACTTACGTATGCCGCGGACAGTTAAAGAACAGCCGCCGCTACACCAAACAAACCGCAGAGCAGACTTGTGTATTTCCTGCCAAGTTAACAATACTAGGCCAAATGTGCGCTAAAGCCAGAGTTGTCAAACGCGGTATACAAAAACTGAATTATTTAGTGAAAGGAAAACGAATAAACTTTGAGTCGCAATCCAGGCGTGTCACCGTCACTAGAATAAAAAAAACTCGGACACTTACCTCACTAACAATATTAAACCATAGCTGGCTGCAAAAATACATCTTTTTCTTGTTGAATGTGGGGTAAAATCATTGGTTTTAGTCGCACGGGTAGAAAGAAGCACTCTTAAAATAAAACGACCTAGTTATCGACAAAGTAGGCATCTTCTGTCTGTGCAACAATGAAGCACAGCGTGTTTTATGCTTTACGACATAAGATAATTTAACCGCCGATAAGAGGCCAGTTTGTTTGTTTCTGGAGAGCAATTTATCTAGGACCATCTCAGAAACGCGCAAACTGGAGCTCCTGTTGTGTAGCAGTACTGTGGAACAGCAATACATGCAAACATAAGTTTTAAATCACCCGTCAATGGTATGTCCCAAAACGCTTCATACCAGAGTCCGTCAGTATGAATTCTCTTTTAGAAATGCCTATTGTTGAGTGAGGAACTGAGGGAGTGTTAATAAAGGTCACAGTAGAGTATCTCACTTATATGTCGTGTGTCATTTTATGCTCAAGACATTTTGTCGCAATAGCGCCATAGTCTCGTCAGAATGGTGTAATGATAATTACGTCCTGTTATCAGTTGGAGCGGATAGTGTGCCTACGAAACAGCAAATTACCTAGGTGATCGTGTAAGGTTATCCTGTGAGATTACACTCTAGTAAGACATGACAAGCACCTGCGCTATTAATGACGTCTGTGAACGATGTCGCTCTACTGCCGATTTAAATACCACTCCTTAAACTATTCGGTCTGAAATGGGGAAAATGGTCAATTAGGCGGAAAATGTATAATTAGCCTAGTACTATTATGTTCTAACGCTCGTAGAGTAAGTCACGCAGGGATAAATATAAGAAATCTTAGGTTTTTAATGTAACACCTCTACCGGATATGTCATGGAAAATTCCGTTAAACGCCTTTAAGCATGTGTCTGCGTAAGCATGGGGACAAATACGTACGTTCTTTAATAGCAAAGTAAAGGAAGATTGTACTGGCGCGGTTTTTGACAAGCTAAACAATGCGCCTACTAACATTTAGGCTGGCTAAGACCAATGTGTGTGACGAACAAAACTTACCGATTGAAGAGCATCTCAGGTCTCGAAGGTTCGTGCCTTGAATGGCTGGTTGTAAAGGTATTTGGAAATAATAATGTACGATAAAGATTAGCTGATCTTCTCCGCCGCAAATACTAGCTGATTTTCCGCTGCCTCTCCCTACGCATCTGAATAGGCGACAATCGGTGACTTAGCAAGAATATGTTGTTGGGCTCGTACATGTGGTTTTATTGAAAGTGAAGGGAAATAAAATTGCGCAGTCGACCCCACAGCTCGTCGACCGTTGTTGACGTCGTGGGTATCTTGCAATCTTGTCTGAGGTTCTTGCTCTTAAATGCATAGTGCCAATTTGATCACTGGAACGTCGCTATGAACGTCGTAAAATGGTGGGTTGCTCTGTTATCACGCAAGGAGACCACCATGTTATTGGCATCCTCTACTACTGGTCATGCCCGGCATAGCTCTGACGGCGATAATGACGTGTTATCGTGACATAGAACGATAGAGATAGAGTAGGTCCAATGAACGTGTCTACTACATTTCGGATCATGGCTTACGCCTGGCTTTTCAACGTGTGATCACACACCGGATTATAGCGATCGTACTACAAGCTCTATGAAGTACCAGAAATAGAAGCACTTTGACTATTACATACTACTACTACTGCTACTGCTGATTGTGCATAGAACAGATAACAAATCGATCGATAATAGGAGCAAAAAACAGCAGACTTATCGAGATGGTTTGACAGGGCCGTATGCCGATAGTGTTTTCCTGGCGGCGGAAAACGCTAGTCATCATAGTCAGACGCCCTGTTCTTCTCCACCAGGGCAGGACGGAAGGCAACCGCCGTTGTCGGTCGGGGGTGCGTACGTGGGTGCACTTCCGCACCCCCCCCTGCTTGTCTAGACAAAATTTTTGTTTGAACTAAACGGGAGGGAGAACGTTGAGCGTTGGGGATCACTTTCAACGCCTGCGTCGAGATACAGACAAGACGCAGTCGCAAAATCGCTGTCACGAGAGGCTACGCCAAAAGACTGCTCTGTTGCTCCGGCAGCTGTGCAAGCAACTACGAGTTGTTGTTGTTGTTGTTGCTGCTGCTGCGGCGGCATAGGCGCAGGCGGCTGTTAGAAGGAACCCCAAAGCCCCCCGAAGGGTGTATCGAATTCCACTACGGAACGTAGAGTGTTGTCGTGCTGGTGAGAAGCGCCTCGTCATCTCGCCGAATCGATTTGCGTGTTGCCTTGTTTCGATATTGACTTCGATCCGGAACGGACGACGGCCGAAGCTCAAAGCGGCTCGCTGTGGTTGCCCAATCGATTCGCCAGCCATTGATCGACCCCTATCCGACCACCATCACTGCGTGTGTGTGTGTGTGTGTGTGTGTTGACACTGCTGGTCGTGAGGAGCCGCCCGCGATACTCTTGCGATCCGGTCGACAACGAAACTTAGTTGTTGTTGTTGTTGTTGTTGCGTACAATCAGTGCAGCAATAATGATAATCGTTCGTGATAGCAAAGTGTGGTGTATGCCAACTGTTAATGCTACTTGCTGGCCGGCTACTGGTGGCGATAGTTGTGCCTCGTGCCTCGTGTCGATAGTGGCTCCTCGATATTGGTGGTAGTTCGAGTAATTCTAGTACGTACGTGGCGATTCCTTTGTTCATTTCGCCTCGTTCGACGATGCGGCGTCCAACGATGTGGCCCGCAGCGGCTCTGCGACTCATGCCGGCTAAGCTATTCAGCGTCGGCAGTCAATGACCGTCGAGTGGGGGAGATGAACCACCATGGACGTAATAATGACCGAACCGGGACGCGACGTCGGATCTGCGGAATGAAGGCCGTGTAGTCTGAGCCAGTGTGGGACGCTATGCGTCGGCAGGGCGATAAGGGGTCGACGCTGCATCGCATAGTAGTCGATAAGGTGGGTCACTGCGGGGTGTCGCCGTCTCCGTACAGAATGAAGATCCTTTGAACACCCAGCTTGCGTAGTGCTGACCACCAAGATGATTAGCTCTTTTTTGGTTTTTCTCGTTTTTCGCTCTTGTAACAAGATCAAGATAATTAACAAATGGTGGGCAGATTCTTACGCTAAAACTACTCGCTTGGGTGAGGTCGGGTGATGTCGTCACGCCGACGGGATTTTGCATGTTCTGAAGCGCCAGTTACAAAGACAGGCGAAGCACGTGTTATACCCTACTAAATCGTAAAATGTTCTCAAAATTAAATCTAAAAAACAATGCTACTCCTAGCGATACTCGAGCAACAGACGTTCAAAGCCACGCACTCCTCAATGGAAACAAGTGTAAATTTTGTGTTTGTTTTCAAGGACGCGCTAGTACTTCACCGTGTTGACAGGCGTTTACGATCAGGGACTACTCCAAGGGTTAAGGAAATGAACGGGTAGTGATCCCCAAAAGTAAACGAAATGAATTCGAGCCGAATGCATGCAGGAGCATAATAATAAAAAAGTAATGTTATTAAGCTTTTTTTTTTCAGGAATACTAGCAAAGAAGCTAGCTCTATTGCTAGACGACAGAGGAGCAAATCATGTATTTAGACAAAACAAGTCAACGTATACGGCAATTTGGCTGCTGCTAGAAGATGAATGTGAAAAGCTGTCCAGGTCACAAATTCCTTTATACGCGGTTTTGTGGATTTAGGGGGTGGCGTTTGATCCAGCTCCTAGAAACAACATTGTGGAGAAACTAGCATGAGAGTGAGTTCCAGGGTAATTTTCGGCACATAATAACATATTTTGTTACGAAGGACAAACTTTATGTAGATAACGGAATTGCATTAGCAGTAATCATAAGACAAATAACTAGGGTGCGTCAGGGTACTTACTTAGTCTCCTATAATTGTTAGTCCTTCTTGGAAATGTTCCTGAACCGTTACAGAAAGAATGGTCGAGAGAACGGATTATTGTTTAATAATTAAATCGGATATTGTTATTTAAAGAAAAGTCTACATAGGTTAGACGTGCAGTAATGATGGTGTTTAAAATTAAGCTTAAAGGCCATCGCCCTGGCCAGCCGGAGACACGACAATGCGATGACAACCACGTTCAGAAGCGGAAGCATAAGGCTTGAAAGCGGCGACTTTGACGCCATTCTTAACGCCTGGAAATAATTGACTGGAAATCATTATATTACCTCTAATGTGACTCAGTCCAGAGTCAGTACATGACCCTCGTATATTTAGTGATTCAGTATCTTGTAGGAAGATTTACTCCTATATAATTAAAATAAGACTTCGTTAAATCATCTTCTCATGTTGATGAGCTTATTCTTCTTGTTCTAGCAATCTTTTGAAAGCGTTTACATTTCATCCATGATCAATTGACCAACTATTAACCTGTTCTCTTGAGGGTGAAGATGTTCCAACGTTGTTCAACGATTCGATTGTAAAATTGGTCCACAAAAAAGGGACAAATGTCTTGGCTCTTTCCCCCTTGAAAAGAACAACCGCCTCGTGGCCCATTGTATTATTCTACGTTTATTCGTGGAGAGAATTGTAATTGATAACATTACAAGATTTCCATCTGCGAATGAGCACCTCAATTCCAATCAGCATGGATTTACCAAATAACATTTAACCGCAACTCGGCTTCTTCAAATCTTCCAGGACTGGGCCCTCACTCGTAATCGAGGTAAAATAAATGCGTAGGTTCATGAATATACGCGAAATATTTGCTATTGACCTAGCTTTCTTAAAGTTTATACTAAAGTACACTTGTCTCGATTGTATAATATTTGTTTTATATTATTACGTTTACTACACAGAATCGTGCAATATATAAATAATAATTGTTCAAAAAAATAGTTGTATCAAAGTTGACTTATTGGGCACATATTTAGGCATCCACTTCTATAGTAAGCATGTGGCTATTTCAACGCGTGCAAGACAAATTAATTAAGCTTCTGTCTTGGCGCTATCGCTAAATATTAGCAGATCGTTAATGAAGGCAGGTTAACGCCGTAAGGTTGAACAGCCTCCGCTGTGGGGTAACTATCTATACATTCGAAATAGCCATCTAGTGTCGTTAATAATGCAGTCGCGTAGCGTTTAGCTCACCGCGCAAGTGGTTGTGTTGAAGAGTGTGTGTGTGTGATATCTGAACACCCATTGTTTATTAAAGAACATTTTGTGTTGTGTTGTTCGTAGATTCTATTAAGAAAATGAACACAAGTAAGGTGTAGGGACAAAGCTAGGCTTACGTTTGCCGGCTTGGCAAGCAAGAGCTATTATGCTCGAGCCCTCCCGTCAAGCTGCACAGAATCTCGGCAAACGTCACTCCCACAGTACGACCGATAGATTCTGTATTGAACACCGGTCTATACTTCGTTAGCGACAGTGTCTGTTTTAAAAAGTGAAATGCTGCGACAACTTGACTTGAAAGTCGTCCGATGTGCATTCTGCCTGGCTTAGGCAATTCATGTTGAGTTACATGCGCTTGCTAGGAAGCAGCACCTAACCCCAGACAGTCTCAAGTGACTTTTCGGCGTCTATATGAAGAGTAGTCCTCTTCGTCGGTCCTGTCTATCGTATATCGTCGGCCTCGTTAACTAAGTTGAAACACTTCTGGTTGTACTTTTTGAAATTAGAGAGGCTGAACTAAAATCTGCACCAGAAGCATTTTGCAATGCGGCATTGTGCAGCACTACACGTGCGTAGACTCAGACGGACAAAGCAGGCGTCATCTGTTCAAGAGGCATTGTTGGCACGACTACCAGGAAAGACTCCTAACCTCCAGCAGAGCTGTCGCGCATGTAGCCGATATTACTGTTAGCCGCAATCAATTAAAATTTTAACTAATCAAACATTAGCAATGTAACTGAAGCATGTAGGAAAAACTAAGAAGGCTTTTCTTAGCTGATTCAGTCTGCTCAAACGGTTTGTTAAATCTGTTGGTTCGACATATAAGTTAGTTGTTGTCTTGATGATGGTAGCATGACTATGCGGCGCTATAGTGGGAACGAAAGTACGCAAATATTTTCCTGATGAACGCTGCTAACTGTTGTTGTTGTTGTTGTTGTTGTTGTTTTTCCTCGTTAATGCGGCCAGCCATTTTCAATGATTTAACAATCTCGTCCACTGGCTCGATGGTTTAACGATCTCGTACACTGGCTGGATCGGCCCCGTTTGCAATCTAGAATATTCTATGCGCTTTTTCCTACTACATCCCGCCATCTCACCTTGTATGCACAACACTATAAGTATAATACTGTATGTTTTTTCTGTTTCTCTCTTGCTTTTATTATCATTATCATCATCACTATGGTTATTATTCACAAGCGACAGTAAAGCACCCCCATGTTGCGGACGGCTGATGCTGCTGCAGTCGTAAGACGTAAGTGTTGAGCAATTCGATGGTTCAGGCAATTCGACGACGACAACGATGACGACACCTCACGACGACTTCTTCGCCGCGGCCGCCCGAACAAATCCGCCGTGGGTGGTCGTATAGGTGTGGACGTACGGCCGACCAGCAGGGGCGGCGGCGAAAAACGTGTACGAGAGTCCGCCGCTCGTTCTCGTTTGCAGTGCCGGCACCGTGTACGCGATGTGAGTGCCCTGGGGCGCGTCGGCCGTGGCGGGCGCGGCAGTCGACACCGTCGAACCGGCGGTCGGCGGGTAGCCCAACGCCGTCGATACAGACGTGGGGGCGGCGGCCAGCACCGCTTGGCCGACGGCAGCGGGGGCGGCCCACACTGCCTGGCCGACGGCGGAGGGGGCGGCCCACACTGCCTGGCCGATCGCTGAGGGGGCGTTCGACACCGCCTCACTGACGCCGGCGGGGGCGGCAGCTACCACTGCCTGGCCGATCGCCGAGGGGGCGGACACGATTGCCGAGCCGATCGCGGAGGGGGCGGCCCACACTGCCTGGCCGACGGCGGCGGGGGCGTCCCACACTGCCTGGCCGATCGCCGAGGGGGCGTTCGACACCGCCTCACTGACGCCGGCGGGGGCGGCAGCCACCACTGCCTGGCCGATCGCCGAGGGGGCGGACACGATCGCCGAGCCGATCGCGGAGGGGGCGGCCCACACTGCCTGGCCGACGGCGGCGGGGGCGTCCCACACTGCCTGGCCGATCGCTGAGGGGGCGTTCGACACCGCCTCACTGACGCCGGCGGGGGCGGCAGCTACCACTGCCTGGCCGATCGCCGAGGGGGCGGACACGATCGCCGAGCCGACCGCCGACGGCGCGGCCACGATCGCCGAGCCGATCGCTGCGGGGGCGGCCCACACAGCCTGGCCAACGACGCGGGCGGCGTCGAGAACCGACGAGCCGAAGCCGCCTGAGGTGCTGCCGCTGCTACCACTGCCAGACGTTCCAGCGCCGCTGCTGCTGCTGCCACCATCATCACCACCATCATCATCGTTGCGGGACGTGGCCGCGTACAGTACGGCGGACCTCTGCACGAACGAGCTGACTGGCGTTGCGTACGAGACGGTGTTGATGCTGACTGGAACTCGGTGCGGACTCAGCGTGCCCGTGTAGTGAACGAGACGCCGTGGTGGAGTGTCGGAGAGTGCAATCTCCGCGTATCCGTCGGGGCCGCCATCGTGCACGAGTTCGATGTACGGGTGGGGCGCCGGGCCGCGCGTGATGTGATACAGACGATCGGCCGGTCGTGGCGGTTTTTCGACCTCGAACACCTAGCCAGATCGATACACAAAATTGAGAGACAAAATATAGGTACATAAATTGAGAGAAAAGATAGATCAATATATAGATCGAGAGTTAGATAGATCGATATATAGATCGAGAGTTAGATAGATCGATATATAGATCGAGAGCTAGATAGATCGATATATAGATCGAGAGCTAGATAGATCGAGAGATAGACAGATAAATTGATCCATATATAACCTGATAGATAGATAGATAGATAGATAGGTGAATCGATCGATTTACAAATTAAAGGACAAATAGATAAATAGACATAGATTGAGAGATAGATACATAAATCGATCGATACATAGATTAACAGATCAATCCATAGATCATATAGAAGGTGTGTGGAAGTGGTTGCGCTCATCATATAGGGCACTAAACGATAACTTGTTCTGCTTCCAGTACGTTCCGCCAGATTGCCAATTGTAGCTACTTCTATGTCAGGCAGTTTCACTGGTGAGCTTTAACGGAGCTTAGTCATAAAATATAGTACTCACTAGTAATATAGAAGCATCTATAAGATTGACTGTGTAGCAAAAGTAACATTTGTGGGGAAATTTTTACTGACTATTTGCTATTAAATGCCAGTCAAAATGATGTTGGCAATAAACAAATATATGCTACCGAATGCGCTGGAATAAGATGATGGCTGTGTGGCAGGATGTGTTTTAAAAAGTTGTTAAGGCAAACCTATACAATAAAATGTAAAGTATTTAGGTAGAAAAATGCACCATGATGTAGTAATGGTTGTGTTTTCGGTTTTTCATCGCCTCGTGTTGAGCTTCTGAGTGCTCTCAGATCAGATACATTAAACCCCTAAAGCGCCTCTAGTTAGTTAGGCATTTTTTGTAAATTGGAAACAATGTTGCACCACAGAGATTACACATACGCGTAAACCATTTTAGATGTATATATATTACACATGATGCAATTATATAGTATTGCTGGTTGATTAGACAGGCGATAATGATACTAAATGTAATGTCCTATTTATAAAACTAGAGAAGTTGTGCAGCTAATGCTGAACTTGGTGCAGAGGATGGGGTATGCAAACGTAACCAAATTTTCTTAAATGTATTCACAAACGGTAGGCGAATCGTGACATTTTCGATGTTACCTACCAAATACAAGTATTACCAGGATTTCCGCTTAAATTCGTCATGGCTGTATAAACGTTTTTATGCAAAAATAGCTGACCAAGTAACAACAACAGCAACATCATCGAACAAGGCCGAACGACCACTAAGATACTTCTCTTCTTATCTCACTAAGAGATTTTTCTTCATCCTTGAGAACAATACCACCACCCCCCACAACAACAACAACACCAACAACAGCGTCGACGACAACAACAACAGCAACAATGTCGATAACAACAACGCTGACGATAACGACAACGACAGCATCGACAAAAACAATGCCGACGACGACAACAACAATAGCAATAACAATAACAGCAACAACATTGCACAAAACCGAATAGACTAGGATACTTGTCTTCTAACCTCACTAAGAGACTTGTTTTCTGCCTTTAACAACAATACCACTATTCCCTCCCCGCAAACAACAACAACATCAATTAACAACAACAACATCAATTAACAACAACAACAACATTAACAACAACAACATTAACAACAACATCAACGATGACGACAGCAGCCAATACGAATGAAGACCACTGTCACGAACAGCACATACCTGCTGACCCGGCTGGTGGGCCACGACGTACTCGACAGTGGGCGGCGGAGCGGGCCGGTTGACCAGGCGAACGGTCGACGGCTGTTCGGCGGGGGCGGCCACCTTCACGACCTCGGGCGGCGTCGGGGGCGCCTCGTGCACACGAACCTCCTGCTCGGGCCGCTTGTACTCCTCGACGCGCACGCTACGCCGTCTGCTGCCGAGAGCGACCTCGTGCAGCGGGGACCTCGCAGCCGGTGCTGCCGAACCATGCTGCACATGGTAGAGCTGCGCTGAATGGCCGCCGCCCGGCATCGCCGCATCGCCATAGCGTAGCGTCGGAACGTAAGCGCCAGAAACGCCAGAGCCTGCAAGAGCGACCGCTGTCGCAGCAGCCACGCAAAGCGGTGCCACGAAACGAAGTGCCATGGTACGGCGCGGTTGGATTGGACTACCGCCGCGACTGCTATCGGGCAGGCACTGGTGAATGTATGTGCGGTATGTGCGTAGTGGTGGTGGTGGTGGTGGTGGTACACTGTGGGACTGCTGTTTAGTGTGGTCGAGGGCTCGAGGTGCTTTGAGGACAGAGCCTCCTTTTATATAACCGCGCCAGCGTCAACGTTACAAAGTAGAAACTGCAGCAGCAGCAGCAACAGCGGTGGAAAAGCAGAAGTGCGGTTGGTTCTCGTCGGGAAGAGGTGTATGAAGAGGAGGAGGTGAGCCCGAATCAACCGCGAAAATGTGAAAAGCAATAATCATCCTCGTCGTCATCATCACTACTACCACCACCACTACCATCACTATTGGCAGGAGCGGCATCATCATCCTCATCGCGCCAGCTTCATTAGCATCATCATTATTATGATTATTATTGGCCTAATAAGATAAACGCACTCCGGCTGATCCGACAGACTTTGTAGACATGCGGTCTGGACTTTGTTACGTGAAGGACGGCAATCTTGCGTCGAACTCTCATCCTTTCCGACTCACTGCAGTAGTTGCAACCGTTTCGTGGCAATGCCCTTTCAAAGAAAAAAAATATATATATATATATATATATATATATATATATATACATATATTATACATATATATGTAATATGATTATATATGTATATATAAATATATTATATAATTTCTATATATATATATAATATATATATATATATGTATTATATATATTAGATATATATATATTATATATACATATTTATATATATACCATATAATTATATATATAATATATATATACACATGCTTATTGTTTGCCCCTTCCAGAATCCGGCAAACAGCACCCCGCTAATTTTTCAAAGCACAATCCCATATCGACTATAGACATCGTGATATAAAATGATTCGTTCTAGTGACTAAAGTTGTCGGCATGATTTTCGATAGTGATATTCTCCTCCTATCGGCATGGCCGTTGTTGTTGTTGTTGTTGTTGTTGTTGTTGTTGTCGTTGTTATTGTTGGTGGCGGTGATTTGGCTGCTACCGTTGCGCTACTGCTTCTCTTGTTGTCTTTGCTACTGTTGTTGTTGTTGCGGCTGTAGATGCTGTCGTTTCGGTGCCGTTAGTGCAGCTTCTGTTGTTTTGGTTGTTTTTGTTGTTGTTGTTGGTGCTGGTGGTGGTGTTGTCGTTGCTAACGGTTCTTGCTGTTGACATTTTAAATATTACTGTTGCTATTGCGGTCGTTGCTATTGCTACTATATTTGCTGGTGTGACTATTTTTCCGATGTCGGTACTATTGGCGTCATTGGGATCGTTGCAACTGTTGTTGCCCTTTTACAAGTCGCTGCTGCTATGTCGGCTCTCAGCTCTACTATCCGCATGATAATGATGACGGTAATGGTGATGATGATGATGATGATGATTATTATTATTATTATTAATATTATTATTATTATTATTATTAATTTTTCGGTGTTTCCCTACAATTGTGGGATCTAAACGTGTACCCGCCTAGGCTCACCCCCGCTCCTCAATTCATAAAGCCGATGACAGCGGCGGCGTTTTCCCTACACACTGCGAGCGAGAGTTGCTGACGTAGAAACTCACCCTCGCGCTGGTCACCCGTGTTAGCACTGATTTTGATACCTAGGTCTTTGAGGAAGATACTTGTCTTTTTGCTGATTGGGCCCATCGTTTCCATGGCGCCGGGTACGCAGTGGTATCTTTTCTCCAGGTCAGAGTATTTGCGGTTTTTTGCGATCTCAGCATGTTCGGCAACCCACCCTGACCGGGTAGCGCTATGCATCAAGTATGACGGAGCCACTGTACATGATACCGTGGCATCCCATACCAGGCATTTGCCCTTAGACCATGGCGGAATGGTGACGCCGTCGGGTCTTTTGTCGTCTTCGAAGCCCAACCTGGGCTCTAGGGGGTGCTTGGTATGCCGGCTCTACGATGAGCCTTCTTTAAAACTGCGTTAATTTCCGCGCGTCTGAGAGTCCTACCAGGGCTCTTAGAGCAGCTTAAAGGTTGTTCTAATAATAATTTATTATTATTATTATTATTATTATTATTATTATTATTATTATTATTATTATGTAAGTAATCTCTAATAACAATAGGTAGTGACTTAGCCAAACGTTGCTCTGGTCGTTCTCACCCCTTACCTATGCACGATTATGCTACTGGTTATTTATTTTGATTAAAGAGAGTCTGGAAGTGTCGAGAGTGTTATAAATCAATCAGCTGCCTACACCGGACAGATGTTCCAGATACAGTTACGCTGACAGATGATTACAAAGACGGCCGCGACTAAACAGATGATGATGATGAGGAGAGTTGCGTCACTTGATGCAAACCGGTCGACACCGGAGCATGGGGTAAGGCTGGGGGAGGAGGAAGACCGGAGCAGATGGGGACCGATAAGGACCCTAACACCAGAAGAGTCGTCCATTCAGGATCGCGCGACCCGACACCCGAGGCAAACCCTCTCTTCAGACGTACAGATGTATTGAGCTAACGTTCATAACAATTTTAAAAGAAGAAAGAAAAAAAAATTTAAAAACCTGCCTGCACGTTGACGTTGTCGGTGTTACAGGCTCAGCTGACGTTGTCATTGTCTTTGTCACTAATGTCAATTAACAATGATTTGGCAAAGATCATTGTTGACACATCATCTATAGCATTCTATACGGGCCCGTAACGTTTCCATGGGATCGCAAACAGGTACGGTACGCAACTGCCGTCTACGAGACGAAACGGTCGTCGTCGTCGTTGTTGCTGTGCAAATGCCGACAACACAACAGAGTGCATTGAACCCCGATCACCTGAACGGCAACTGAACGAACTCTGGCAGAAAACGCAGCCGGGGAATAAGTAAGGCAATGAAAATATATATATATATATATATATATAAATATATATATACATATATATATAATATATAATATATAATATAAATATATAAATATATAATATATATATATATATATATATATATATATATATATATATATATAATATATAGACAGAATCTATGGAAAGGTGTATAACGTAGACGTATACACACAGACATCAAGAGAGAACCAATGCCGCTCACCGCTGTGCTAGATACAGACAGATAGATATCCGCTCTTAATCGAAATCGTCGCTGTTGTGTGGGGCATCAACATTCGGCTCGATACCGTAACGGCGGCTACCGGTGTCCCGCTCTTTGTGCGGATTACTGATACCCCACCTCCCCCCCTCTCTCCTTTAACGGCGGATAATCATGCTTCATTCTGCGTCATGCTATTTGGCTTACCGTGTCTGTGGGATTTCGTGTGGTACAAGTCATCATGATATGCATATATATATATATATATAACTAATATGTTATCGCATCGATCTGACAATGGCAACGGCACACTATGAGAGACAGCTGCTGTTTCAAATATGAGCCCTTTCATAGCTCTCCCGTCAAAAGTAAATGCTATATATTATATATATATATATTGATGACGACGATGATGTCAAACATATTCTGACTATTAGAACGACCGATCTGATTACGTTTTATGTGCATGCTTGCAGTTTAGTAACGATTGAGGTAATGACAAGAAAACCAAAACGCAGACTAGAAGGTATATTTGACTGCCAATATATATATATATATATATATATATATATATATATATATATATATATGTAGATATATATATATATATATATATAATCCCGTATTTATGGTTCGTTGACGCCAGAAGCTTGGTTGGTTGCTGTACGTCGACCGCGTCTAAACCAGTTTGAAGGTGTCTACGTAACCGCCGTGGGTCAAGTGACTGAAGCAGCCGCCTTAAATTCTATACAGGAAACTACGTGACAGTTTGCAATTGTATATAGTGTCACGATGTTCAGTGTCGCCGCCTCACTCTCAGCGAGTCACTTTTGATTTTGTTTTCAAAACTGGCCGAGCCGTTCTCGATTATAATCGCGTTGTTTCGAAGAATTGTTGTTGGTGTGGTGTCCCTCCCTTCTTGCGAAAGTTCATGCCGACGCCCGTTAAAAAAAACTTGATTGTTCACATGATAGAATGATGCAATTTAACTATGTAAAACTATCTGGTTTTAAATGTGTTTGGTATTAAAGACTTGAAGATGTTGAACAGCACTAAACATACGTTCTATAATTAGGCAATTACCTAAATGTGTAAATACTAAAATGTGTGAATGTGTGACAATGTCGGACTCACAATCTTGTTATACCCAGATTTCTCCCCACCAATTTAGGTTCGAAATTGCGTCGAATTAGTTCGACATGCATCATTCTCTGGCTATATCCAACGTAACATACTGTGCTCACTTATAAACACAACAAGATGCTTCTGTGCTACAAAGCATGCAGAACAGATTTGCTAAACGGGTCTTTCAGAGGTGCAGCATTCCGAAAAATGGTGCAACTTTACGCAGCGTTTGTGACACGGACTTACTGAAGTGAACTCAGCCGTCTCATACGAACGCTATTGATACAAATAATAATAATAATAATAATAACGAATGATGAACAATGATAATTCCTTCGAATAAAGATGTTTCGTATCGGATGCAGTAAAGCCTTGATAATGTATATTATCGAAATTTACCCTTGCTTTTAGCGGTGCTGTCCTTTCCGCCCGTAGAATAGTGTTCAAGTTCGAAGGAAAGTGTAGGTATACTTATTAGCAATTCAAAAACGTATTTGCCACTCAATTACTAATCAAGTAACAACAAGTCTTAACAAAGTCATAAATTTTGACTCACGACGGCTCGGTTTGAATTTCAAAACCAACTATTACGGGAGAATGTTCATACTTCCGAGCTAATATCAGTTAAATGTGGGAAAAACTCTGATGCCACACAGAGCCACGCAAGCAGCAAATAGGACTCGAAAAAAGCATGGGGCGAAAAGCGCATCATTACAAAGCAAAATCTTACACAATATATATGTATATATATATCGCACCCAGGCACCTATCGCGCCCTCAGTACCTAGCTGTAGAATTAGCCGGTCGTTAAACCCCCACTTACTAATACAAGCGATACAATCGATGCAAAGCCTCGATGACATAGACTGCAGCAAGAGAACCCTTCGCTGGGCTATACACCTATCATCGCTTACGAGAGAAAAAAGACCGTGCAAGCACAAACCCTGGTTCGACCACGAATGTAGAGTTTTAAAATATGCGATTTGTAACAATAGAGTATATAACCAAACTGGATTTTACCAGCTAGCGCTAATGAAACGAGTTTTTAAAAACATGATACGAGAGAAAAGGCAGCATTATGAGCAACAGCGACGTCTAAATCTTATAGAGCTCAGTGTAAATAAACCGTGGCTCCTCCTGCCACATAAAGTAGATCCAGGAAACCCACTCATAAACGATACCGAGTGGATCAGACATTTTAAAGACCTTTTAGAAAACGATTTTACACTCCCGCCCAGAGATGACTCAGACGAAACTCTTGTGTTTACAGATGATGAAGTCATAGGTGCAATAATATCGAGACAAAATGGCAAATCAGCTGGGCCGGATCTTATTGTGTATGAGCACTTAAAAGCTAACCTGCAAACTATAGGCCCGTATTTGACTAGGCTTTTTAATAAATGCGCTCGACAAGGCAAAATACCTAACGAGTGGAGAAAAATACTTATACAGCCAATTTACAAAATGAAAGGGAACCCAACCGACCCGAAAAACTATCGAGGAATTGCCCTAACTAGTGTCCTATACAAACTGCTTACATCGCTCATAGTGAGGAGGATGTATGAATGCACGGTTAATGATCTGCCCTGTGAGCAGTTTGGATTCCTGCCAGGAAAGTCAACAGCAGACGCTTTACGGTTCGTGATTGAACACGTAAGTGAACGCCAACGAGACAAAAGTATGACGTATGCGGCTTTTGTCGACTTTCAAACCGCATTCGACAGTGTGCCTAGGGACCGCCTCCTCGAAATCCTCCGAGAGAGGTTTAATATTAAGGGCCAACTATTCAATTTGATTCGAGATATGCTAAGCCACAATTTTATAACCATAAAAAACGGAAATCACTATATAAACGAGCCTGTTACACAAAAGACTGGAGTAGCGCAGGGCGACTCTGCAAGCCCATTTCTCTTTATACTATACATTGCTGGCTTAGCAGACCTTCTACGCACAATGAAAGCACCGCATGCCTTCTACGCGGACGACCTCGTCATCTTAGCCAAATCCCGGGAACACGTACAATTCTACTTAAATGAAACCTCAAAATGGTGTGCGGTGAACCGACTCATAATTAATATCTCTAAGACAAAGATTCTTCGCTTCAGCCGCGGCGGCTCATACGCCGCTGCCGACCATCGCGTCAAGATCAACAGCACTTGCTTTGAGCTGGTTAACCATTTCTCGTATCTTGGCGTAACTCTGACACCGCGACTGACTTTTAGCAGACACATCGAGGAACTGCGAGCAAAAGCCACGGCGGCGATTATGCTACTCGGGGACATTCGAGACGTAGATCTTGACACAGCAATGAAAATATTTAATATGAAAATTACCCCGATACTCCAGTACTGTCTCCCAGTAATTGCGCCGCACCTAACATTACGCGATCTCAAAAATTTAGACCGCGTAAAAGCGTGCTTTGTGAAGCGTGTGCTGGGATTACCCAAGAACGCGTCAGCTACCCTAGCACTAGAATTATGCGGAGAACGTACTCTGGTAGAAAACTTAGTCCTACACAAATTACCGACCAGTACAAATATACTCGACATGTACAGAGCATTTAGGGAAGACCAAAACGTACATTTTGTTATGTGTAACTACACAGATGGACCTGCTTTTCGCTCAGAGAAATGGAAACGTGCCTTCCAAAGTAACCGACCATTATTGTGCAGAGTAACATAGCATGGTTATCACCATTATATGTGCCTCAAAGGTGAATGTTATGATATTAACGACTGTGTATGTAAGTTTTGTGGTGAGTGCAATATCTGTCGATATCATGTTCTAAAATGTTCGGCATTAGACTCTTACTCGTTACAGGCGCGTGTGAACGAGATATTGTTATAATTTCGTAGCAGGCCATGTGTGTCAATCCAATCCTACTACCAACAACTATGGTGAATAAATATGATGTGTAATTATATATATATATATATATATATATATATATATATATATACAACGCGTGCCAGATTGGCCAGGGGACGCCCGGGCTAGAACAAACGTTGTAGGCACGGGTGTCAAACCATAAAGAGACATGACGACGTCTGTGATCGCGTGGCGCGTCTTCTCCGCGAAAGGGGTAATGAGGTGGTTCGTGAGCGAGTATTCCGTCGACCGGGCGCACCGGTACTAAAACCCGACCTCGTAATAACAACACCTACCGAGGTCTGGGTTTTAGATGCCAAGGTTTGCGGCCCGAACCGGGACCTGGCAAAAGCGCGGCAGGACAAGATCACCAAATATGACGTCGAGTTCCTAAGAGCTGCGCTCCCCGACCCGCAAAAACCTCGCAGATTCAGATCCATCACTATCTCTATGAGTGGTGTATGGGACTCCGAATCTGCGACGACGCTCTTGGGGCTCGGCGTCACGAAGAGGAATCTTATGGATCTCACCGTTTTAACCTTGCAAAGGACCTTGAGGATATACCCTTGCACCGGGTCCATAAGAGCGGGGGCTACCATCAAGCAAGGACACGGACAACTGATTCTTAACTTCAAGTGACACCTTTTTACCACCATTTTTATTAAGGCGAGCACTGCCGAGTGTGCAAACGTATTGTAAATGATGAATAAATCATCACAATATTTTCTATATATATCGTGAAAGTCATAATTATAATTTACTATTGGTAATTCATCTCGCTCAAACTGACAAAATTAATACCTGAGAGAAGTGGCCCGTATACACTGTGTAGTCACTAAGAGGACACCAGCATCTGTTAGATTAGTCGGTGATAAATTGTCCACGCAACTGTGACATGTGGCGTCATGTATTTTTAAACTTGGTTGCTCTCAATTAAAGAACACTGTGCATACAACTTGTTCTTTGAAAGAACACGCTATGAAGAGATCGCTATAAATAATATAGAGCAATTCATTGCATTCAAAACTCAAAGCAGTCAAGTCGGAATTTTATTTCTTTCTTTGTGTTCTTCTTTTTCACTTTCCGACTTGGTACGGATCATGCCTGTGTAGACCAGTATGCTTCAGGAACAACAGAAATGAGACAGTCGAAAGTTTACCTTACAATCTACCAGTTGATCACAATATCATCTAGCAATTCATTCGATAGAAAATATCTAAACTGGTCAGTATATCATTTAATGTCAAAAAGAGGTTTAAGGGGAACATATCTAGCATTCCCTTCTTTAAAAAAAAAAGAACAACATCCGCCACGTAGAACTAGCTATCATTAACATACGGCCTACAGACACTTCTCGCCTGTACCATCAGGAGACCAGTACGTCACGAACAGGTTAAAGAGGGTTACTGAAAGGGATTTCAACTAACTTGGTACTGACAAGGTGGCCTAAGAACTCGTATTAACAAGGTGATCTAGGGAGCCCGCTTTAATAAGGTGATCTAGGAGATCGTTCTGACAAGGTGGTTTGGAAGAATGTTTTTCTGCTAATACGTCTCCGTGCCGATTGCGTAGTCTGGCTTAATGCCGATCGCGTAATATGGCTTAGTGCCGATCGCGTTGTATTTCGATGAGGTTTGACTATTTGCAACAACAACAATAACAACAACAACAACGATTGGAATCAAGTAAGCGCACAAAGAAACGCGGACACCTAAAAGGTCACAGACATGTTTGCTACTTTTTATAGGTCTCCAACTTTCCGGCACCATACGCTCAGAAACTAGAATAACTGAAAAATGTCTTTGCGGCGTTATAAGTTCAAAGAAAATATCCTGTTTGGCAAAGATAACGTTTCGTAGCCAGACGACCCTGAACTAGCATGGATGGCTAATACTGGGCTCATGCACCTTGGTTCTCTTCTCACCCAGTCAGAGAACGCATTTGCTAGTGTTTTCGTTCTCCCTCCAAGCTTGATCCTAATTTAGCCTATTTCAAACGGCAACCGCGGGACGATTTTCTGCTCAGCTAAAAATGAGAATGAAGGAGAGGTAGCTTTGATATACAAACATCTAAAAAGGCCACCCAACTTTAATCGCTCAGGATTTTACGAGTAAAAACCGGCTGATGTGGTTGTGGTGAGGATTGGCGGCATCATTCTTCATTCATTTCTTCACTATCAAAACAAACGTATGGCTTATTTCAATCAATATTGACATAACAAACAGATACGTACTTCGCGTTGGTTCACACGGCGAAATCGAGATCAGGGCAATCGCTTTGCGAATGAAACACGCCGTGCAAAGTACTTAATTTGATCGCGGCCCGAAAGCGTTACATAGAGTGTAGATAAGCACTGACGGTGAACCAACCACAATTCGCAGTTAGACTTGCACAAGGAATAAATGCTATATATATATATATAAGCGGTGTAAGCTTAGCCTAACGAACATACCTGAGAAGATAGTTTGAAGCCAACCGAGACATTTTAAATATTTATTTGCCTTTAATCATTTGTGTGCTTGCTGATCCAGATTATAAGTACAGTGAGAATGATATTCGATCAAGAGCGTTTGTATGCTGTTGTAACCTTGTGAGAGACACCCTGCTGCCTTGCATAATAGGCATAATGAGGAACTCTGTTCCTTCGAATAACCTTGTGAGAGAGACACAACGTAAGCAACATCAACGCGTTAACCCTATAACCTAGAAACGCACGAACAAATTTTGCTACGCCACATCTCATAAGTCCAAGAGTCTCTAAAGATATTGCCACGAAATGGTACCCATTCTCTAGGTTAATATGTACGTTTATTTCTTATTTCTGCATGTACTGCGACATAACATCAAACGGCGATGAAGCTGTTGCGTAACTATAAAGGCGCTGCGGCGCAAGACAATGTAGCTTTCCAAGCTAAACATTTAGAATGTGAACATGGAAGTATTGTAACCCCATTTGGTTTCATCGCTTGCATCGTTTTTAGCTCAAGTCTTCGTGGCGCTAAGATAGCTTCGCGTTTCCAAATGTTCGTTGAACGATGTCAGTTACTTTCGCATGTCTCTTACATCGGCCAGAATCTTGGACAGCTAAGCAGACGAGGCGAAGGCCATCCGCCTCAATGTGCAGCTCCACACTTCACCGAAGAGAAAGTTTGCAGATGTGACTAACCCACTATCCTTAGAGTGGCAGTCATGCTGGAAAATCATAGGATCTAGCATACGGGCTAACTGTGGAGATGGCAGGATTTTAGGCTAGCCCCTCTTAAAGACGGCTAAAAATGCCTTACCTTCCGCGGCTAAAAATGTCGCACAGCGTCTCGAAAAAGGAAATATATTTAAAGTCTACCGCTGCTTTTTGGTCTTCTGTCAGTCCAGCATGTTCTTCTAATAGACTAGGGTCGATAGTTACTCTCACATCTTTCTCTGTCTTACTTCTCATCCTTGAAGAACCTGGCCATAGTGTTTTCGAGCAGAGATCTGCTGAACGGGGCCAAACTGGTTTAGTGACGCCGTGTTACAAACTGGAGCTGAATCGGCAGCGCTCTTAATTCTAGGACCCCCTGCAGCAACTGGAAGGAACGCTCTTGTTTCTGTAGTGTGACAGTTAGGACTCTTTCAAGTACATTTCAACTGGTCTGTGAAGCTTGCGTTCATTAGGACGTAGCTAAGTGCTGGGGAGTCAAGACTATACCTTCAGATACTAAGAGCCGCCTGTAGATGCATGGCTGTCAAACCGGGGTGCATTGTTTCTAGCTTCTAGTTTTGCTGAGAACGTCTGCGGAACAGAGGCCACAGAAGCGTCTAGGATTTCTAGATAGTCTGGGCCGTTATTTGCTAATCTTGGTAGAGCTTCTTGTATTTTGTTTGCGATCTTGAGGTATGTCCCCTATGATGATAGCCTCACATTTTGCTCCGTTGAGCCTTAGCCCGATACATTTAGTAAGCTGCATTACTGACCGCAAATCAAAGATTAGCCGGCATACCTAGTGTGGCAACATTAAGGCATCAACTATTAAAGGAACACTCATGTTTGTAGCTAGATATTGCGAGGCTGAAAAGAGTCAGGCTCAGGGGGTCACCTCTGTAGCTCTGCCAAGTCATTAACAAGAGTTGGAACTTCTCTGCGTACCGTGTTAAACGCATTGCTTTTTTTCAGAGCGATAAGCGCCATGGAAGGGTAGGCAATATCGCAGTATAGTTCCATTTAGTTCCACTAATCCAAGAAAAATGTCGATTTTGTTTTAAAGAGACAACGACGATGGTAAAGCCTGTTCGAGAAAATTATGCAAATGTCGTGGTCGAAGCTGCACTTGCAGATGCAAAAGGTTGGACTATAAACTAATTATTATCAATCGCAACCAACTGTTTACTATTATTATTATTATTATTATTATTATTTGGAACGCACGCTTGTTATTGAGTTTAAGCACCGAGTAACACGAATTTCGCTGACTCGGTGGTTTTATTTTGCTTGAAATCCCACAAAATCAGTTCTACTTGGAAAGTCCCAGTCGAGAGCTTCTAATCGACTGGTTTCTTTGACCGACACTCCTTTAGAATAAACGATAAACCATACCGCCAAGATTCAGCGGCCATGCTGTTACAAAGACTGTTAGAAAAAAGTAAAAAATTAAGAAGAAATTATTTTGAGAAGAGTGTTAAATTCTAGCTAGTCGTATTGACGGTTAAATAAAGCCTCAAATATCACCCAGCTAAACACTGAGCGTCACAGTGCTGCCACAGAACTAAACGCTGAACGTCACAATGCCACAGAACTACACAGAGCTACCTAACTGCGACCAAGGCAGCGCTTTTGACCCGGTGGAGAACTGACCTACCACATTACACAGGTCCTTACAGGTCATGGGGAGTTCCAGGCGTATTTAAAGAGGATTGGAAAGACGACTTCGGACATCTGCATTTTCTGCAACATGATAGCCCGAGACACACCGGAACATACGGTGTTCTACTGCCCGGCATGGAGAGTACCAAGAGGCGGGCTGCTAGAAGATACTTTTGATCTAAAGGATGTTGTCGCACGTATGTTAGAGTCTCAAGAACAGTGGAACAGACTTGCGCGCGCAATAACAGGAATCATGATGGCCAAGGGGGATGCTGTACGACGACGCGCCACCGACTCCATTATAAACGATGCGGTTGGCGAAGTTATTGGCGTGATGGTGGATGTGGTCTCGGCGGCGGTCGATTTAACGGATGGCGTCTAGATATAAGCTGTGTGAGGGCCTGATTTGTAAGAAAAAATAATTTGCAGAGTTTTAAACAAGAGCCGGTGCTGATAGTTGCACGAAAGGTTGTGATGGTATTAGAGACTCCCCCCCTTAACTGTGAGCAATATTAGTTTTACCTATAGGACCCAGTTACGGGGGATGACAGGAGGTATGAGGGTTTTAGCAGGTAATACAAAGGCTTTGGTAGTCATCGAGCTACCAGCCGGCGTGTAGTCCTGCACAGCGTGCCTAAAAGAATTTCCCCCTCCTGTATAAAAAAAAGGCAGCGCTTCTACTGTGCCTGTGAACACGCTGGTCAGTCTTAGCAAAGCCAGAAGAGGTTCTTGTTAATTTCCGCCTCGTAGGCAATAGCAACCAATCGTTCCCATAGTGCGCCTGCGTATTTGGCTAGGTACGTACATAGTCTAAGGCTGCATGATCAGTAAACGGGCCACGGCCGTCGACCAACGCGGGTCGGGACATTCAACGCTTCGGAAATCCGCCACACATGCCCCGTAGGTGCTCGGTTCTCAAGGACCTAGAGACACAAGGACTACCCCACTAATGGAGAGGGGCCACAACGTGTCGCGGCTTTTCGCCGCTGTTGCTATGCAGGACATGCGTTAGTTCCGTTCCGTTCATCATCAAACCCAACAACCACTTGTACACAGTATGCGTCTAGCCAGGAAAACAGAATAGCAGAAGCGGCACCTTCCCGCTACCAGCTGCAAGCTGGCCATGCACGCTGCACTCTGCGACTCGAATCGGCGTGGTGCACTGCGTGCTTGAAGGCGAAAGAGAGAGAGGGAGGCCTATTTTGTCTTCGAAGGAAAGCTTTAAAAGCCGAAGCCGAGAAAGCAACAGTCGATCCCGCATGGTCGGCCATGCCGCCTTTCCCGCGTTGCTAAAATGCCAA
The DNA here is from genome assembly GCA_003439945.1 of Dermanyssus gallinae. Taxonomy (NCBI): domain Eukaryota; kingdom Metazoa; phylum Arthropoda; class Arachnida; order Mesostigmata; family Dermanyssidae; genus Dermanyssus; species Dermanyssus gallinae. The sequence goes on along the minus strand of QVRM01007157.1, from coordinate 30,756 downwards.
GCACGGAACGTGCAACTACCCCACCGGGGAGTACTGGGAGTAGCAAGTAATACAAGTTCTACGTAGCAGAAAAAAAGAGAAGTAGTTCTGCTGATAGATGCTCCAATCTCCCTCGGCGGCATTTGAACTTGGCTGAGCAGCGAAGAAGCTCGACGCGCGGCGACAAGAGCGGCGGAGACGTAGATAGAAATTGTCGTAACCAAAACGAAGGAGAACAGAGAAAGAGAAGCGGCGGCTTCTAAAAGATAAACCTGCGCATGGAAGGGAGATAGAGAGGAAAGAAGATAGAGAGAGCGAGAGAGAGAGAGAGAGAGAGAGAGGAAGTAAAGAAAACCGTTTCCAGTAACTGTTGAACGCAACTGACCGCTGTACACAAAGAAAACAGAATGTGCCGTCGACCTTAGTTTTCTCGTAAACCGGCAAAGCGTTTCGCGACGCTTTCTTGTGTTGTTGTTGTTGCTGCTGCTGCCGTTAACGCTGACGTCTCTCGTCAATGACGCGCCCCCACACGGCAAAAGCTATCTAAAACCAATCGGAAGTCGACCCTTGACAACATCACGACGACAACAACAAGAACAACAACAACAACGACGACAACAACAACAAGAACAACAACAACAGCAACAACAACACCAACAACGACGACGACGACAGCAACAACAACGACGATGATGGGCTTGTGTTCGAAAGTGGCTCAAGCCAACCAAACGCCACACTCGTTCACTCGGTTGTTCGGGTTCTTCTTGTCGAAGCTAGGATAGGAGCGAGTCAAGTCAGCTGTGTCGCGACCCCCGCTCCAGACCCCGCCCGCGGCCGAAGCGAATGGGTCGTCGGTCGGTCGGTCGACACAATTTGTGTCCTCAGGAGAACGCTTAGCAGAAGCGACGACGAGGATCTTTGCTATACGGAGATGTGAGAGATACAGAGAGAGCGAGAGAAAAGGGGAGGGGAAGGAATGGGATGGGGAGGCGGGGGAGGGGCGGTTGAGCGGAAGACGACGACGACGACGACGAAGTGACGACGTTTTTCACCCGTTCTTCTTCTTCTGTTTCTACTTCTGCGGCAGCCTGCCGACGACGAAGGGTTTTTGTTTGCTCGATCTAACGACGGCGACGATGACAACGAAGACGAAGGGCGAAGCTTTATTCTTGCGGCCACACTTACGACGGTCGGTCGATCGGTCGGTCGCCGGGGGGGCGCCGTCTGAGCTTCAAGACCTTCTTCCTTTGCGGGGCTGCTGCGGCCTCCGGACAACCAGTGAGTTCTATGTCCCTCCAGTCCCTGGACAACAAGTGAGCTCTTTGTCGGGAGGGAGAGAAAACGGTGGTTGCATGTGTAGTACGAGTATTATTGGTAGTAGTAGTAGTAGTAGTAGTAGTAGGTGCAGCGTCGAACCTAGTGGCGTATTGCATTTGTGAGCAGCGCCTCGCGACTGGAGGAGACACTAGATAAGTGCGCGGGTTCGAGCCCCACCGTTGCACCGATTTGTATTTATGGGGGGTCCGTCTATGAAGCAATCTGCGAAAAGCCGTCCCGTGGAAGTTAAATCTTGGCTGATAGTCAGCCCCGAAGGTATTAGTAGTAGCTGCAGCGGTAGCAGCAGACGTCGAACACATAGGAGGTGCCCCGGGTGTCGGGTGAGGTTGGTTGTCTGGTTAGCCTAGTCTCCCGCCCGTCTCGCATCATTATTGGGTGTTGTCCGCTTTCTGCTGGCCACCCTTTGCGCTCGTTTTTTTTTCAACCAAAAACGGTGGGGCGCTTTCTCCGCTCAGCAACATTGTTTCCCATTCTCATTTCTCACCCTCTCGCTCCCTCTCTCTAGCTAACTAACTAACTAACTAACCAAGTAACTCGGAATGTGTTTCTAGCTCTGTCCACTGAGCTTATATCTCTGTTTTCTCCCACTCATTCTAACTGTTATCATTCTTCGTTTTCTTTCGTTTTTCTCTAGTTAGTCCTCCATCTACAGCCACGTTTTGCTTCCACGGTCTTCTCGCTAATATACGACGCGCATTTCGTCGTTGTCGTCGGCATCATCATCGTTGTCGTTTTTATCGTCGTCGCCGTCGTCGTCGGCTTCAGGGTATTGATTGCCTCGGTCTTCTTTTTTCGCTTACTCCTTACTTTATCTGCTTCTTCGTCTCTTGGTGCTGCTGCTGCTGCGACGGCACTGGCAGTCTGGGCCGCTATTCCGCTCCTGGGACGGCGGGTCAGAAAAAGGGGGACTGTCCATTATTATTATTGATATTAATTACGAATACTATTATTACTGCAGAAGCAACACCTGCTGGCCTGCCGCGGTTATCGTGCCGCTCGCCAGATACCCTTCGGGGGGTAATTAAGCTACGCTTCTCCCGTTTCCCGCAGAGGCGGGTTAAGGGGCGAGAATATCGTGCGGTCGGTCGGGTAGCATGGCGCCAGCCCGCCACGCTGAGAAACAAGGGGCGGAAGCGGCCACCGGTAGGCAAACGAACAAAAACATTGTTTCGTTCCGTTCCAGCCACGAAACAACTGCAGCTCGAACTCGAGCCGGAGGTAAAAAGAGACTGCAGCGTTGCTGCCGCTGCTGCTGACGAGGGGGCTGACGTAACGACGCCTCAACCCGAGTGTTTCTTGCTGTGTGTTTTTGTGACGCAATCGCTTATCTGTAGGCAGAACGCAACGCTCCCACTTTGGTTCTGATTTATCGCTCCGAAGCAAGGCGTGGTCGTGCATACCAGTTGGAGCGGTACACCTCGGGTGTCTAGAGCAAGATTGGGCTGGCCAATCTGATCCAGCTGCACATACAAACACCCGCATCGGTAGCATAATGACTAGTAGATAGTTGTAAGGATCGTTATACAAATGCTTTCTTACTTCTGTGCGCGTCCACGTACGGGCCTTTCGTCCCAAAAGCTCTTGTTGTTATTGTAGTTGTTCGTGCTAGTATGGCTGTGTGTGTTGACTTTGGCCAGGCCTGATTTTTGGCGTTGCTTTGCCTCGTCGTCATCTTCGCACGTGCTTGCTCCTCCCCTCTTCTAGCTTGCTATCAATTAATTTGCACGAGCATAAGCTCACTCTGAGCATCTGAGCAAAACTGGCCTTCTTCCGCGTTAAATCGGGCCGCCATCTGGTCTCGTTTTAGCTATGTAGTTAAAGCTATGTATTGCGTATTGTCGTAAGCGAGTTTTTACGCGTTAAGGACGCGTAACAGCTCGCTTACGGTGTATGTATGTACGTACAGGCATACATATAAACGTATATGCATGCAAATACATAGAAATATACATAGCAGCTACCGAAATGTTTATACTTTCATGTAGAGTTTGGGCAATCTGAGTCTCGAGCACAGTTTGGCAGATGGGCCATTTTTTTGTAATTTAAACTATTTGCCCACGGTGTGACACCGAAAAAGACTTTAACGTCAAAAATCTCAGGTGCAACCTTGGCGTTACATGTACAACTTTTAAGCTTCTCTTAAGATTTGCAGAATTATTTTATATATATATATATATATATATATATATATGCATACATATGATTTATGCAACAAACTGTCTTATTTTCATTGTTATTTGCTTTTTTGTTGTGCCATGCAATCTGCTTATCAGTGAAAGCACCAAGCATACCCAAAGAAGAGCGGCTTTAGGTACTCTTGGTGGAAAGGAAGCACGATTCCTGTTAATAGCACTAGGTATCTTAAACTCTGCATTCTCCTGAAAATTTTCTCAGATCGTAGACCAGAATGAATGCTCAAAGTCCTAAGCCACTTGAAGGCTTACATTTTTTCTCAGAAAACCAACACCACTATTGTAGGTGTTGAGTCTCCTGAGACCTAACACCTACTATAGATAGGTGTTTGGCCTCAGCGCAAAGACCCCTATGTTGCGAGCAATTCACGCAACATGGGAAAGTTTTTGGAATGTCTCACCTAGTGGATACTGAGTAAATAATCGATTCCACTCGTCGGTAGCGTCATCATTGTCGTCGACGTTTGGATGGGACATTCGAGTCGATTATTCGGCTTGTTTGAGGCAGTTGACAAACACTCAAAGTGATTTATGCATTGCTAAAGGAGACTTTGTGCTTGGATGTCAAGACACTACTCCGTAAGATTCTGTACGACCAGCTCGGACTCATTGAAAATTCTGCTCGGTAGATGATATTTCGTGGCTTATTTATGATAAGGGTTGACGAGGGCTGGTCCTTTTCGTTCCCGCGATTCGTGACAAGCGATGAGATTCGGGTACATCTTGATAGCCCTCTGCTCAAGCTCTAGGGCTTACAGTAATCAGGCGTGCTCCACTCCAGGCCTATTGTCTAGACGCATGAATTCGGTCCGTTATGACTATCATTTGTTTGCGTTTCACGTGCCAGGGGGTACCTACCGCAAGGTTGTCCCAACTTAACCGAAGCACCCTGTAGAGTTCGATGTCGCGATAGTGCAACAGGTCTATGGGACTGCAAGTTCTTCTCAGGATTAGATCAAACCTCTAAACTGAATCGCTACGTTGCTACACACTTTTTTTTCTGTTAGCACATTATAAGCATATCATATAAAAAGTATTAATCAAAAAACTTTCATTGGTGGGCGTATCAACCGAACACGGAACGCACAGTATAGCATTCGGTCCTTTTAGATCGAAACGCTTGACCGTCCATGCACTCGATGCGTATTTGAAAATAGTGCAAACAGCAGCCGCAACAACAACAACAACAACAACAACAACAACAACAACAACAACAACAACAGACAGAGTCGTGTAGTCGTGATGTGCTTGAACGAATCCTCTAGAGTGTACGAAGGAAGCCGATTAGCAAGAAGGAGTACTAAGCGGTTTCTTGCATCAACGATTCTCCGGAAGTAAACGAAATCAACTCGCCTTTGATTGTGTCTATCGGTGCGTACGTGGTAGAGCGCGTTGTTCTCAAATCAGAGAGCGTAGCACAAACACGCAGTGAAACGACGTCATTCATCGTCGTTTGACTTTTGCTGTACTCTTGCCGCTTTTTGTTCGAACGACCGTGGTTCTTCAGCATTGCAAAGTTTACCGATTTTAGCAGTAAACAAGACAAGAAGTTAGCCCCGGTGTTCGCCTCAACACAAGAAAGCACACCGGTGTAACGCATTAACGATCGCCTTAGTACAGGCTTGTACATATGGATAGTCGCCAGTTTTTTTGTTCTAATTCGTTGGCTAGAAACGGTGACTCAATATAGATTATTCAAGCGGTATCAAACGTTTACACAAATATATATATATATATATATATATATATATATATATATATATATATATATATATATACTTCTTTTATTAACATTCACGCCTACTATATATTAAAATAATAACCCTACGACAATTTGCAACGCTCAAAACTAACACACTTGTTGCATAAAGATCATTTTAGTGAATTAAATCTATGGTAATACGAGCCGAAATTTGCGAACTAATTAAGATTTTGCGGAGAGCATGTCAAGATTGAGCGCATGCATAAATAACCTAGAGTGATTTATCTAATGGAGTAGGTCATTTACGCATGCACTCTGTCTCTATTAATCTGCAAGCACGGCTCGCAATGTCATAGATTTACCAATTACCAAAATGATCGTCATGAAATGCGCATTTGCCTGAATGTGTTAGTTTTAATCGTCGTAGGGTTATGTTTTTGAGGTATTGACGTGATAGCTGACAAAATAACTTCCATTTTTGCGAATTGCTCTTCTAAACGACTATGTCGCATCTTCCGTCCGGCGTTATATGTTCTAACGAGCAGAGAGTCAGAATTATCTCATGAACACGACGATGGGCTTAGTTTATGTATAGGACGACTGTCGGGCAACAAAACCAAAGCCACGGATTTTGGACATATCACTCTTGCTCTGAAAGAAGACTTTTCAGAGACCATGTTCCATTGGAATAAATATTTACTTTAACGAGCTCTACTCTCATTCCTCATATCGCTCGCTCATAAACTCTTTTTGGGAGACCCTGTATATAATATTTCAAATCTCTTACTGGCTTACAATAATTGTTATGTGCCATTGAAACTCTCTAAATATGGGTCGCATTTGCGTCGGCGATGGCGGCATCATAGCTTTAGGAGAACAGGCAATCCCACTGCAATTTCACGACTGCGCCGTGAAGGTTTAGTGAGCGAAATCATCCGAACGGGGCGTCGGGCCCAGTGTGACCCAGCGACGAAGCCCGCCACTGTGACTCATCAATTCCTTCCGACCAGCGCCGTCAGTCGTCAATCGAGATCACCTCATATCGTAGACGAGAGCTGCGATGACGTTCATTTTCTCTCCGGATTCTCTGTTCGTGCTTTTCCATCAGTCTCTCTGGGTGGATGGAAGTCCGGCCCGACGAATTCAGAGGCTGAAATTCACAGCGAAACACACAACTGTCGGGCGCCCTGCCCGATGTGCCTGTTCGAGCCCGCTTTTTTCGCCCTCAAGGGATTCTTCTGCTTCACTCTACTCCGACCCGCTTCGGGCCGATCGAACCGAACGAACGGCTGGGTCGGGAGAGCAGAGCTGCTCGATGGGGGCGGGGGGGGGGGCTAGCTACATCTCTCGTGGCTACAGATAACGAGGCAACTATAAGAATCATCCGGCTGGAAGAAAAGCTACGCGACTCAGCCAGGCCAGCCTACGAAGCGAAGCCCTATATGGCTGTATGTCTGTATGTGTATCTATCCATCTATTTATCTATCTAGTATGAACTGTGACGGAACGCCGGCCGGAAAGCCTGTTGATGCCTCTCTTCCGGAATCTAGCCTCACTGTTCGCGGATCTTCTTCCCCTCAAGGATTCGCACCAGCCCTATCTAGTCGGCCCCTCCTCATTCCAAACATTGCGTCGCGTGTACATAATACGATACACAGCGTATATTGTAGAGCAGAGAGTATTGTTATTATGTTGGGTGGGCCCACAGCTCGGCTTCGGCAAGCATATTGGCTGAGTAACGAGAAAAACGAGTGCGACTAATACGGAATAAACCAACTTGCAAAAAATGAGGGAACACAAACAACGCATACGACATACCCATACACACCTAACGCAAGACCCCAATATCAATGCGGATCTATCTTTTGCCACCATATATATATATATATATATATATATATATAATAGTATAGTGCACTGGACCAGCACTTGGGCCTGCTTAGTTTTAGGTAACAATTTTGCATGGTATACTCGACGTAGCTTCTTACGCCTTGCACATGGACAGCATGTATTGCAAAGAAGATGGGCTCAATTCCCCCAGCTAAATATGCTGCAGCTCGATAGCAAATTCTCTGAGTCGGCCGGAATTTTTTCCGGAAACCCGAACTAGACTTCACACATGTCTTCAACGGAGAAAATGGTATTCGCGTTGAGATGAATGATGATACGGTGGCCAGTTGCGAATCAGTGGTCCGGCTTCACAGCTTTGTTAGCAGCGGCTGGTTTAACTCGATTCAGTGTTCTATAATAACTGATCAATATTTGGGTGGAACTCATGACTGTGAGTTTTGACAACGATAATACTTGGCATTGACACTAGGGGGACGGGTAGTAAAAGTATCTTATTTAAGGAACCACCGAAAACATGCATGTAGGCGTTTCGGGTCATCTCAGGTATGTTTTTCATACGACACAAATGTTTGCGCTTGTATTTTCCTAGTTTCCTCAAAACGACCTATCTTTAATTCAGAATGCCGTAAACTCTTGTATGAATTGTATATTGTTATACTCTCTGTTATCCAGCTAGTCATGACATTGTCTTCATCTACGCCATGCTTGAGGTTTGATCGGTAATTTCAGGAGAAGCCTTTTTACGTTCGGTTGGCCAGATCCTACTGCCTACACGTGGTTTAATATATATATATATATACATATATGGACAAAACGGAATGGAGTCTACCGAGAGGCTTATCTATGAGTATATCCGCCAGGCTCTAAGTAGCGTAGGTGTAGTCTTAGCCAAAAGAGAGAAGTTCAGGCGGCGAATGTCTGGTGAGCTGACCTTCTTATCTACTGTCACCGTGACTCTTCAATTCAACAAGATTCATGTAGCTGAAATGTTGCTTGCCAGCCGTACGTTTATGGATGTTATGCGACCTAACACACCAATTGCATGCTATAGGTGTCTACGTTATGGGCATATGTGTTCACTACCAACGCTAGGCTGGTGCCGCACCAGCTAGATCTGCAGGACGAAGCTCATAGTAATGACGGAGATACCCCCGACACGATTGTTGGATTCTATCATTTCAACACTCAAAAAGCATAATTCTAGTGAGAACTCAAGGATTTTAAGATGTAGTTGCGCTAAGAATCCACGCTGCCAATATATATATATATATATATATATATATAAAATCATTTAAAATACACGTACAAAAAGAGAGTACCGCTCAGCCATTCTTCATTCGCCGCCGGATACGTTAATAGTATTTCCATGCGTTTATCGCTTAACTTTCCCTCTTTGCTATGACTGGAGATCTCGAGAGTCGTTCATCGCTACGCGCTTACCCTGCCGGCCGGATAATTAATGACTTCTCTTTAGTGATAGGACAATGTGGAGCACACGCAAGACACACAAAGTATATTATCATTATATAATAGTACGCGAAGCGTTATCGCGCTGTAGCATACTAATGACCCTTATATGTAAAATAAATGTAAGTGTATATATATATATATATATATAGAGAGAGAGAGAGATAGGGAGAGAGGGGAAGAGAGAAGTACAACAAGCAGAGAGCAGTTAGTAAATTCAATGACTATTTTTTTTTATGGAACTTTTGTCTAAACCTTTGCGGAAAGCCGTGACGATTCGACTTTGTCGCGCGTACGAGAGACGTATAAAGTGTTTAACGGGTATTCGAGTATCCGGATTTGTCTCTTGATCAGGTTTCATGGTTGCCGTTGTGTTGCTCGTGTACGGCAGGATGGGCAGCCACAAGGCATCGGTATCGAACACAATGCATTATATCGGTATACATATACACCCTGCTCAAACACATTGCATACGCATATTTTTTTAATTTTCTTTCTATTCAATTTTAAAGCATGACTCATTGACGCAGCTGCATTTTGCTACGCGTTATCTCTCGAATAAACATTAAATAGGATTTGAAGATATAAAAAAATATATATATATATGTATATATATATATATATGCTGTGCCTGTAGCTTGCTTGATAGTGTCGTTGTTTACGAGACACATCACCCATTGTTGTTGCCTGCTTATCGAAATGCTTTCATTGCTATTTATCGAACAACGGATGAACGTCGAAGACAACAACGAAAATGAGGGTGGTCGCACTGTACAACTGGCGGAGGGAGCATTGTAGCGTTGTAGCTGTTGTTGTTCTTCGTAACAATGTCGCTGCTGTTGTTCTTGTTGTTGCTGTTGTCGTTGTCAACTAACACCAGGGCGAATCTGTCCAGTCTTGGACCCCTTGTCTGGATTATGCCGGGACGTTCAGAAGCTGTCGCCGTCAATTTTTATCGTTTGATTCGCGTTTCACGTTGCCTCACGTCTCGCCCCGGCTACACACGAGCTTCAGGTCAGGATAGCCGTTTTATAGCAGCTACACGCTAGGGACGACGATTATCATGAGACAGAAGAGAAAGATCGTGAGACAGGAGGGGAAGACCTGGTAAAACAGTGGCGTATCGATGAGGTAGTACCATCGCAGGCTAGAGAACGGATCGCCCGTTAGAGGAACCACCCCGCCAGGAAACCATCACCGCCGGGACAACCACAATGGAAGTGTCGTTGTCGACAGCCTCGCTGTGGTCCGCTGCCCGTCATCTTCGGGGAGGCCTTGGAGGTAGAGCGGCGGGGGGGGGGGGGGGGGGCGCTGGACATAACGCCCGTTTGAAGGAGGCCCACACCCAACATCTCGCGCCCTTGTGCACGGGTCTCACTCGTCGTACCATGACCCCACTCTCCCCCTTCTTGACGTCCTTGTGTTCTGCCGACCCCACGTAGCACCACCTAGCCACCACCTGTAAGCGAGCGAGCGAGCGGCCAAACGCTTCCTGCCGCTGCTGTTACTTCTGCTAGTACGATTACTGCTACCGCTACTCCACCATGACCGTCCTATGCCACGTATCGTGGCCATCCTGCGCCGTACCATGACATTCTTCCCGTAGCTTCTCTTTGTCATGCACCTCTGCTGGCCTTCTACATGCGTATTTGTCGCTTCCTCTGATACGATGAGTGTTGAAGGCGGGCGGCAGGGGAAGTGGACTATCATACAGTACATTCTATCATGCGCCTAGCGGCAACAGCAGCAGCGGCGGCGGCGTCGGCGACGACGACGACGACCACGACAACGGCAACGCACGGGAGGGTTATGGGGGAAATTATCGGCGTTCTGAAAGACGCCTCGATTTTCCATCCAGCCGAGGATATCGAACCCTCGTTCGGTTCCTCCTGGCTTATGCCACGGCTGCACAGCAGCGATACAGTCAGTACACAGTCGGCTTCTTCTCGTGTTGCTTCTTCGCGACTGTTGTTGCTGCTGCTGCTGCTACTGCTACTACGATGATTTAAGACAATAAAATCACTGGAACGTAAAATTGGCTCGAATCTCCGTCCAAAGGTGGATCATCATCATCATCATCATCACCACCATAAGCAGCGATAGCACGGAGATGGCAGGATGGCGTTTCTACGCCGAACACGACCGGACGGACCTCCTAGCGAGTGAACCGAGTTTGTATGGTAGGTGGCTACCACCGCTGCCGGCGTCGCTGGTTTCTGCTGCTTGCTTCTGCTATATATATATATATATATATATATATATACTATACACTATATATACGAAGCTTGTTACATTCTCGATTCGCGCAAGTCCTTTATAGGAGCGAGCAGAGCGGCCGGGAAGCAGTAGTACTGGTGGTGGTTTTTGAGACGTTCGGGGAGGTTCGAAGTGTCTGCCGAGAGAAGAGAAGAAGCAACTGCAACATCGACGACGAAGGAGCCGTCATGCTAACACAATCAATAACAGGCAGTATATTATATCTAACAACAACAACAGCAACAACAACAGCAACAATAACCACAACAACAACAACCACAACAATCACAACAATAACCACAACAACAACAACAACAGCAAGAACAACAACCACAACAACAACAACAACCCGAGTTATAATGCTATAAACATCCGACAGACAGAGCTCGTGCCAACGACGTGATAGTGTCCCGATAATCCTTCAATAACTTTTGCTGTATTAACTAGACAAATATAATGAGATAGATAAACTCATAATACGCTTAGGGTGGCCGTAATCCCTCTTTGGATCCCTGAATAAAGGGCGATGCGTCCCCATAAACTTACACTTAGATCATATGCGTGCTTCCCTTCTATTTGCCAGCATACAACTTCGTGAGTACGCCTCGTTGATTGGGGTTTCGTCGAGATAATCCAGATGGCACTATGCGACTTATATATGCGGTACACGCTTGTGTTACCTTCGGTACCATTTCTCCCTTATACGAATATTTACTACGGCGTTCGGCTCATTGTTTCTGGCCATATCGCTCCAGCAGCTTCCTATACATATTTTAAATCCCTGTACAAAACTTGGCTCGATTACTCCTGGCATCCTTAGCGTTAATTCTGTCGCCACTGCCTATAGTTAGCTGCTGCCTGCTTATGTCAGCATCACAAACACTTCGAGTTAGCCCAGTCTGGCTGGGCCCTAAATGCTTTAACGACCGTATCGTTCACCATAAGGCGTGAATACGCCTTCTGACTGAGTATAAATGCCAAGTGACAACATGTAGAACAGTTACCCAGTGACGACTCAGTAGCCACTGCCTCTTCTCCAGTATCAAACTTTTTTTACAGAATTTAATCCATACTTTTGCCGACACAACGTGCGATGTAACAGCCTGTGCAGGTGCTATTGATGCTCTGGAAATGTCACGGCAATCAATAGAGCTAAAGTTTTAAACTTGTATTGTGTTACTTATACTCAATTTTGTTGCTTTACACTTCTGATTTGTGCATACATTCGTAAACTTCTGTTGTGCTACTTATACTCAATTTTATTGCTTTATCGCGTACACACTTTTGATCGGTACAAAGACTCGTATATTATGTATATTTTGAATGAAAGGTGACAGATTGCCAACTTGTTGGGCACGTGAATAAACCTGATTGATTGATTGATTGAGCCACACCTGCTGCTGAACTGCAGTTGTGCACTTGTCGAGACAAGAGAGCTTCTCACTTTGCTATTTGCGATAGCACAATTACAATTATGTTTATTTCACTCAAATTGAGTATAATATACATGTATATTATACTCAAGTTGAGTGAAACAAACATATTTGTAATTGTATTTGCGATAGTACCTAAATGTGGGAGCATCTGGATTGTTTTTATTTCTAAAAGCAATTGACTCATCAACTGGACATTGAAAATTGCCATAAGAAAAAAACCTTTTTTCGGGCTGACCCTCAGCCAAGATTTAACGTCCACGGGACTGTTTTTCGCATTGCTTCATAGACGGACCCCCATAAATACAAATCGGTGCAACGCCGGGGCTCAAACCCTCGCGCACCTATGTGTTCTCCGGCCGCGAGGCACAGGCAAATGCACCACGTCACCGGGCTCAACAATTGCCATAAAGGACATCTATACGCGAGGCTACCCAATTGGCTACGGTCCTCAACGCAGTGGTCAAATTTACAGGCTGAATGTTCAGCAATAATCCTCTGTTGAAAAAAAACGTTTTAGCGCTCGTATCGCCATTAGCCAAAACAAAACCCTAGTACCGAGATTCACTTGTCTTGGGTGCGCTTTCGGCGTAGCCTACCTGTAGAGCTTCGTAGTTGTACCACTAAAAGGGCTAAAAAGTCAGCCAACGTTTCATCTTATACCAGGGATACTCGTGGGAGAGGAATCACCGAGTCAAGCAAAAACTCTAGAGATCGCAATCTGTGATTCATGATAGGCTCTAACAAGTCAGCATCTTTCATCAGGCATATCAAACAATTTGTTTATTGTCACACATGTTGTGTAGAAATAGTAATACATATATATATATATATATATATATATATATATATATATATTTGAACACACAAATCGGCGTCGTGGCTATTTTGCATCAGTGTGCACCGTCGGACCGTTCATCAGGCATATTATCCCCGTAGTAATCAATTTACCCGCGAAGTAAAGTAAGTTTAGCCATTTTTAAGAGCTTTAGCTTCTGGGCCCGGATTGGTAAATGTCACGTTCTCCTTCCTATATGGTAAGACAGGCTTGCCCAAACATTCCAACGTGGTACTCGTTGTGGTACAACGCCTGTTTTCATGCAACCGGGCAGCAAGTCTGTAATGACCTGTGATTCTGCAATGAGCAGTAGTCCTAAAACAAAATATTGCCTTTCTGTAAGTTAGAGAACAATGGCAGTAAACTGGACCACTCGAAAGGTCACAAACAGCAACAGTAAGACTCGTACTGACAGTAAGAATCGGGACGCTGCGCTGCTACCCAGGTACCAGACACGTTAACAGATTTTCAAGGGATGTATGAAAACCATGCTTCAACTAAGCACATTGCATACGACTCTAGTGTACAATCAAATCTCTTCGACTGCACGGCAGCTAGATGGCAATTGGTGGGCTCTTTTGCATAAGAAAATACTGCCGCCGGCCATGGCCACGGCCACAATAGAACAGCAGCAACAGCCTTCATCAAGAAACGGGACTTGGCCATTCCAGACTGGTAGAAACACGATCTTGTATGTATACTAATCATCGTGATCGAAACGGCTAAATAAAGCACTGTGTACCATTGAATAAGCAAGAGCTGTGAGCACTGAGTCTGCTTTAAAGTATGTCGGCGTTCGATAATCAGTGTACTAAACAGTGTTCAGTGCGGTGACCCACTGCTGGGCTGCCCTGTTCGGACTGCCTCAGTCGACTCGGACCGGTCACCCCTCACTGTATGGCACCTTGACGATTGCTTGCTCACAGATATGTTGTAGGAAGTTGTAGTGTCCACCACCCCCACGACCGGCCGGCGACCGTTAGTAGAGTTCGCCATTCTCTCGCTCAAACAACATACGTCCTCTGTCTGGCTCGCACCAACGACGACTGATTCGTTAATTGTCATGTCTCCTTATATACTTACAGATTGCCCGCGCAGTTAGTGACTTCCCGCGCCTTCCGCTAGTAGGGAGGCGGCATCTTCTATTTGGCTTATTCACCTTACAACATAGCCCATAGATTGCGAGCTTTACACAAGAGGGAAATAAAATGCTTATATCAAGCGCTCTGGTGACAACTTGAACCCCCTGGCTCGTTGCTCTCACGTTGTAGGAGCTCAAACCGTGCTAAGAGCTGCCGCGTCTGCAAGGCAACTACTTCCATTTCGCCTTAATCTCTCCTGGGAGCTCCAAGCTTCCAAAACGTCTTCAATAGCGTGGAACAGTCTAGTCTAAAGTCCAAACGTTTGCGACAAAAGCGTTTGACTTTTACGGCAGGCGGCTTTTGGTTGTTGTTAATGGAGCATTTGGCGTTATGCAGTATTTTGTATTATAATGAAAGTTTAAAGAAATCACCTCTATTCTATCCGAAATTTGCGCTCAAGTTGCCGAGGAAGTGGCTATACTATTGGATGCAACACGTTAGTGCATGCAGACGGATAGTATGAAACTAGACAGACTCCGATGTCATTCGAGGCGGACGCTCTGGTACCTTTTATAATTATTAGTCACAGCCCAGCCTGACTAAGCAGTCAAGTCGGCGGAGGCTAATAAGTGCAGGAAATCTTCGCGCACTAAATTTCTCCTCACGACGGACACACATCCTGGGAAGGATGCTTTTTCTTGCCACACGATCTAAGAAAATCCTTAGAAAACGACTATCACTTGGCACGGGCAATGCGATACATCTCGCAATATTGGAGCAGTTGCTCTCGGTCATCGTTCAACCTATCGTTCTACACTATGAACTGGGAGAAAACTGTGCTAACAATTAAAGATTCAACTAGATGACGATACTTCTCTTTGGAAGAAAAAGGCTATATATTAGCATGCCCTAAATATTTCCAAAACACATTGGGCTAATATTGGGTTGAACCGACGATTAGCCAAACTCACTATACGAGTGTGTGATGATCCATAGCAACATATCCTGCAATACAGGACATCAATACCCGGTAACCAAGAGTTGGTCGAGCTTCTGCTAGAAAAAAATGTTGTAAATATATGTGGGATAAAAATTGTTCATACATTCGACGGAAGACCACTTCAGTGGAGCGACGTCATATTGGTGACATTAAGGCATTCATATTTGTTAAGGCTTAGACAAAAGTAGCATTATAAAATACTTTACTACACTATATTAGTGAAGTATTTGTAAAAACTGTGATTCAAAGTGCTAGATTACATCGGATATTGCGTAACAATGCTCTTTCAACACGCCCGACGTCTATTTACGCAGGCATGCCTTAGCGAGTGGAGAAGCGCTCCTCGATAAACGCGGTTAGATATACACAAAATGCAATGGATAAAGTCGCTTCTCCATGCGCAGTGATGGAGCATATGATGAAGCTGCCTGTAGGGTAGCGGGACAGATGCCCTTGTTAAACTTGCTGTCCTAAAACTGAAGATCTTCTTGAAATGCAAAGTTATTGCGAAAGAAACAATATAAGTAAATGTAAATCAAACTGAATATGCGCTTGAAGAAAGGTAGGCGCGCTAGGTTCAAGAGCCGAGAGAAGGAGCGGAGCTTTTTAGCTTAGGTATATTAGCCCCTTGGCGAGGGGAAGAGTGTGTAAATTGTACTATTAAACATTCCAGAAATTTCCCGCATATTATCTAGATATATATAAATCTTTCAAATTTCGTCGTAAATCTTTATATAGAGAATAAGCTTCCTATAAGGGCATAAACCAAGCACAGTGTCAATGGCCTTTCAAAGAGAGAAGGCGAAAATGAAAGAATCCAATTTGAATATTCTGGCAGAGAACCGCTTAACACACATGTGAGTATATCTTAATAACACTTGTACAGTAAAATAACCTGTACAGTAAACCACTTATCCATGATTAGCTACTTATGATAAAGGAACCCGGTGTATTGAGTAAGTGTAAAGTACGACCCTGCCGTAATCTGCAGTGATCCCCTCCACTCCCATTTTAGTAGACCTTAACTGTGAATGATCTGGCCTGCATCAGGGACATTTGTCCTACCCCTAAGAAAGACGTTCGATCGGCACTGGACGTCGTGACCTGCCTACGAACTGACTCCAACTAGCGAGTGTATACACGCAGAAGCGTCTTTTACTACTGGGCATGCTTATCGTTTCGACAAAAAGCAAGCTTTCCGGTTCTTACAGACGTTTGATAGAACCAAACAGCAGTGGCAATATTTTTTTTAATTGTTCACGCAATTGATCATAAGATCGCACAAAGATATAAGAAGGCAGGTATATATCGTGCAGTAAATACGTACAGAAGGAATGAGATTTATTACATGTTTCCCTACCTGTTAGGTACATGACCGTGTACTGACGAGTGAATGCAATGGTGAATGCCCATGCCTGTCCAGAGCCACCACATCGGACCCCGAATGATAACCGTGATAAAATGCAACAGACACACTGCCCTCCTAACAGGTGGCGTATATGTGATGACTCCCAGCCAGGCGGGCTTGACGCCACACATAATTAGCCGACACAATACCACGAAGACTCTAGACCGAGGGCCGCTGTCGAACATGATTAGCAGACAGTGTTAACAACATTTAATGCAATACAAACGCATCCAGTTCTTGTTTTTTGTTAATACTCTTCTCCCATTCAGAAAATGGCCAGCAAACTCCAGAACCAACACGCTCAGTATGGTCAATGCAAAAATCATTTCAACATTAACGATTAGTTTATACATAGACATCTCTGTACATACATAAACGTAACATTGTATAGGCCATCTATCTGCCTTACTTTGTAGTAGGCTTGGCAGCTTACAGCTTGTTTTGTTTCGAGCTTTTCGTGCCGAACCGATTCGTTCAAAGGACTTCAATTTATCACTCATGGCTGTGTTCTTGCAATCCTGGATCCTACGACTCTGTGCTCTACAAACCAACTGTATTATGGCAACTTTTTAAACATATATATATAGATATATATATATATATATATTAAGTGGCGCGCATGATTAATCATTTCCTTATCAGTCACCATTCGTAACACCCTACGAGCGGTGTGGGCCAAAAGCGCGCAATTAGACCGTAATCGCTTTGACGCGTCCGCCGATCAACCGCAATAGTGTAGTAAATCAAAGTTCGACTTAGCGGAAGTTCGATTGAAAAAGCCACTCTCTTCAAGAGCGAAGGGTTGGTCCCAACAAGCGTCGCAATTCGTACCTCACGAAACACACTCCACCCAGAGGTGCTGGTGCAAAACTCCAAACACTTCCACGTGAACTAAAAACTAAAATCGTAATGCAAATTGTTATGTTGGGTGGACTGCTTACTACAGTACGAGTCATGGGCTGACAAGACCGACTTGGCCGAACGGACTTGAACAGCAATCACCCCGTCATGACAGGGTTTAAAGATCAACCCGACAAGTGCTCAGTGGCATTGGCCAAGAACACCCCATGATAGAAGGAGTGAATGACTCTATGCGCACGTTCTGCTTGGCGGGTTGGAAATCACTACTACTCCTATCAAAACGCACGAATCGCTCACAGTTAGTAGGCGACGTCGTTGAATGATGATACCTTGTGAGGCGCAGAACGGCAACCACAATGCGGCACCCACGTGGTCGAAATTGTATAGAAGAGGGGTCGGAAAGCTTATCAAAAAAAGGAAAATGCAGATCCAGGTGCATGCTTACAACTTCCCACACGGGTACTGTCATAACGTGTGACGCAAAAAATACATATATTAGTACCCTACAATCTAAGTTTTGTGGAACCCTTAGGCTAATCAAGGCTAGACAATCGCAGACAATCGACAGGCTAGAAATCATATGACTAGAAATACTGGCCGGTGCGCTTGCTGGTAGTAGATATTCTTACCGAATAATTTCTACTTCGGTGCACATTGTCGAGTGACGAATTGATTCGCTTTATCGAGCCCAAGGAGGCAACTCTCATTGCAAAAAATGACAAATTCTTAGACTCAAAGCACTTCCGCTTATTAAACATCTTCATAATGGCAATAACCAGCTTTCTATATGTTATAACACTAAGAAATCTTAGTGTTAAATCCAGTACCTATATACCATCCATAACGTGTGTATTGTGTACGTTCTGACAATCGACGTCGTCGCTTCCTTGTTGATGTTCAGTATATTCTTCATACTTCATAATTACTGCATACGTGTTCCTGAATCCAGGAGAGAATCGGAAGCTCGAGATTAACAACAACATAGAAGGAGCTCACCTAAAGGCTTGCACTCCTTCGGTCTAAGGACTCGCATCCTACCTCAGTAGTAAAGCCCATGTTTCCATCTCTTTGTTAGACTAGAAGGAAGGTAATTACAAAGCGATGCCACAAGGTAACTGACGGCCAACACACAATATGGAATGTGAAGAGAATAGAATAGGCTTGCTTCATTCCCGAGGCTGATTAAAGAACGACCAGGGCGCCTTAGCGCTTATCCTCGTGCATCGTCTTTCGCTCTATATCACAGCACTTATTAAATACCGATTGACAAATTATTAACCACATTCCGATTGATTCGATTTTCGACAACATCGAACGAGAGCACGTCCCCTGAAGTCTTGTCCCAACAAACTCGAAGCTACTAAGGGCCTGGTTCGACAATTTATGCACACGACACAATAACTCAAGAGGTATTGCGCATTGATTGAAGTGGCCTTCGCCGACAATACCTACAACAGTATAGCAATCTTTTATATATAAGATTCGGGTATCAAACGAATACCACTTGTGCTGTCAGTTCAATTTAGCAAACAATTATATATATATATATATATATATATATATATATATATATATATGTGTGTGTGCTTTTTTCGACACGTGGGAACACCTCTCTTTCTCTCATGCACGCATTACATGATGAGGAAATATACCGCAAAATGCCATCCTGGGAATGGCGCGCAGATTTGGATTGTTGCCTTTCACTAATGAACACTGCGGATATTTAGCTTGGTGTCGTTCTACGACAGATCGTTAAATTTTTTCCCATTCTGTCACGTTGCCGCCGCTGCTGTCGCTGGCTTTGTTGTTATGATTATGACTTAAATTACAATTGCTCCAGTAACAGGTGCAGTAATGTTGTTGTGGTGCTATTGTTGTCGAGTGAAGGCGACCGTTGTTGTTGTTGCTGCCAAGACGCCTGTCGCTGTTATTGCTGGCACAGGGTTATTTTGCAGAACCCTTAACACACAACAGATTAATTCGCTATCATTGCAAACCCTTCAACATGGACTGTGTTAACTTTAGCGGAAACTTGCTCAATCGACCTGCTGCAATACAAACAACTCGAATCCTTCCAGCATGCCCTGTTCAGGGACAACTGCCAACTTTCGCTTGAAAGTATCTGTCATGTGTGTGTGTGTTCTAGTGTCGCGCTGAACGTCTTTGCCGCGTCGAACGTTCAACGCTTCGTTGAAGGGTGTCTGTCGCCTATTCCATCCGACCACGGCGGTGGTCGCAGCCACCGCCTTTCTTTGCCTAATCGACTTCGCTTTCGTCACATACTTCGTCATGATTCGTCATGAATTTTCGCCCCCTCGCCGTCGTCGAGGTTGTCGATATCGTGCCCGGTGTCGGCGCTTTGCTAGCCAAAAGTCCACTATCCAGTCGACGCTGCCAGATGTTAGAGGCTGTTATTCGAGCTGCCAGGCGCGCCAAAATTGTTGACCGAATCCATGCCGCTTCGAATTCGCCGCGATGCGGCCAATATTGATCGGAGCTGCTCGTTCAGCTGGTCGTTCTGCTCTTCGAGTTTGTCCAGCGCGTCGTTGATGTCGTCCAACGTGGCGTTCACCGTCGAGAATTCTGCAAGCATACGCAGCAAATATTCATGGTATTATGTAACTTCTCATAGATATTAATGCTGCTGCTGCTACCGACAATCAGTGTCCACATATATTTTAGAAACCAATTATAGGTTATGGAAACCATTCAATATATATATATATATATATATATATATATATATATATATATTACGGTTGACTTAATTATAATTTATTTACACTAGATGCACGTCCATATATTATAGCATATGCGTATATATCAAGTGCAACATGTATTCATAAATCTATATGTTAGGAAAACAATAATCCCTGTTGAAGATATATAACTAGTATTGATTGATTGATTGTTCGCTTGGCATGTATACCTAAATACACATGTCACCCTTTTATATTAGGGGCGCTTAGAGCTGCAGCATAGTATACCTTCCCTACGTCGATATATATATATATATATATATATATATATTGTGCTATAAAATGCTATGAACGTTTGCGACGTCCACCATAGTTGTACATTTTTCATGTCGTACTAGACGATTGTAGTATTGTTGCACCTATATTTATATCAATGGACATCGTATCTTTCAATTCACACACGGCTGCGTGTGTGAATCAACTCATGTTAGCGCATTCACTCTCTAGAGCGTACAACAATTCAATACAGTCACTACTCAGAGTTGTTTTCTTAGCGTATACAGTATGAGTAATCGTATATATTTATGTGTGTATATATATATATATCATATCGAATAATTTTATAATAAAAAATATATATATAATAAACAATAGATAAAGTCATACTCATACATCATCGAAAAGAGGCGTCGCCTAATTACCCCTACATCGTTCATGGACTGAGGCAGAAGCGCCACAATAGTGAGAATGAACGCAACCGCTTCGGGTCACATGATGATATGACATCAACAGCCGAGTCCCTCCCCCAACCGTACAGCAACAGCAACAACAAAAACCCTCCATCAGCCTATTATTCGTGCCCTACGCAATTCAAGCCAATCAACGATACGATTAACGGTATACGTTATTGGGCATTTTGTGCAAAATACTCTTTATTGTTAAAGTTGTTAAAAAAGGGTAATTATGGAATGTTGCGGCTCAATGAGAAATTACTGAATTTAAACAAATTTGCCGCACCAAAGAGACAGTTCCATGAAAAAAAAGTAACAGCAACCAAAATAGTCTGCAGCATTTTGCCGCAACGAGTCGACAACTTAAAGAAAAACGTGAGGCATGAATAAATGTCTTATTATAAAAAATCGTAATCGTATTAATAGTAATAGCATCACCACTGTAAAAATACCAAAGCGTGTACAAACGCACAAAACGGGCTGAAAGGAAGCATAATCATGTGCTTGCCGTAAACATTGTCCTGTGACAGCGACTGCCTTATAAATATATATATATATATATATATATATATATATATATATATATTTATATATATATATATATAAATATAAATATATATATATATATATATATATATATATATATATAATATATATATATATATATATATATACAGGGTGTTCCTATTTGTGTGTCCAAAACGCTAGGGTATGGTCAAACTCGGTGAGAAAATCATTTTTGCCAATGGGTGGAAGCCCGGAAAACGTTTTGTTTAGGAGTGAGGATGAAATTTATAAAAGCAGTTATTCTGTCTTTTTTCTCCTACATAGTAGTGCAAAATCTACGTTTGCGGGAGAACCAGTCAACGCACAAAGGAACCGATCATACCGGCGTGTTTGGCGGAAAATTCTGCACAATAAAGTATACATTACTAGCTTGCGTTGCAAAAAGCGAATAGCCAGATTAAACAAAAGTCATAAAAAGTCAAAATGTTACGTTAACGCTTTTTTGTGCAACATCGTAATTTTTTCCATTACGACCGAAAATGTACGTTCAAAAGACTACTCTCAGGCAATCGCAAATTTAATGCCCACTACATTCGTACCAACGTGATGGTGCTGCG
Source organism: Dermanyssus gallinae (assembly GCA_003439945.1). Classification (NCBI taxonomy): domain Eukaryota; kingdom Metazoa; phylum Arthropoda; class Arachnida; order Mesostigmata; family Dermanyssidae; genus Dermanyssus; species Dermanyssus gallinae. Next base: position 8,795 of record QVRM01007157.1, on the reverse strand, counting down.
TTACGTAGTTGCCAAGTAACTAAGCTTTTTCGACAGTCATATCGAAAGCGAAGGCATGCATACTTGCATAGGGTGTATGAGAAAGTTAGGTACATATTTTGAGGTTTGGTAGAACTCAGCAAGAGAATATTTTTTTCTAATGGAAAGAGGGGGCGGAAACGTCTTGGCAAAATGCTACGGTTCTGAACGTGAAAACTTCAACGTGAAACATAACAACTATGACTGTCAAAAAAGCTTAGTCACTTGGCAAATACGTAACGCAGCACCATCACTTTGGTACGAATGTAGTGGGCATTAAATCTGCTATTGCCTGAGAGTAGTATTTTGGACGTGCATTTTTGGTCGTAATGGAAAAAATTACGATGTTGCACAAAAAAGCGTTAACGTAACATTTCGACTTTTTATGACTTTCCTTAATCTGGCTATTCGCTTTTTGCTACGCAAGCTAGTAATGTATACTTTATTGTGTAGAATTTTCCGCCAAACACGCCGGTATGATCGGTTCCTTTGTGCGTTGACTGGTTCTCCCGCAAACGTAGATTTTGCACAACTATGTAGGAGAAAAAAGACAGAATAACTGCTTTTATAAATTTCATCCTCACTCCTAAACAAAACGTTTTCCCGGGTTCCACCCATTGGCAAAAATGATTTTCTCACCGAGTTTGACCATACCCTAGCGTTCTGGACACACAAATAGGAACACCCTGTATATATACATACTCTGTCATACAACGCCAATGTATTGTATGGGTGCATTGTATCTGGTCCTACCTCTTTCATCTTCGAAGCCATCGTCAAGTTCCGGCACATCATCATAACCTTCATCGTAGTCGTAATTGTTGTTGTTGTTGTTATTGTCGTTATCGTCGCCTCCGATGTCTTCGTCGTCGTCGTCCAGGATGCGGATCATCCTGGCGACTTGTTCTTCAGGCGGCAACCCGTCGACAACGTGACCAGTCCGCGCGTCACCGTCTCCAGCGTCGGCTGTCTTGTCGGGTTCGTCCCATGGGGCCATGACAAGCGATCGATCGCGCGCGCGCGCGCCAGCCAAAACGGTGCACAAAACCGGTGCGCTCGGATCGCAGCAAAGCACGGTCACTCGGCTGAGCTGACTGAGTAGTAAGCGCTGACTGATAATTTTGTGGCCGGACACAGACTGGTGGAACGAAGTAGAATGAGACTCGTCGTTGATGCACGAGGGTGCAAAGAAGAACTACAGGAGACAGTAGGAGAGAAATATGGGAATTCCTCTTCGTCGCCTCCCGACAGCGTAATCATTTGTCGCTGGTCGACGTCGCGTTTCTTTTCCACGTTCAGCTGTCGCGCGCAGAGAAGAGGTGATCGTCTTCTAAGCATGTATTCGACGACGATGACGACGGCGATAATGATGATAATGAAATGGAACAATTGCACACAATGAATAACGCAGCAGCAGCAACAGCAGCAACAACAACAGCAACAAAAACAAACAACAACAACAGCAACAATATCAGAGACAATGATAACAACAGCAGAGCAAATGCTGACAGAGGCAATGATAACAACAGCCTAGACAATGACAACACTATAACCATCAAGAACAACAACAGCAGCAGCAGCAACAACAACAACAACAACAACAACGACACACAGCACCAGAACGACAGGAGACGTCTGACAGTCTTTCGACTGACTAAGGCACAGAGTTCGATTTTGAACGTTGGTTAGTCACGGGGGGTAGATGTTAACGGTACACGAATCACGGATGCGCTCGTCGAGCGCATCCTTCAAACGTGAACGTTTTTTTTTGGGTGTTGAACTGAATCTCAGCCAACGCATTCAACGTCGACGGAATTGCTTTTGCATTGCACGTCGTCAGATGAACAACAACCAAACAAACAAAACTAGCGACCGACCGAGCAGCCAACGAACCGAGAGATCACCGATGATCACACAGTGTTTTTTGCCCGGGCTGTCGAGTTAGATTTTGGTCGCCGCGAGTTCAACCAACCGCCGCCAACCATGGGTCGTGGCAGGAGCTCTCTATTCACACCGACACAGGTTGCTTGCTGCTCAATGAAGTGACGTAACAACAACAACAATAACAGGCAACACGGCCCTCGAGAGACTGACTGTATGATGCATAATAATACCTCATCTCACTTTCTTACCCTATCTCAGCGCGGCGATCACCCACTGCGGTCACGGCGACAGGCTGACAGGTTCGTCCCTCTGTTCGCCCGTCCCCGAGTTCCGTCGATTAACGGCCGTCGTTCCGTCGACTAACAGTGACAAGTTATGGCTGGCCGTCAGCAGCAGCAGCAGCGGTATCTATGAACCGTCAGGCCAAAGCGGGCTGCGCGCAGGACCTTTGCCAGTCGAGCCCGGTGGCGTGGTGGCTTAGGTCTGCGCCTCGCAACCGGATGAGACACATAGGTGCGCGGGTTCGAACCCCACCGTTGCACATCTGTATTTATGGTGGTCCGTCTATGAAGCAATGTGAAAAACAATTCCGTGGACGTTAAGTCTTGGCTGAGGGTCAGCCCGAAAACTTTACTTTAGGACCTTTGCCACGATACTGCCTGGGAACTATTTGTTCTGGATATCATCAGATGGTATCCAATTTCAGGTTCCGGCTGGTAGGTATCTTTCATTAAGTACGAAGAGTTTCGGACGAAACGAGCAATGAAAGACGACAAACTAGAACGAACTCACGAATAAACCCTCGATTATGTAAAGTACATATGTAGTCATGTCGCGGTCAGTATATATGTATATGTACAAATAGGTTCGATAACTCTGCTGAAAACGCAACATATTTTTTTAGAAACAAACTCATATATATATATATATATATATATATACATACATATATATATATATATATATATATATATATACATACATATATATATATATATATATATATATATATGCAAATATATGTATATATATATATAAGATTAAGCAGCACTTATGGGAATGATGCCACCTATATTCCATCCCATGTGTGGCTATAATCACCGCATTATTTCCATTCCGCATTAAACATAGACGAAGAAGCGCTACGTAGAGAAACCGGGCATGATTCAGAGCTATAGTCATCATCATTAGGGCTAAACTGGGTATGCCATTATTAATATTATCTTACAATAGTCGTCTATCTCTGTTGCCTGTAAAATCGCCACCTGGTGAGGGTGGGATCACTGAGAATTACAGTGTATTAGATAGAGTGGCAACCTCGTGACATCATCCGCATACCTATCATAAACATCTACAGTATATCGTTATCACAAGAGTACATCACGGCGACAGGAAGAGTGTAAGTCGCAGACTGACGCTGTTCGTTGGCTTTGTTTTGCAAAGTATGACACTCGGTAGGGCCACTCGAAGTTCGACACTTATGCGGCATCACGGACAAGTAGCAATGGTAACAATGTTAAATTAAGAAGCTCCGTTTAGACCTTAGTCTGATTAGATCGGTTAAACTATAATGGCTACATTTGAGGATCCTCTGCGGTAATGAGTAGTTATACAACAACATCTGAAACTGGACATTTATACATGCATTTAGGTGAGCCATCTAACAAAAAAATAACTCCAGAAACTTTCGGCCGTGTCAAGTGCTGGGCAAGTTTTTCGTGATCAACCAACAAATAAGAGAATTTTAACAGGTATATGTATGCATACTAACCGATGTATTAGAGATTATTTGTCCATGTATCGAAAAACTTATGAACACATAGCATTACAATTATCATCCGGTAATAATTATGTATACATGTATACATCATTATTCATACATGTCTAATAATTAATAAGTAAGCATAATTAATTACCGGAAAAGTCGAAGAAAGGAGTATGTTCAACCTACTTATATTTGACTTGAGCAGGCAGAAAAGTCACTGTTAGTCATCGAACACACTCCCAAATATGCAGTAAGTGATATATTTGGAAGGCCCTTTATAGTTCAACGGCCTACATCAATAAAAGCACGCTAATGTACAATCTGTTGATCAACCCTTTCGCTAGGAAAGCTGTGCATTGCTTAGCTGGTAAGCCCTGATGTTCTGCATTGGGCAACATGACAGATATTTTGCTCTAGGACTTTGCAGATAGATGCGCAGTCAGAAGAATATTTCTTTACTTGCCAGAATTAGGCTTTGCACGCTTTGGAGCACAGCGGCCATGTAGAGCTACCGTGTTTTAGCTTCGTGCAATGACTGTTTGTCAAGCAAGCTCAATAAGTTTAAAAAAGTTTGCCGCTGCGAGGCCGCCTTGGATCACGGACGTTGTGAGTGCTGGAGTAACGCATAGAGGGGTATCAGTGAAGTTACTTTTCCTACATGCTCTCTGAATGTATAGGTTAGTAGATCTGCAATAGACCGATTAAATTAAACGATGCATCTAAGCAAGGCTGACCTTGCGTTCTACCTTGCGTATCTCTGGCACGCGACTCCCACCATTTTAGGTGCTTTAAGTGCTCATGCATCTTAGGGGTGAATGAGACAAAGCATGGCGCACGATAGATATCAGATTCAGTACTTATTTATCTCGTGCAAAGAAAAAAAATATATTTATTGAGCGTATACCTTAAAGACGTGATAACAATATGGCTCAATGGTTCACGCTTAAAAATCTATGTATTTTTCCACAAGGCAAATGGCGAAGTACCTACGTTTTCTATCGACGTCCTTCTCATTGCTTTAAGTGTGTTTCTTGTTCTGCTCTCAAAATAATAATAATAATAATAATAATAATAATAATAATAATAATAATAATAATAATAATAGTAATAATAATAATGATAATTTATCTTCTGGATCTATTAACTGCGTCTCAGTTGCATTATGTAAAGGATAACTTCGTTTAGGCGTCACCTAAAGTTCCGTTTACGACGCAGCATCTCAACTACCCCCAAGGTAAACATTTCGCTACGCTGTAGCAGCGACATAATTACAATGCAGCTAATCGCCGTGTCAACAATAACCCCAACTGGGCAAGGTACAACATTTAAGGGCATTTTCCCGATTGAAATCTGGTCCATATAAAATCACTCAAGGCTTGGCTCCGGAAGCATGTGACTACGATAGATGAACAGGATTCTTGTACATTTAGATTACATTTAGTCAAATGTAATCAAAGATGTCGAACGAGCTGTAGATACTCTATACGAGATAGAGTAATATTGCCTGTGCACACGTTTTCGGACGACAATTGTAGCTCCATTTTTATTCCTCAATAAATGATGATGAATATATATATATTATCGCTGTAGATTATCACACCATTGCGAGACAATGTGTTAGCGTTGGTGCGCAACTTTTACTTTGTGCAGGGCAACAGCGAAGTGCTACGTAGTTTAGTGCAGGGAAGTCCTTTTCAAGTGCCAAGCTGAGTTACCTCGATAAATTAACTCGAATCTTAATCATAGTTTTTTAGGTAGTGCAATTATGTGATGGCTACTGCAATTAAATTATATTTAATATAATTTTACAATTACAATTTTCTACGGACAAAACCGAAAAAAAAACTTTTTTGTAGCTCTATATATATATATATATATATATATATATATACAGGGTGTATCGTAAAAAGTTGTACTTCTTTCGAGGTTTGATAGAGCTCGGCAAGAAAATAATTTTTCCCAATGGGCGGAAGCCAGGAAAACGTTTTGTTTAGGAGTGAGGATGAAATTTAGAAAAGTCGTTATTCTGCCTTATTTTCTCCTACATAGTTGTACAAAATCTACGTTTGCGGGAGAACCAGTCAACGCATGAAGCAACCGATCATACCAGTGTGTTCGGCGGAAAATTTTGCATAACATAAATGACACCTAACGCAAGCTAGCAAAAAGCAAATAGGTGGAATAAAAAAAATCATAAAAAGTCGATTTGTTGTTATAACTTACGTTGAAGCTTTCACGTGCAAAATCTAAAAATTTTGCCATTGCGCACAAATGACGAACACTCTCTGACGATAGCAAATTTAATGCCCGTCATTTTCGTACCAAAGTGATGGTGCTGCGTTACGTAGTTGCTGAGAAACTAGGCTTTTTCGACAGCCATATCAAAAGCAAAGGCATGCATACTTCCTAGCATCTTGACCTGCTTTACCACAGAAACCACTTGCGCACGTCCAGAAACACACCAGCATTTATTTATTATAAGAAGTGCTCGAAGTTCCGTCCGCCTACCACTAAACACGTTCTGTAGCGATTGCACAGGCTCTCTTGCACTCGTGTAAATATGTTAGGCATTGCCCTAACGGCGTCAGCAGCGTTGAATATACGGTCAACCAGATCTTCACGCGATTCAACGGGAATTTCGTAGACAACACTCTTTAGGTAGCCCCACAAAAAAAAGTCGAGGCTTGTTAAATCGGGGGAGCGAGGTGGCCAAGCTATAGACCCGCCTCGGCCGATCCACCGATTCTTGAATGCTTCGTTTAGGTATTCTCGAACCGTAGCAGAGTTGTGTGGCGGCGCACCATCATGCTGGAACCACATTCTTAGACGAACGCTTTCCGGGACGCTTTCCAAAAGCTGGGGTAACGTATGAATCAAAAACGCGCGATACGCAGCTGCATCTAATCTGGCGGGAAGTATGTGGGGACCTATAAGGTAGTCGTCCACCATGCCCGCCCAGACAGTCACCGAGAAACGATCCTGGCGTCTATGCTCGCGAGTCATATTCGGGTTCTCGTAGGCCCACCAATGACTGTTGTGTGCATTAAACACACCATCTTGGCTAAACGAAGCCTCATCCGTAAACAGAACAAGTGCAGGGAACCTGTCCAGTATATCCACTTTCTCCAAAAACTGTCGACAGTATTCAGTACGTAGCTGAAAGTCACTGGATCGCAGAGTTTGAATTCGCTGGTACCGGTATGGATGCAGTCCTTCATCGGCCAGTGTCCTTTGCACAGTTGCGGAACTAACCCCGGCATACACAGATAACCCCCTAATGCTCACAGAAGGCCGTTCGGCTAGTTCTTGAAGAATGAATTCTTCCACATCAGCTGTTCTCGTCGTCCGTGCCCGCGCAAATTTCCGATAGAAGCTTGTGCGAACGGCGAATAATTTCGAAACAAAGCCGGCTGCTCAGCGTAAACAAATGCTGGTGTGTTTGTTTCCGCCAGATTAGATGCAGCTGCGTATCGCGCGTTTTTGATTCATACGTTACCCCAGCTTTTGGAAAGCGTCCCGGAAAGCGTTCGTCTAAGAATGTGGTTCCAGCATGATGGTGCGCCGCCACACAACTCTGCTACGGTTCGAGAATACCTAAACGAAGCATTCAAGAATCGGTGGATCGGCCGAGGCGGGTCTATAGCTTGGCCACCTCGCTCCCCCGATTTAACAAGCCTCGACTTTTTTTTGTGGGGCTACCTAAAGAGTGTTGTCTACGAAACCCCCGTTGAATCGCGTGAAGATCTGGTTGACCGTATATTCAACGCTGCTGACGCCGTTAGGGCAATGCCTAACATATTTACACGAGTGCAAGAGAGCCTGTGCAATCGCTACAGAACGTGTTTAGTGGTAGGCGGACGGAACTTCGAGCACTTCTTATAATAAATAAATGCTGGTGTGTTTCTGGACGTGCGCAAGTGGTTTCTGTGGTAAAGCAGGTCAAGATGCTAGGAAGTATGCATGCCTTTGCTTTTGATATGGCTGTCGAAAAAGCCTAGTTTCTCAGCAACTACGTAACGCAGCACCATCACTTTGGTACGAAAATGACGGGCATTAAATTTGCTATCGTCAGAGAGTGTTCGTCATTTGTGCGCAATGGCAAAATTTTTAGATTTTGCACGTGAAAGCTTCAACGTAAGTTATAACAACAAATTGACTTTTTATGATTTTTTTTATTCCACCTATTTGCTTTTTGCTAGCTTGCGTTAGGTGTCATCTAGGTTATGCAAAATTTTCCGCCGAACACACTGGTATGATCGGTTGCTTCATGCGTTGACTGGTTCTCCCGCAAACGTAGATTTTGTACAACTATGTAGGAGAAAATAAGGCAGAATAACGACTTTTCTAAATTTTATCCTCACTCCTAAACAAAACGTTTTCTTGGCTTCCGCCCATTGGGAAAAATTATTTTCTTGCCGAGCTCTATCAAACCTCGAAAGGAGTACAACTTTTTACGATACACCCTGTATATATATATATATATATATATATATATATATATAAGCATTCTTGCTTATCTCCCTGTTTTATTGAGCACCACCTTCTTATCTCGTAAGCCTGCTGAAACTTTTTAGGCAGCTTAACGGGCGTAGACCCTTAGAGTCGACCAGTTGAGCGCACGACATTCATAAGAACGGCTTACAGACTTTGGCATCTATGCCAATAGGTTACACCATACAGAAAAAGGATGCAGAGGATTCAGCATGGTGCCAAGCTATTGAAAAAACACAGCTTAAAACCATCCCTTGTTAAAGGAATGCTAAGCTGCCAAAACACGGCACGCTATTTTATTGATGCAAGACCATTCATGACACTCCTTGTCGATACCTTCACTGAGACGCACGTAGTATTTACGGCGTCTTCGGTGCCTCCTTTTCCTAAGACAGCCCCAACTTTATGAGAACAGGTTGCTGCTACAATGGAATTTTTACTGACAGCCATAGCAATCTTGCAAGCATTTTTCTTAAGGCCATTCCGCATGCTATAGGTCTACTTGCGTTTGTATTTTCGTAAGGGCAGTTAACATTGCAACATAGAAAGTCAGCACGACGAAATTACAGCAAACCAGGACGCTAAGCAGGAGAGTCTCAAGACGAAAGGCCGATCGATAATGGTAAAAGTGGGAGGA
>QVRM01007156.1:0-146296 GCA_003439945.1 Dermanyssus gallinae | reverse complement strand
CCGCCATAGCGGTTCTTGGCAGAACAGAACCCGTCAACGGTGCGCGACTGTCCTGTCGCCGCCGTCATCAACTCCGGCACCGTCCGCCTTGTCCTCTACTCCGCAGGGATTTAAGCAGGACACCCCAGTAGGCTCAGCTTCACACCGGGCAGCAGCAGCACCAACAATACAACAAGTTCATCCCCAGCTTTCGAAAGTTCTACCGCGTTTTGCTGACACTCTCCGGACAACTAACCCAGGCTAGCCAGCGCCTGTTCATCCATCCGGCTGTCGCTGCGGCTTCGCTTTGGCTCAGGCGTGCTTATCTATAGCTCTAACACCACTGCCGACGTAGAATTCAGTGGCGTCCCGCTTTCCCACCGGTCAATTGACAGACCGAACCAGCGGACCTGCAACTAACTTCGTACTATGCCCCTTTGTTAGTCCTACTATTACCTTCCTGTGTTTGACCCCTAGTATTTCCTCTGAGACGGCAATGCCACTGTCTTGACGCTGTCTCGGTCGCCAACACTCCCGACCCCGCAGGAGAAAAAAAGATAACAACACGTTGACTGTGTGGTTCGTGTTAGCTAAATTCCAACCCCGCTAATAGGAAGCGGTGGCGGCGTTAACCTTTGTCTGTCACACGCAGACAGGAAGAGCTAGTTGTGATTTACCAGGCGTGCTTCGTATTGATCGATGATACACCCAAAATCACTGGACAAACAAACCTTCAACCCTATAGGGACCCTGATTCCACAACGGCATGCCAATGTTACCGTGCGACAAAGAGCAGACACTTATAGGCAGTGCCCTTTCCGTCTGTCCAGGGCGGAAAGCGACCCCTTAGCTAGCTGTAGATGGCCTGCCCCTGTCGAGAACAATGCGAGCGGACGCCTCCTTGTAGACGAACGATCCACAATTGTATTCTTAGGTACATACCTTTATGGTCGTCGCCAGTGTGCTAATAGCCAATACTTTGTGTTGGCTATACCTTTTTCCATATGTTTCTGTAGAGACAATGCTAGCCTGGGAATCAACACTCTTGCTTTGTCTAAGGAGATCGTCTCCGTATTTGAAGCCGAGTTTATTAAACCATTGCATCACGTCTTGGTTTTAACGCATAATAACTATATCCGTGATCAGAGCAAATAACAACAAAAGACCACGTGCAAGAAATAAATAAATAATTTGGTGATACCGCTGTCTACGGATTCCCGTCTGTACACCACCGCAAGTAGCCTACCATTAACTACCGTCAACTAGTTTATCTTAAAAAGCCATAACACGCACTGACGTTTCAAATATCTTGTAGTACCTAGGCTACGTCCAAACATATAAATAATATATACAAGGTAACAAAGAATGTGTCCTCGAGAGTTCATCCGACCGGTAAAGAGCACGCAAAGGTCGCCAAGTTAAGGAATGTTTCTCTACGTGCTCTGGACGTACTTTCGTAAAACAACTCTAGCGTAATAAAGAATAGAGCACCCGTCGAGATAGTAGCATTTGTAAAAGGTGTTATACATGAGTCCTATAGTAAGAGAATAATCGTAAGGTATGTCTAAAGAGAGGTACATTTATTTGGATTTAATAAGCTACATACATAAAACAAGTATTCGTAATAAACGCATTATTCGTGCGATCGGAATCGAATCCACAACTCACCACGCCATCAGAGTCGCAGGCTATATCTGCCACGTCTATCTGCCGATTAAGCCAGTCATCTCTATCATCTCTAACAATATTACCTGCCTACTTGCCTTGTACTAAGAGGACTTCAAAAATAAAAAGGGACTCATTGCATTTCATCGTCAGCCCTCGCTCTACACGTCCTCTGTGTTATGCTTTCCTAGAAAGTGGCGTAACTATCCGCGTGTGCCAATATTAGGGTAAACGTTAGACCCTAATACACCCGCCGTTAACGACGTTCAAAACAACCGTAAACAATAAACTGCTCGTTTAACCCGCTTTCTAAACGCCGTTGCGGGTTGAGTTAATTAACTAACTAACAGCTTATTTTTATCTGGTCAAGTCATCTGTTTGTATCGATATCCATATCCATATTGTCTGTTCGAATTCTTCGTTTCGGCGGGCTATATATATATATATATATATATATATATATTACAGCCATTCATCAGATCCATCCTTTCATGCTGCCGTTGCTCGTTCTTGCGTCGGGAACGCTTTGTGGGTAAAGTCCTCAACAGCAGCTGCAACAACAACAATGGAAATTACAGCGACGTCCCACTTGGGAAACAATAGTACCAGCAGCAGCACAAGCAAGAAAGCCACGCTACGATTGCCCCAGCATAACATGACATCGACGGGCTGGCAGGCGGGCAACTTATCGATTCGTTCGATTCGATTGTTTTTGCGTTGTCTTATGGCATGGTGTCCTACAGTGTCCTGACGTCCGGCGGTCCTGTCTGCAGGCCAACAGGTAGGTGTGTGAGTAGGTGAATACACACACACCCAAGCATAAGGCAGGTCATGGCGATTTGTGGCCCGCCGCAGAGGACGAAGCCAAGAAGGGGAGAAGGAACAGGTGCGTCTATGGCCGCTATAGGCGTACCTGTACCTTCTCCCCTTCTTGGTGGCGGATATGTCGCCGTTTGCTCGGTGCTTTGCCAGGCATCAATAGGACCAGGTCAGCCAGTGAGATAAGCCGGCGGCGGCACCCCCACCACCACCTAGAGGAGGTTCTGCCCCATGGAAGCGTTTGTTGCCCACTGGCTGGTCTGTCCCCTGTGGCGGCGGAGGAGGAAACGGGAGGGCGGGCGAGCAGGACAACTCCGAATCTGCTCTCTGCGCGAGTGAACAAACGAAGGCACTCAGCCAGTACACGTCGTACATTGTGCATTTTTTGTTGTTGTCTGGAGGACAGGTCGCTGTTGCTGTGGAAAGCTGTGACGGCTGTTGCTGCTGCTGCTGCTTCTGCTTGTAGGTGATATGGCGCAGGACGCACGGCTTGTTCAGCGGCCAATTCGTTCCGTTGTCGTTGTCGAATGCTAGAACTGTTATTGTGGCTGTTGTGGTTATTGTTGTCGATTCGGCGGTGGTCTCAGTGGAGTATATATATAAATAAATCGACAGATGCATTAAATTGTATACTTCGTTGTGGGAGTAGGCTTCGTGGCATCACAATGTTGTGATTGATGTGAATGTGTGATTAACATCTACAAGTGTCTCTGTTCAGTTCCCTTTGTTAGGTACGGAATTATCTTCATTTTTAAGATCCCAAAACTCTTACCAACACTACAACACTGTACTACATATTTAAACCCGAACTACTGAGTAATACCAACAAGTTGAAGCACATGTTCCCTGCATTTCTCCTCTTTTTCGCCACCACCAAGCTTCCTTCTTAGATAGCCTGATATTCTGCGATGCAAATGGATCTTCTACAAAAACATAAGCATATAAACGTTCACAGCAGACAAAGTGTATCTCTAATGCCAGCAACTTCAACTCTGTGTACTATCCTGAACGTCGTCTTTCAAGACAACGCGCTACTTCGTGTAAATATCTCCGTCCAAGTCATATGGGATCATCTCAGCCCATCACGGCTATGGGATCATTTCAGCACATCCAACCGACATCTTGTGACCCGCTATTCATTTTATGGATTCCACCATAAACAGCCATAGAAAAGACGTTCACGATCCTGACTTCGACTGTGTGTCCCGTTTATGCCGTGTCCTATCTACCATCTCGATATCTGTGAGAGCGTTTTTTCGTACGCAGCTAGCTCGATGATGTTTCATTACATATGAACATGTGTTTTATTACAATGATATATATATATATATATATATATATATATATATATATACGTACCATACATACAGTCCAATAAATTATTTATTTATTTAAAATGCACCCTGTTTGGGCATGTAAATACGAACATGATATATATAACAAACATGGTCAAATGAATTATAAGTATTCTCGTTGAAGCTGAGAAAGCGACACGGATTCCGTACAATCAGATAGGTGGTAGAGGGGACATGGATCGCCACAACGACGGCATTTGCGGTCCTCCTTAGGTTCATGAAACACAGCAGACCGGCATAGTAGATGATGAAATTCGTGAACACTGTAGCGAGTAGTGAGGTGACGACATGGCCGCAGAGACTCCTTCCAGGCCTGGTTAAACTCTCTGGGAATTAGAGACACTTTTTGAGAATACTCATGCCAAAACGTTTCCAAAGCGACTGTCTGCGGCAAATAAAAGCGGTCTACGAGTTCATCAGTAAATGATATTGAACCCGCAAGCATGTACACTAATCTGTTGCGCGAATTTGACGGAAGGCCAAGTACTCGCTTCAAGAAAGCTGGCTTCACCCTATCCAACTGGCATAACCCAGAGATAGCAAACGGTCTCTACAAACTGCACTTGCTCACCGTGAAATCGCAGTTTATCTGCGCGGGCTCGCCACGCCTAAACATAAAAGCCTTGGTTTTTGACACGTTTATTATGAGGCCATTCTGCGAGAAATATTCATCCAGCGTGCAAAGAGCAGCCTGCAGGTCAGTACGGACTCTGCTGAATATTAACAGATTATCTGCGTAGAGCAGGCTCGTGACCGTTGAGTGCCGTTCTTTCATGATGCGTGGCAGATAACTGAGTAACGTTATAAATAGCAATGGGCTAAGATTGTCGCCTTGCGGATAACCAGTCGTCTGATCAAACGTGTTATGCTCGCACACACCATCATCGAGGATAATTTGGGGAGCCCTCAGAAGTGCGCAGAGTAGAGTGAGCATTCGCGGTCCAACTCAGGCCTGTCCCAACTTCTTTAAGACAATGTTACGGGGAGCGATTTCAAAGGCAGATTTTAAATCAATAAAAACCGCGAACAAAGGGAGTTTTTCTCCGGTTTAATGAGATTGTGATCTGCTTGATAAGTACTTCGCAGGCTGAGATAGTGGAACGCCCGGTCTTGAAGCCATGCTGCTCATCTGGAAGAATTCCCAGTGCTGTCAGAAAATCCGTGAGACGTCTTGTCAGTATGCTTGAGAGTAGTTTGTAGACACAACTTCTTTTTTATATCGGCCGCCACGCAGCAGGGTCCGAAGGATCTCCTTTTCCTTTTGAAATTACTTTAAGAAGGCATTCATACCACTTGGCTGGCAGAGCGCCCTCAGAGAGGCATCTGTTGAAAAGAGACTGCCATATAGGCACGAGGTGATGTCCCTGCCGAAGATGTTCGTTCCTTACAAGATCTGGCCCGAATACCTTGTTATTTCGTATACGAGCGAGGGCAACATTGGCTTCGTCTAGACTAAACGGTTCATCAAGAGCCTCAGCGAAAAATCTCTCGGGAGTTTCGAGCTCGTTCGTACGAGCTAGGAATAGGAATCTCCAGAAGTACCGTATCCGCAATAAATATATAATGATGAAGATAAATAAGAAGTTTCCGTTGTTCCGGTTGTTCGTCGATGCGGCATTTGACTTCACAGCATTTACATGGCCTTTAATGCAACAAAATATATTTATTGTCATCTAAGCACTGCGCTAACTGACCTGCCCCGTTGCGTGATAATCGGGTGTTCTGTTCTGTCCTTTATTGCTGGCCGTAACCAGCCGTCATTGCCGTAGGCTAGAAAATCAGTTTAGTTTAAACTGAGCAATGGACATTTTAGTTTCACACTCCACACCGCACTTTGTCGACCGAAAATGACTTTACGCACGACCGACGACGTAATTTTTTGTGAAGCTTTCTTTACCGACTAGCCACTATAAGATTAATAATCTCAGCGGAACTAATTCTGAAAGTGATGATAATTCAAACACGACCATGCTGTTGATCAGAATCTATTAACATGAACGCCTGTAATGATTGAATGTACAATACTAAAGTAAGCATTAACCGAGCAGCTGCTTAATAATAGCCAGCTGTAGAGAAGAGCGCATCACTGGCTTGCATCGTCTGGCGTCAAACAAATAATGGCTACTCTGGCCGAAGGAATCGAAAACGCCTTACCTTCTTTTTTTCTCGCTTGCTTGCTGCCTGCACGTTCAATTTATTTGTTTATCTAACCATCTTTCTGTCGTCTCGACAATTGCGTTTTTCTGTCTGTCTGTCTGAATCTACTGGCACAAACGCTCACCCACAGGACGACACATCGCATCTCTCATTGTTTGCCGGTGCGTTCTACAGTGTTGGTCCGTGGCGTGACAATTGGCGCGTGCCCGGAGAGCAGACACGCGCGAATCGAGGAGATCGAATGCAAATGAACGCCCACCTCGCTGCGCACGCCGCTCACTGCGGACACAGTCTCGGACTCGACGAGCGACGGAGATGACGCTGCTGCTGCTGTTGCCGAAGCCGCCGTCGCCGCTGCTGCCTCGATGGTCGCTTGATCGGGCTGGCAGGCATGTATGCGCCCAAGTGAGGTCTGCACGAGGCGGAGAGAAGTCGCCTCGATGGGGGTTTGGGGGGGTTGAGCAAAGAGGAAGGTGGTTGAGGCGTTTTGGTCGTGGCAGTGGTGGCTGTGGCGGCGGTAGCGGCGGCCGTACGACAATCCGTAGACGAGAGACGCGACGAATTAAGTTTCGGCAGCTAGACACTACGCGTTTGGTCGTTCGCAGCGCGCGTATTTTCGGCGTCGAGTCGTGGTCGTTCCGTGGACAACGTCACGACCACGACAACGTCAGCGACCACGGCGGCGTCGGCGGCGGCGACGATTCTCGATGGGCTCGGCAGCTGCGATTGACAGCAAGCACAGCCACGGCCGGTGGAATGCGAGGCAGACGAGGAAAAAAACGCAGAACAAAGTCGAAAAAAAACGACGAAAAGAAGACAAATCACGTTCGGTTCACGCCGGCCTAACCAGCGAGCGATACGGCGCAGTGACACGATGACGATGGCAGAGCCGGCAGTAGCTGGAGTAGCAGCAGCAGCAACCCCCCACCGGTGGCTGTGGGCTGAAGTCGACTGTCTTCCGGAAGAAAGAGGACGGGAGCAGGCTCGACGAGAGTACATCACGAGCTTCTACCCCCAGGAGCGGCGACGATGTTCAGTCAGCGTTGAACAGCGTTTCCAATTGTCGCGTGAACAATTCTCAATTTGCGTTTTTGCATCGTCTCTACATAGACAGCTAGCTAAATAGATAGCTAGAAAAAAAAGAGATAAATAGTTATACTCGTATAGACAAGCAGACTGACTGCAAGGCTGGCCCGGTGGTTTTTCGCTGGAACACCAGCGAAAAACCACCATTCGCGTGCTTCCATGCACGAGCGATAGTATGATTTAAAATTGTTTAGATTTTGAAAATTGTTTTGCTAGATGACAAACCAGAAATTGCGGCACGCATACACGGTCGCAACTGCAGGAGATTCGTCTGCATGTATCGGCCGCTACTGTGGTGTTCCAACCCCCCAAAAACGGTCATGTCCCCATCCGCGCCTCCGATAGGGAACCGCATAAGTACAACTTCAAACGTTCAGGTGGGGGGTAGCTTTTCTTCTCGTTAAAGTATAGGATATGCTGATTTGAACGAGCAACACTGGCCCAATTGTCACGTGACTTTACGATAAGCTGTATGAGCGTTTTAATGTGTCGTCGTTTGCCCTGGGTAGGCCTGCATGTATGGGAGGCCCATGCCGAGCACTACAAGACTCTGTGTTTAGGCGTGTTTTCAGTTTTGTTTTGGCAGTGTTGGCAGAATGGAGATGTAGATTTGCCTAGCTGAATAAGTAAAACAAAAAATCTCCGTGTCCGGCGAAGACATAGAACGTTAGCTCACCGCCTGGTCGAACCACCTAAGCCCTGATCACTTGAAACACAGCTCTATCTCGAGCCCCTGAGCGCTCCGTGCGGAATGAAGTCCTTCATTCGGCTTGCCAAATGTCGTTCGTGTTCTGTTTGGTCTCCTTTGCGGGTCTTCCTTTATCGGCTTTCAAGTACCACGTGACTGTGCTAGCCAGAACGAAGAGGTCTTAGGAGCAACCCCACAAGGTATTTTCTGTACCTCAGCCCCGGATGTCAATACCTGCTCACGTAAACTCACAGTTGTTGCAGTACGTTGCCGGATCGAGAAGACAAACCCCTGGTTCATTAAGATATTTAGATTCGCACCAATCGGACGCAGTTGACTGTACGCCATATTTGCATCAATCTGTTCCGTAAACGCGGTCTCTTCATTATTGGCAAGAGTTGGTGTCTCCACGAACGTGGACTATGAGATAGAGCCGATAAGATACCTATAGCAGCTAGAGCTTCGCTTATTGCTAGAAGCAGAATGACATTCGTCCAAATAGCTTCGGAAGTCGAGATACTCAAGGTCCCATCTTCAACTGTTTGTTTATTGACATTTCTTGTAGATAATTGCACACATTAATTTCAAGCTCCATTAAGCACATACCTTGTTCGGAGCCAATCTCAATCCATACACTGTTATAATTCATCTTAACAATATGTTTGGCGCTTGCGCCTGCAACACCATTCCGCGAACCATCTTGCTTCTCGAAGGTGCCTGGGACACGGCAGAGCGCTCTGATATCAGTTACCCCAAAGGGCAAAGGATATCCCCGTACACCCAGCTCGTGGTGAGGAATCGCCATAAAGAGTTGCTGTTAGAAACTCCATTCAGCAATGCTTACTGGCCGTCTTTTGTGGTTTCTTGAGTCTCGTAGAAGTATTCCCACTGAGTGCCACGGATTCCTCCCCGGCAGGTCAACTTTTACTGCCGGCCCGGTAAAGTAAATAATTAGAATGCTATAGAGACAAAGCAAAAAATAATTTTTTTCACTCAGTCATTGTGGATTTTTCGGTATGTCTTCGACCAAGCGTTTCTCTTTGCTACTAAATAATCACTCTTGTCGCATAACTGCGACATGGGAACAGAATGGGAAACCGCGAGTCGGTACGAGCGCATATCCATGTATATATATATACCTTGCTTTTAGAGGGCCAGCAGATTTCAAGTTTTAAAGAGGCTGGCGCGATTGAAAAAAAATGTGGGGGAACGCTGGTCTTAAAATTAACATAAATAAGACTAAAGCCTTGCAATTTTGGAAAACAGATACCTTTCAGCCTCTCCGTTAGGCAATCGTTTATATTTCATAATTTAATACTTTGTTTTCTCGTCTTAAAAATTGCACTAATGGCCTCATATTACGCATCTTGGTAATAACCTCAAAGCAATCCAACTGCGGAAGCTTAACAAGGTCACAACTGCCCCCAACAACCGTCTTGTCTGCTTGTCTACCGAAACGCCGCTATTCCTCGAGGACATACAACGTCAAGTAAATTTCTAGAAACCTCAAATCCTACGATCCGTTGAAACGCGGTACATGGTTCTCAACATGTGTGCAAAGCAGTGCATTTTTATGACCCCATGAACTGCGTATTTGTGACAGATGTGAAAAGCCGTACAAGAAATATTACCAAGTAATCGCTAGGTATAAAATAAATCATAAACACAATAATACATCAAACACAGCCATTTAGTGCACTAATGCAAGCTGCTTAGTGAGGTTACCCCGGCAACTGCTCCATGCCATTCCATGCATCGAAATACACTGACTAGTGTAAAAAATTGTCTGCTCAACCGTCTCCTACAGAACAGTTCTTAGTTCGAAATGTTTCACCTGTTGTTTTAAATATTTTACACAGCCAATGATGTAACTGATTTAAGATATGAATAGTTTGAAAGATTATGCGACCAAATACAATCTACTGCGCGCAGCAGTAGTTACAGGCTGCACAAGAAACTTTCCAAACAGTTTAATTTCCAGATGAGTTATGTTCGATCCCGAACGCAAGACCCGTAGGTACAAAACAATAGACTGAATCTGACTTTATACAACTGTGTCTACCCTTCAAATTCAGTCCTAGTTACATCTTTATTGAATTTGGGCGTGGAGGCTGTTATAATCGAAAGCCAGTAGAACAGACTAGACAGTCCTTTATGCACGAAATAAATGGTGAGGAAAGACTAGCCGCAGGAGGGACCTGCCCAGTTGTCCTGTTGTGAATATCCTTGACCACTTGCCAGACGTTCAAATTATTGATGTGCTTCGTTCTTACAGCAACTCCCTAATGGTTTGTAGGGAGAAAAAATAAAGTCTCTTAAAAACTTTATTTTTAATATATATATATATATATATATATATATATATATATATATATATATATATATATATATATATATATATATATATATATATATATATATGGCACAGTTAATATTTAGTTAAACAATTAACGTTTAAGCTCATGGCTCGGTGCTGAGTGCACTAGCCCTGATGCTATGTTGTTCTTCTGTTGTAGTTAGCGAGGTTTACGACGACAGGCATCTACGTACAGAGGCGTGGCTGAGGGAGGGGGTGGTGATGGCAGACCAGCAGTAGGGGTAGCAGACCAGCCATCCGTCTTCTGCACGTCCGATCTACATTGTTCTATTATTGCTATGCGCATGTGTGCGTGGGGGCTCTGTGATCTGCGTCTGTGACGAGGATTCTTGGCCACTATTGGTGCGCGAAGCGAACGCCGGTTACGGTTGGTTGCACTGACGAACGGGGAGTGGGGACCCGACTCGCGTAGACATCGAGAAGACAGGAATAAGCAAAAAAAAGAGGCCAAAGCGAATTCCTTGGCGCTTTCCTCGGCTAAGCGTTTTCTCTTGGAGAAGATTGCAGCAGCAGTTGTTATTATTGTTTTCACTGCTTCTGCAAGTTTTTTAAGCCGACAACATTAACACCAAGAACAACAACAACAACTCCACTAACACCACCATCACCACCACCACCAAAAACAACAACAACAACGACAACATGTGTGTGTGTGTGAGAATATATGAATGGTAGCGTAATCTAGTCATAGTGTATATATATATATACATATATATGCATCGACAACGTTCACACTAGAAATATGCCACGAACGCACACTAGTAGAAGATTTAGTACTGGACAAGATACTGTTTAATACACACATTTTAGGAACCTTCAGATAATATAGAGAAAACCGCAACATGGCATTTGTAATGAGTCTCTACGTTGAGGGTCCTGTTTTTTGCAGCAATAAATGGAAACTATCATCACAAAAACAGATCTATAATATGCCGAACAACATGGCATGGTTACCACCACCTTATGTGCTTGAGCGGAAACTGTTATAAAATCGATAAGTGCGTATGTAAATATTGTAGAGAGTGCAATATCACCTGACACATCGTCGTTACAATCAAGCGTCAACGATATTCTTAGCCTACGCAGTGATATGTGCACGATTGTACTATGCTACCAATTCATAATGAATAACCCCGAAATAAATATAAATATATATATATATATATATATATATATATATATATATATATATATATATATATATATATATATATATAGTTAATCACACTGCTTACCAGTGGTATCATGTTTATACTTTCTATGCTGGGCCATGCAAACAGGTAGATTCTCTGATACTTTGGATTTTTCTATGAACATTTAATAGATAATAGCAAAACAAATCGTAGTGACAACGTCTTGGTAGATGGATGGACATAAGATTACCGCCAATATTTTTTGTGGAACTTTAAGTAAATAAATTTAAACAGGGCGTTTATCAAACAAATAAAACGTTATTAAAGAAGTCGTACTTTGCAAAGTAGTCATCACCAAAAAATTGGTTCAGCCAGTTTCGACTGTTTTGTGGACGATGTTATATAGCCTAGTAGAAACATCTAAACGAAAACAATTGCAGCATACTGTTTGACTTGCTGTCATCACAAACTCATCGAGATACATCAAGAACCAAATTGGAGCATCTTCATGCAACGCCTTTTTATTGAGTCACTTTACGTACGAATCGGAATTCTGGACTGCCTGCAGTAAGGGTTGGGCGGAGCGACTGAGTGTGGCACAGGGGCGCTTTCTTCGTATGCTTCGGGGATCGGCCAGTCGAGAGAGAAAAAAACACACTATATTAGATCTAGAAAATCCCATGCGCTATTTAACCTTGATAGTGATTTTTTAGAATATCCATGAGATTGCGGCAAAGATTCTAGAACTCGATCGCCTTGGAGGGGCGAGGGAGACTAGGGCATCTAACACAGTCACACTGAAGATCCGCATGCATCGAAGCAGCAAGGGCAGCCAAGCTTTTGGCATGCGAGCTGTCAGAGAGTGGAACACTCTTCCGGTTAGCGTGCGTTGTTTAAATCCTTAAATAACTTCAAGGAGAATTTAAAGTCACACTTATTACCCCGTCAATATTGCGTACACTAGTCTTCCTAAATTGACTCTCGCAAAGAGGTAAACACAAGTAATTTCATTCCGGCTGCAACTTTTTACCAACACAATGGTAACTGTAGTAGGTTTAACTTACTATAGACTCTTTGCAAATATTTGTAAATGTATAAAACAACATACCGTTGTAATTGTGTATATAATAAATAAATGACCTTGTTCAAAAAAAAATGCGACAGTAGAAGGCTTAAGTATTCAGCTTGCAAATTGACACAATGGAATTAAAGATCGGGTATACTGGAATATACTTCCCGTGTCCGTAAGCCGAAATGGTTCGAAGACAGCAGCACGTTCAGGAAGGGTGCCTCTAACGTTAGAGATTGAATTTGAATTTTTTGCCTCCAGATTGAGTATTAGGATTAATCATCTATTTTGCTCTCTGGAATGCATTGAGACCGGTTTAAGGAGGCTTATGTATTCGTCAATGCACCATGATGCCTTTATGTGTGGCCTATAAATTGTTACTGTCAGTTATCTATCGCAAGCTACACTTAAAAGAAAACAAGGCACCTCTTTAAACTACTCCAGATAGTAGAATATTAATGATACCCGTGACATTGGTAAAAAAAAACTAAGGCATTCGCTACATATTAGCGCTGAAAACCGTAGATATAAATAATTACTGACCAAACGATGATAACCTTTCTGAGAAGATTAGTCTTGTATTTATCTAACGTGCGGTAGAAACGCGCATGTCGCATTTATCATACTTTATAATAGCCCGCCTTTGAGCTTAATTGACAAAACAATATCAAACATAATGTTTAATGTGATAGCCTAAGTAAATACAATTAAGCTGATTTCGAACTGAATGGAACCGAAAGTAGCACTAAAGCAACTGCAGCATATTGACAATCTGAGCTTGCATGACTTTAATGCAGCTTTCTTCAAGCGATGCTAATATCTCAACATGAAATACTATTATACTCACTATTTTTAGGGTAGCTTGCATTCATATTCTGTTTTTAAACACAAAGCACCGCAACCACGGTAATTTGTCTAAAAATAGAAACCCCAATACCTCCGATTGTGAAAAAACGTGTTCTTGTGCTGAGTCGAAGACGATAACCATCACAATCACACCGCGTTGGTCCGATGCGTCGAAACAAGTTGTCCTTACTGTTGGCAAACGCCTTTCTTCGCTCTGAATGGAGCAGGCTACTCAATTACGTGCCCGACCCGCTATTCCCCTCTTCTCTAGATGTGCCCCACTCTGGACCATTTTCTCGGCCTCCACTCCGGCCTCACTACGTACGCTGAATAGTACCCATTGGATTCGACTGTCATTTGGACATGCATCTTGTATCTCTGAATAGGGAGCAGCCCATCGAAGCGATGTTATGAACGCCGCGCACTGGCGCGATAGATCTTCCCTCTGCTGTCTCCACTAAGGGCGCCGTCGTTGCTATGAATGATGGTAGCCGGCCTGGCGGTGGTGATCTCTGATAAATTGCGTTGTGCATTACAAATCGTATTACTACTGCTTGGGCTGCCGTTGTTGGTTTTGCTGTCGCAGTCGCGCGATGCGACGTCTATTGGAATGTTGTTGTCAATGGCTGTTTGAAAGGTTGAGGTATTGAGGTTCAGCTGGGGAAACCCATCTTCAGGGAGGCAATCGAGACAATCTGTGGTCTTAGGTCGACTACCTCGAAGGACGGCTTGTACAACGCCCGCCAGTCATTTCTCACTTGACAATCGAGTGTTTACCCA
This sequence comes from Dermanyssus gallinae, assembly GCA_003439945.1. Taxonomy (NCBI): domain Eukaryota; kingdom Metazoa; phylum Arthropoda; class Arachnida; order Mesostigmata; family Dermanyssidae; genus Dermanyssus; species Dermanyssus gallinae. The sequence goes on along the minus strand of QVRM01007156.1, from coordinate 132,342 downwards.
AGTTAGAGAAACACTACGTTCATTGAACATTATATATATATATAATATAATATATATATATAATATATATATATATATATATATATATACAGGGTCATTCTTATCGTTATGTACTTATTTCGAGGTTTGGTAGAACTCGGAAAATAATTTTTCCCAATGAAAGGAGGACGCGGAATCGTCTTGTTTTGGAGAGAGAGTGAAATTGATAAAAGTAGTTGATTTGCCTTTCTTTCTCCTACAAAGTTGTGCGAAATCTACGTTTGCGGTAGAACCAGTTAACGCATGAAAACCAATTATACCGGCGTGTTCGGAGGAAAATTCTGCACAGCAAAAGACACTTCACTAGCTTGCGTAGCGAAAAGCGAATAGCCAGAATAAGGAAAGTCATAAAAAGCCGATTATGTTGTTATGCCTTACGAACACGCCGGTATAATCGGTTCCTTCGTGCGTTGACTGGTTCTTCCGCAAACGTAGCTTTCGCACAACTTCGTACAACTATGTAGGAGAAAAAAGGCAGAATAACTTATTTTACAAACTTCACTCTCTCTCTCTCCTAAACAAGACGTTTCCACCCCCTCTTTTCATTGGGAGAAATATTTTCTTGCCGAGTTCTACCAGGCCTCGCAATAAGTACATAACGATATAAATGGCCCTGTATATATGTCTCTTGCTCAAAAAATCTCCTTAGCAAAAGTCATCTTTCAGACCAAGTGATCTTTTTCAAGAAACCTAACCGATATTTCCTGAGCCAAGGTTAAAATTTTCTTTATGAATCGTCACAGCTAAGATTTCGAGAGCAGTACTAACTATTCAGTGGTATGTCTCCCAGTTTAATTTGATATTTTAAGTAAATTCAACTACATATACATTTTCTTCTAAATTTATCACGAAGAGAAAGATCCATTCCAAGGCGCCGTGCAGAGACGTTGGAGGCGGCTTAACGGACGTCGCTCGGATGCTAGAGGGCATCAGTCCTGATTTGGCGGCAACTTTGAAGACGATTGCAGAGGCCCTAAAACCTCTCTTGGCCCTTCTTCCACTTGCAGAGAAGCTTAAAGCTTACACATCATAATGCCAGATAACGAGATCCCAAACGGAAGTGAGGCCGATCATGCTTTTGTTGTCGGTGACCCCAACAGGGCAACATGTCCTGTGTGTAGAGGTGTCTTCACGAGGAGGGGTCTCGCCAGACATATATCGGTCAGACACGCCGATGCCGTCAACAGGCCGTCCACATCCCACCAGGCTCGGGCAGAAGACTTTGATGTTAACTACTACTCAGCGATATCCAGGCAAACATGCGTCATGCCAAACTGTTACGCATTTTACCTAAATCTGTGCGGTCTAGTGTTGCGGAGGAGCTCACCAAGGTCTTCCTAAATGTCGCCAAGGACAACGACCTCTCCTCCTGGTACTCCTTGTTCTCCTTCGCTCCGGTAGTGTTGCGACTCCCTCGGGCCAGAAAGGATGCTCAATCCCTGTCTGTTCTAATCAGGAAGAACCTACGTGACTTTTCGTCGATATTAAGGCTTAGGGATCTGACACACGAGGGATCAGGACGCAAAATGATGGCCCACCTCGAGGATGACCTTCCCAGACGAGTGAAAGTCAAGCTGTCAGAAGGCGATATCTCCGGTGCTGCCAGATTCGTGAGCTCCCAGGATATGCTAGCGACAGCCAACGAGAATACAGAAGCTCTCCGCTCCAAACATCCAGATGCGCCTACGGATCTCTCCATCCCCACACCACCGGCAGTCACACTGCCTTCTTCAACCTCACGGGAAGAGATACTGAGTGCGATGAAGACATTTAGCAGAAGTTCAGCTGCCGGCTTAGACTTCATACGACCCCGTCTGTTGCAGGACTTGTTGTCTGGTGCGCTGGGCAGCACGGCCGGTCGACTGGCGGACGCCATCGCTAAAGTGGTGGATGTACTCAGATGGGGCTCGCCCCCGTCTTGTCTTTTACCGCTCATCTTTGGGGCAAGGATGTTTGCATTAAAAAAAAGATGGCTCATTACGTCCGATCGCTTGTTCCTCAGTCGTTCGCAGACTGGCAGCCAAAATCGGCTGCTACGATAATAGGGAAGCTATTTTCAGCAACTCTTGGCCAACACCAGCTAGGATTCGCTACCCCGGGAGGTACAGAGGTAGTAGTCCACTGTGCTCGTGCATTTTTGCAATCGCGCAAATTGCCAACGGTGATGGTTAAGCTGGACTTCCGAAACGCCTTCAATAGCGTCCGGAGGGATCATTTGCTTCAGAGCCGTCAAGTCGTGGGCACCGTTGTTGTTTCACCAGACGAACCTGGCCTATGGTTTAGAACCATCCCACCTGGTAATGCCCCACAACGCTATGCTATCGCAGACAGTTCTTCAGCAGGGTGATCCCCTGGGTCCTCCACTTTTTGTTTGTGTATTAAGGAATTGGTGGATTCACTGCAGTCTCCCCCTTAATGCCTTGGTACTTAGATGACGGGATTCTGGGCGGAGACCTCCCGACCGTACTTGACGACATACGGAAAGTTATTGAATTTGGTGCTATTAGCGGTCTGACATTGAACCCGGTTAAATGTGAAGTATATGTCACAGCTCACAACGAAGTTGAGCCGTTAGATTTAACTAACCTTTTTGAATTACTTCCGGGCTGTCGTGTAGTGGACAAGGTTAACCTGGAGCTGCTAGGTGTCCCCTTATTGCCAGAAGGCATTGCAAAGGCATTAGACAGTCGAAGAGGACAAACTTGACTTCGCGGCAAGCAGACTACCCCAATTGGGGGCCCACTGCGGCTTATTCCTTCTTAGATCTTGTTTTTCAGCCACGAGGTTAACACACCTGCTTAGAGGTTGCAACCTGTTTTTATCACAAGAGCTCTTACAGCCTTTTAATGGACTTAGCTTAGACATTTTAGAGATCATACTAAATCTTAAGCTGACCGCTGCGGCAAGGGAACAGGTAATGCTCCCGGTTTCTTTAGGCGGCCTAGGTGTGCCGGACGCGGTCATGACGGCAGGACCTGCAATCGTGTCGTCATTGACCCAGGCCGCGGACAGGGTTAAAGCATTATTGGACAGTGATGGGTGGGACGCCTATAACGGTGAACTTCAAAGACTGACCGACGAATTGTCGTTGTTATTTGATTCTCCTCCCGACGATAGGGCTAACCAGGGCAATTGGACAACCCCGCTACAAGAAAAGCGACTAGCAAACTTGATTAATAGAGCACCGTCTGTTGCCGATAAAGCCAGGCTTCGAAGCTGTTAGTAGTCAAGGGGCTTGGGCTTGGCTACACTGCCTTACCATGTCCGCGAATTGGGACTCTGTTGGACGACGAGACCACGCGCATAAGCGCAGGGCTGCGGCTTGGTGTTGACCTAGTCGTGCCCCACCGATGTCAGTTGTGGTGATTTTGTGGACGCGTTGGCCCATCATGGCCTATCATGCGCGTTAAGTGCAGGCCGACGAGCACGTCACTCCGCTCTAAATGACACCTTTAGTCGCGCACTTCGATCTGCCGGCTTCCCATGTGTTTTAGAGCCCCCGGGTCTATCGAGGGATGACGGAAAAAGACCTGACGGCCTGACTTTGACGCCCTTTGAGCGTGGCCGCATGCTTGTTTGGGACGCAACTGTAACCGACTCATTAGCCCCTTCGATGGTCGGTGCAGGTGCGGACCGAGCAGGTCATGCTTCCAGGTTAGCTGAGGCTAACAAATGCAGAAAATATTCCAGTGTGGAATATCCGCACGAATTTTGTCCGTTGGCGTTCGAGACTATGGGAACTGCAGGCCCCCTTACGCTCAAACTGATTCAACGCGTAGGCAGAAGCCTTAATCTTTCAACAGGAGACTCGAGAGCATCCGAATTCTTGCGTCAGAGGCTGTCGCTTGACATCCAACGAGGAAATGCAGCGTCTGTTCGGGGCACATTGCTGAACTGGGCTAACCCTGGGTTACAGAACCCGTAATCACACGTTCGCACGGAGACAATTGTCCACTCCAAAGTGCTAACATAACGAACTTATATAAATAATAAAAATATATATAACTACATATATATAAAAAAAACTATATATATGTTGGCTGATCCAACTACATAAATATAAGTCGTAGCGTACGGACGTGTTTTGTGAGTGCTGCGTGATAAAGGGTGATAGTGGGAACCTGCCGCCTTTACGGCAAATGCAACGACTACATCCCGACTCCTCTGGATAGCTTGAATTCCAGACCAGTCATACGCGACAGGAACAACTCCTCGGGTGAAAAAATTTCAATTTCGTACTTTGGAATACCTAGTAACTCCAACGACGCGATAACTCAAGAGAGAAAGCGCGCCGAAAATTTAAATATCGCGAAACGCCTTTAAACCGACAGAATAGCAAGTGCCGGTAATACTCACACATTAGCTGACTGAAACCCTCCACGTTTGAGGACGCATGGAGGCCTGCTTCAGAATTCGGTAGGCGCAACTCTCGCGCGCTGAACCGACGAGCGAGCCTCCAGATAAGCAAAGCTAAGGAACAACCGGCCCTACCAGTAGCAAAGCCTGATACTCTCAGATGAAGCTATGGACACTCACTGCGAGTCTAGATTTCTCTAAGAGGAAAGCTAGCTACACCACTAGAGCAGAGAAGAAAACCTCGCGCGCCTACTAGCCCCAAGCGAGAGAAGCTTTCTTCTCCTAGCTGTGTAGACGAGAGGGACTTACAGCCTCTACTGATATCAGTGTCTGACATAGAAAAACTAGTCACTAAACACTGTATATATTTAGAGCAGTATGTAACCGTACATGGGCGTTAGCCTTATGGAAAACGTTTAAAAAAATATAGATCTGAAGATACATGAAATCTGCCGTAGAGCGCCCAAAGTAGGTTTCACTCCTACTAGACCAGAGGTACAGTCCGTCAAGATAAATAGCGACCCACTCCCAGAGCTCCCCCTCTCCCACCGCCAGAGTAATCATAGTTGCAGAGATACAAGGCCTCCTCCTCAGAGAGGAACTAACGGATAAACAATACACAGACCTCATGCAACGAGAATGGCGTGCGTGCACCTATACTGCCGCTAGCCTCAGCAAGGCAAGTATCTTAGTTGACAAAGCTTCAATAAGAGCTTTACTTCTGCCACAAAGATCCGCCAAAGACAAGCGCCTCATCGACAGACTGTTGCCGCGATGTTTATGCGATACAATATTATAATGTTTGTTATATTATATAATGTATAGTAGATAATAATATATGAATTGTTATATTATAAACTAAATATTATATAATATTATATTTTATAAAAAAATACGATAAATGTTATATTTATCAATTAAAATTAGCCAAGACCAATACTTAAGCAGTTGCTTATTTGATTATTACGTAATACTATCTTATCAGTGAAAGCAGTATGCACCCTCGTCTACATCGCTAGGCGAAGAAGGCTTATCTCGCTCAGGACTGTGGGATGCATTACTGCACCCTAAGGAAGGGAAGTCAATTTTCCCGCAGAATCGGAACATCTTGACAATCAAGAGAATTAAAAACACTCCAGGCCCAACACGGGCACTCTACGCACGGATAATCCCGGGTGGCAATAGCACGTCTTTGTGGAGAAGTTTTGTAAAAATGGGCCGCCTAACCGTCGTCGTTGATTAGTGGGTTTGGAGGTACCGGCCTCTTAGGACACAACCGCAAGGGCTTTATATATATATATATATATATATATATATATAAAAATATAACGGCGGATGAAAAGCTGCAGTGCGTTGAATTTGAACCGAAACCACCAAGGTAGATATGGTTTGTTTTGCTTAGAAGTGCATCATCTGGGCAAATGTCGGCGTTTGTTGTTCGAGTTTAGGTTTAAAAAAAGTGAATAACACGATTATTAAGGAGCCGAAATGGAGCTGCATAAAGTTATTTGTTGAAAACCAAATCATATGTTCTAAAATGGTGAAAATGTAACATACTGCTAATGGTGGTCAAACAGGTTCCCGAAACACTGTGTATACGCGGACTGTCGATGTTACGACTGGAACGCGAGGAGACGGAAGACCCCCATTTGGGAAGGTCTTCGGCTTCAACAATAGAAAAAAAGGCGTTAAAAAATTGTGATATCGTGCTCAACAGTGGCCAGGTTATATCAGAGAGATAGCTGAGAAATTCGAGATATGTTGTGGGTTAGTTGCAACAATCCTTATCGATGTTATGTGCGTCAGAAGAGTGGTAGCAAAGTTCGTCTCAAAATGTATTTTTGGAATAATTATTTTTTTAATTAAATGAAAATACAGCACATAACCGCCCGTCGGAAAATGTCCGAAATAAACCTTCAGGCTGTAGTAGAAGGCCCCGGACTCCCTCAGGGAGTGATTTCAGAAAACAAATTATAGATATATTGTTACAGCACCGAGGCTGACGTTTACTGACTTAGAATAATTTGATTAAAAAAACGATTTTTATATTTCCGCAACTTCCTTATTCGGCGGGTCGTGCGACCTTCTCCTGTTCTTACGTATAAAATGATTTGGAAGAACAATGTTTCGAGGTCATGGAGGAAATAACGAAAAGTTCGCAGAAGCAGCTCAAATCGATCCCGAACGACGCGTTTAAAAATGTTCCGAAGAGCGCAAAAGAAGGTGGCATAAGCGCGCTGCAGAGGGCGGGACATATTTTGAAGAGAACAAACACTCATTTTAAAGGTTAAATAATTAATATGTTTTTTTTATAATTATGTATCCGCACTTCTCGATTCATCCTCTTACAAACTCATCTCTCAGTCATATATTTATATATACATTGTTGAAATCGGAAGGAAGTAATACTGGGTATAAGGCTACATATGATGCTATATAGTTCAGGCGCATCGTTGTCGATATCCGCACTTATCACCTGAAGTAAGCAATACAAGCAAACAATGCAATAGCGCAGTTACGAGCCTGAGTTTGGAAAGGCAGAGTTTTAGTAGACTAAAAGGTTCGTTTTCGCCTAGTCTACGCATCCTTGGGAGAGAACGAGATCTCCACAGGCGCCTGGCGGCGCCAGGGCCGTGCATAACGATAGAAAAACAACGAGGAGCAATAATTCGTCTGGCTTGACGCGCCGGTTTCAAATGGGATTTTGTGTGCTGGCGTGTACGTCAGTGTCCCGTCATCAGTCTCACTGAGAACAGCAACAACAGAAATCCGTGAACGATGAGGGTTCTGTCGTCCTGGAATCTAACGAAACGGCGACCGAGGGTTTCTCAGCACTCCCCAACCGTCAGTCGTATGTTTGTTGCAGCAGGAACATAAGCTGCCATCCTAGCGACATGTCAACGTCCTGACATCGCCGTAATCCGAATTCGCTTCCCGCAGAGACAGGCAGGCAAACTCGCGGTAGCGTTGACAGTGACGACAACATCAGCAGTAAGCCCGAGCTGATTGGGTGTTCATTTTTTAAATATCTTGCAACCTTGTAACTGTCGTTTTGACTAGTATGATAGGTTACTGTAAAAGAGTACACATGCTTACGAAACAGATATGTGTGAAAATAATAATAATAATAATAATAATAATAATAATCGGGGCACATTGCGCCCAGTTCAGCAATGTGCTGCTTTTTCTCGTTGAATGTCAAGCGAAAGCTTATGACGCAAAAATTCCGATGCTCTTGAGTTTCCCGTCGAAAAACTTAGAAGGTTAAGTCTTCTACTCACGCGCTGAATCAGCTTGAGAGTGTAAGAGGGCCTGGTCCTCCCATTATCTCGAAAGCGAACGGATAATATATATATATATATATATATATATATATATATATATCATTTTTTTCAATTTTTATTTTATTATTACATCACTTTTCGGTATTGTTAATTATATTACATTAAACATGTTCATTTAGTCTCAAAAACGGCATTCGTTTCTGTTAATCTTGGACATATATAGAATATGTTGTATATGCATATTCTACGTATGTTCAAGATTAACGGAAAATAATGCCGTTTTCAAGACCTAATGAATACATAAAATGAAATTATATATACCAAAAAGTTATGTAATATCAAACTTAAAAAAAAAATATATATATATATATATACAGAAGATAATTAAACATCATCGAAAATTCACTAAAAATGTCTGACAAGCCGGTACAGTGTGTCAGACTGAGACCCACTCAGCATCCTCTCCTCAACCACGCTTAAATGTGCTGCTAAGATTGCTGCTAAATTAGGTTTGTAAAGTTTAAAATAGTGTTTTGACTAGTATTTTGCATCCAAAAGGGTACAAGTGTACAAGTGTTTTTGATACATTTTTCATTCTCTCTTTCATCATATGTCTTACTCTCGCTCACACTTTCGTGCTTGCTCGTTGAGCCAATGCAATCCTGTCTAAGCCCGCCTCAAGATCGAGGGATGGACCCTTTCCCTCGGCAGAGGCGGGACCTCCCTTGGCCGCTGGGTGACCTCCATCTCGTCGGTCGTTCTAAGGCAATCTCCAGCAGGCAAGGAGTTCTCACAGCGCCGCTGTCTCTGCTGAATCGAGTGCGTCGCCGCTTGTCGCTTGTAACAGCCAGAAGCTGTCGTATCAAAAGTAGTCAAGGCCCCCCCGCCCAAAGACGCCTCAGTCACCACTGAAGGATCCGGCAAGCGTCTCTGACCGCGTATGGTTTCCTAACGCCTCATTTTTGAAACATGGGTAGTTACGTATGAACGACAATACCGAAGACGGGCGGCGAGAATATCTCGAAGCACGAACGAAAGTATCAGTACTGCACTTTTCCCGATCCCTCCTATATAACCGCTACTTGGAGAGGTTCTAGACACCAACTACCGTGTTAAGAAAATCAGGAAAGCAATCAATGCCGCTCCCCTGCTGCACTTTTTTTTGCATTCTGTTCACCTACCGAATGAAATCCGGATACCTAACTCAGTATTCTAGACTTGTGACTAAGTTACTTTTGTTACTACTGACGAAGATAATTAGCTACATCGATTTTAAATGGTAACAGGAATAGCAAGTTCTGAAACGAACGATGTATAAACTGTATTCATTTGCTATTAGTCTATAGCATAGATTAGTCTATATATATATATATATACAGGGTGTTCCTATTTGGATGTCCAAAACGCTAGGGTATGGTCAAACTCGGTGAGAAAATCATTTTTGCCAATGGGTGGAAGCCGGGAAAACGTTTTGTTTAAGAGTGAGGATGAAATTTATAAAAGCAGTTATTCTGTCTTTTTTCTTTTACATAGTTGTGCAAAATCTACGTTTGCGGGAGAACCAGTCAACGCACAAAGGAACCGATCATACCGGCGTGTTTGGCGGAAAATTCTGCACAATAAAGTATACATTACTAGCTTGCGTAGCAAAAAAGCGAATAGCCAGATTAAGGAAAGCCCTAAAAAATCAAAATGTTACGTTAACGCTTTTTTGTGCAACATCGTAATTTTTTCCATTACGATCAAAAATGCACGTCCAAAAGACTACTCTCAGGCAATAGCAGATTTAATGCCCACTACGTTCGTACCAAAGTGATGGTGCTGCGTTACGTATTTGCCAAGTGACTAAGCTTTTTCGACAGTCATAGTTGTTATGTTTCACGTTGAAGTTTTCACGTCCAGAACCGTAGCATTTTGCCAAGACGTTTCCGCCCCCTCTTTCCATTAGAAAAAATTATTCTCTTGCTGAGTTCTACCAAACCTCAAAATATGTACCTAACTTTCTCATACACCCTATGCAAGTATGCATGCCTTCGCTTTCGATATGACTGTCGAAAAAGCTTAGTTACTTGGCAATTACGTAACGCAGCACCATCACTTTGGTATGAATGTAGTGGGCATTAATCTGCTATTGCCTGAGAGTAGTCTTTTGGACGTGCATTTTTGGTCGTAATGGAAAAATTACGATGTTGCACAAAAAAGCGTTAACGTAACATTTTGACTTTTTATGACTTTCCTTATCTGGCTATTCGCTTTTTGCTACGCAAGCTAGTAATGTATACTTTATTGTGCAGAATTTTTCGCCAAACACGCCGGTATGATCGCAACGTAGATTTTGCACAACTATGTAGGAGAAAAAAGACAGAATAACTGCTTTTATAAATTTCATCCTCACTCCTAAACAAAACGTTTTCCCGGCTTCCACCCATTGGCAAAAATGATTTTCTCACCGAGTTTGACCATACCCTAGCGTTTTGGACACACAAATAGGAACACCCTGTATATGCATAGGCTGACGTACATACATCTAAAGTCAGTTATTTTCATCTTTGGTCGTTTGGATACTGGCAGTTCTGGCAAGATGAATCAATTTCAATATATTGCGTCATAAGGAATCGTGAACAAATTCGTGATTATGTCAGAAGAAAGCGGATCCCAGAAACAGCAATATGACGGCTCTTCAGTGAGGCGAGACGAATAAGAATGACACAACGGCACGGCACATTATTTAGTAGACCCAATCACATGTTGTTGAGGCTTTAGTTGATGACTAGAGGTGCAAAATTAACTCCGTTTGGAGGTGCCTTGATGCGTTTTGCCGTGAATAAGACTAGACGCCATATCAGCCACCAGGCTTCAACTCGTAAACTAATAAGTTTACAGACATTTCATATGCTAATTATTTTACAGACAGGAATGAACGATATTATAAAAGTGGAGGATTGCAGTGCCGCACCACAGGCGATCGTGTTCTTTTTCCTACGTATGCATCGGTACATATCAGTGGCGGGTGTTCTGTTAAAGATACCTGGAACGAGATGAGGAGGTTGTACGTACCACAACCAATGGCGAGTTCCGCTCTGGGCGAAAACCTGTATCCTTCAACACAAACAGAAACCACTCACACTCGTACGTCACCTCTCTCCAAACCTGGCGCCATGAGTCTCTGAAAATATTAAACAAGTTTTCGTTTGATTGGTATAATTTTTACAGCGGTCATGTAGTTAGGGAAACGTATACCTAATCGAGGGTTCTTATGTGACCACAGATACAACGTTATCCGCTGTGATAGTGATATAAGAGATGGCGAGGGTTGTATACTTGTGAAATTGGGGACATGAAGAGGGTTGTATACTTGGTGAGGGTTGTACACTTGTGAAATTGGGGACATGAAAAGGGTTGTGTACTTGGCGAGGGTTGTATGCTTGTGAAATTGGGGACATTAAAAAGTTGTATACTTGGTGAGGGTTGTATACTTGTGTGTGACCTGACATTTTGCGAGGCAATATGTGATTTTGCGAGGCAAAATGTGATTTTGCGAGGTGCTAGATGTGTATTTTTAATTTTAACTCTTTTCGAGATGTCTGCATTTATGCCAAAAATGCCGGAAGCTCTTTAGATTGTACGCGACAGATAGAAGCAATTCGTAGTTCCGTTCATATATACTTGTCGAGCCCGGTAGCATGGTGCATTTGCGTGTAAATAGGTTCAATTCCCGTCGTTGCATATTCAAAATTATGGGGTCCCTCTACGAACCTGTAACTAAAAGGACTCAGTGTGACCAACCTTAACTGCCTATCTCCGGCCTGAGAGATACGCCTGAGAGAAAGCGCCTAGACACTATTTTACGAGCCTTAAGCGAGTCGGCCACGTGTTGCCATAAATGGTTCAGCATTAGCTGGGTTGAGCGATTTTACGGAAACCAAATTGATTACGCGAAAGGAATCTTATCGAATAAATGTATCGAGCTATCAAACTAACCCAATCTTTTCGATTACCTCGGAGACAGCCGTTCAAAGAAGACACCTGTCGAGAAAGAACGATTCATCATCTTTGTGGGTGGGCCTGCCATTAATGGAGGAGCCAACGTCATTAGTTTTCAACGCCACTGTAACACACTCGCTGCAAAATTCCGGAATAATCTAGGATGCGATCCGACTCCACTGTAAGTTGGGAATGGTGGCAGTTCGACAATGTCACTCCCTCTGCCAGAGGTTTTATTAATAAACCTCCAGAGTTGCGAGGTATCGCTGCAAAGTTGTTCAAAGCGACTCATCTCAAATGCACTTCTGATTGCGTGGAGCAAATAATTATATATAACTTGTTGACACGAAAAGACCGTACACGAGCAATTGCCTTACGGAAAATATTTTTAAACAAAGTCGTCGGAGACTTTGGGAGAAAGTGGACAAATCAATCCTTGGTGAACTACCAGAGTTGAAGAGTTCGTCAAAGATAAAATACCTGTTGTATAAAGAGAGAAAGAAGATATATATATATATATATATATTGCAGGGTTACAGTGATATATGATTAACTCACTAGATAAGGTCCTGCGAGGAGCGCTAGCAGTCTAGCTTGTCCGTGACGCATCCACTCAATGTGATTTTAATATGTGTATATATATATTATTTTGTTTTTACTATAATATAGCGTGTAAAGTTGCAGATCTAGATCGCCAAAACTAGATGGAACCTGAGACTCATAAGAGTAAACACGCAAAAATTGGTTTGATGTCAACGACCGACTCACGCTGAAAAAATGCAAGTTTGATCCAATATAAAAAAATCTGATTGAAACTTCTACGGCAAGAATTGGGCCCGATTTTAGGCTACCTTGTTGGTCGTCTATTTGTTGTCTGTCTGTTGGACAATTGTCTCCCGGGGGCTCTAGAACGCACGGGAAGCCGGCAGATCTAAGTGCGCGACTAAAGGTGTCATTTAAAGCGGAACGACGGCGAACATTATTATTATTATTATCATTTTGTACGTGTATCTAAATAATAATAATAATAATAATAATAATAATAAATATTATTAAGTTGACCTTGTATGACTTCTGGGCAGCCCAGCAAGCATATTGCGTACCGTTAAACTTCAGAAGGCTGTCCCCATCGATCGATTAATTGACCATCGTCGCCTCACTCAATCTAGAGATTAAGCGTACGTCTAAGTGCCTTTTCTGCTCCCCTCCCCTCCGCTCCTATTCTAGCCCAGTCGAACGAGGTGCGCGAGGTCTCATGGGGACATCGGCTGTCCTCCCAATCACTTTCATGAACTCCCTCCGCGCACAGTCGAAATCATCTGTTTCTGCGATTCGGAACTGACGGCAATTCGTTCGTTGGTCAGATTTAATGACACCTCGTTTGCTCCATTCGTATTCGCCGCCCGAGTTCCGAAATGGGTCGTTATTAATTGAGAATAATTAATGATATCATCCCGTACCCCACAGCATACCCCCCCCCACCTCCCCTCCGTATCACCTCCTAGCCTCCAAGTAGCGGCGTGCTGCTGCAGCTAGCAGCTTCATTCGTCGATCTGCAAACAGGGCGAGATATCAGCGAGGCCGCGTAGCTCCGGCCCGATTTCTCATCGGCCGCAGGCCAGATCAGGACAAAGACGCGTGAGCAAGATACCCACTTCGTTCCCACCTCTCTTAGCAGGCACAGCCATAGTACATAGTACAGACCGGAATATATACAAGTATATGTATGTACTGTGATGTATGTATACCTATATGGTATATAAGCCGGGCAGTATTTCGCTGCATAAGGTGCCGTGGCATCATCGTCGATACTAAGCGGACGATAGCACTACTATATAAGCATTCGATGATATTTACGCGATCAGGCTAAACGCTGTTCATAACGTTTTTGGTTCATAACTGATCGGTTTTGCGAGAAAGCTAATAGACGTCCACGATAAAACGATTTGTTGTACAATTATTGTGCAAAATTATTGCGCTCGTTTATACGCAGTTATTAACATAGTTAAAAAATGTTTAACGTCGTTAAAAATGCAGTTATTGACGTCGTTAGAATTGTTTATGAATGATTGACAGGCGTTAATCCGTGTGACACTGGTGTCATACGTTGTATGGTGAAGCAGTTATACATTCGTGACGTGACGTGACGACCTCGCACCGACGAGCTAACAGAGAGCCGGATGGGCAGGAAAACGCAACTAAAACCCAAATCTCGACCTGTAACGACGTCAACAAGAACTGTCTACGATGAACGTCGTGGCCCCCGCCTTTTCCGAGACCAGCACATGCCACTCGGCGGTGCACAGGTGTCGACGCCATTTGTTTCCTCGGCTATCGCGCCGCTGTACAGCCAGCGCTGTCTTCGCGGACATACTGAGGACTGAGGGGCGCCGAACGGCGCCGAAGTCGATTTCCCAAGGGAGCTTCGAGGGGAGTAGCCGACGAGCGGGACACATCGCCGCTAAGTATTCAATGCACTGCCCCCAAGTCTCATCGAGTTCTCATTCTGATAGACGCGTGCACCAATCCCTTTTTCTAGATCGGTACTTCTTTAGTTTGTGCGCTACGGTGATAGCATACTCTGCTTGGATAAACCGGTCCGGACAGCGAACGAAACAACGCAGCACAATTCAATTTCGACTTGATGAAACCAAGCCAGCCTTCGACTCTACCTGAGCGACGCCGGCATCCCTTGTGACAGCTCAGCAAACATAGGTGTGCCTGTTTTTTTTGGAGGATGCTGACATTGCTCAGAATGGCAACAAAGAGCAGTATTTTGGTAATTTTTTTGTTTAACAGCTGCTGATTTCTATGTTTTTTACATACTAACTTTGTAGTATATACTTACGAGATTGTCCAATTCGATTAAGAACATACGCATTTTAATAAAAACATACGGATTTCAGTGACCTGCATGATATTGACGCTTTGTTGGTGTAGTTTGATTACTCTATTGTCTTTGTATGCATCGGTATGTATATTTATTCGGTTATACTGCATCGAGGGCTGCAGTGTGATGAGAGTATTGGGCCATCTGTCGGCGTAGGCGATATGCAACAAGTTTTAAGCTAAATTGTTCGTACCCTTTCTGTTTAAATTAAAATGGAAACGAATAATGTTTTTTCACCGTTGCCAGGATTTCTCCCATGAAACTTTCTTCCTTATCACTGCCCTGAAGTCCGACACTGTTTTGGATGCTCGTGGAGTTTCGCTCTGAATGACAGCTTGTCTTGGATCTGAGCGACTAAATACGGTTCTAATCTTTTGTTCTCAGATCGCGCCTGTAGCCACTTTTCGACAAGCTCACTCCGTGCAGAAATGCTATTCACTAATAACACGGATTGTATAACGCTCTAGAAGCAGTATTAAATTAACTTAATCCTTAAATATACTCTAGTTTAAAAAAATCGTGTGTATAACAAAGCTCGTTTATTAAATTGTAAAAAAAAATAAGAAGAAAATCAGTACTTTCAAGAGTGTGAGCAGAATAAGCTCAGATAGCAATTTGATTTAATGGCATCGATGCGTTTATTAGTTATATATATATATATATATATATATATATATATATATATATATATATATATATATATATATATATATATATTGACAACGTGGTTTATTATCGGAACTGCATCTCACAATGCTTGACTTCTCACAAAAATAATAATGTGATATAAAGGTGATACAAATTAATAGAGTGATGTAATACTAATTATTTGCTCCTACGGTCGTATGTAATATCATAAGTAACAGATTCGCCACAGGGCGTGTTCCTGTAACAGACAACTACCATCTCAGCTTTAGTCAGGAGTCCCTATAAGTTGCAATGCGATACGCTGCAAATCTAGAGGGTGGTCACTAGCCTAGCAATAGTAGTAACCACATATGAGAGCTCGTCAGCTACACACGAGGTATTTTTAACTATTGCTTGAATAATCTTAGGGAAGTACACTATCTTAGACTGCTGGGCCGCGAACTCCAAATCTCGAGAAATCGGCACTTTAGGGTTTGCGAGCTGACCTTTTTGTGAGTATTGGGAACTTCGAATATCGTAGCTCTTCTACGCGCTCAAACTCTTTTTTGTGTCAAAGGGATTGCAATGTTCGCCGGGACAAAACCGTAAGCTGTTTTGAATGCGAGTGTACCTGCACGCAGAATATAGATTTCCGCAACTGGCAGACCCCCGTGGATGATAAACAGGTCTTCTGATTGAAGGACCTCTCGTTTTTTTAGACCATTCGATCTTTCCCTTTTGCAAGTGGAGCCCGTTTAGGCGGCCTACGGCTTTGACATCTTCGGGGCATGCTTAGCCAGACGATTCTATCTTAAGTGCGTCTACTGGACGAGCTGGGAATTTTTATGGCTAGAGTGCTCAATGGGGCTTTGCCAGCGTTCTGCCAACTCGTTGTTTACGGTGCAAGTTTAACTGCCCTCCGAAAGAAGGATCATTTTATTAGGCCCATAGCATGCGGATTAACTCCGAAGAATTGCTTCAAAGATCGTGATGCCTATAAACAAACGGGCCATTGTTGCTGCGGTTTCGCCCCATCAAATATCTGTTGCCGTCAGAGAAGTAGCAGAGACTACTGTACACGTTACACACGCTTTTCTGGAAGCTAAAATTCCGACAAAAGCACCAGTCAAACTAGACTTCCGAAACGCGTTTAACACAATAATAAGGAACCAAATTTTCGACGAAGTAACGAGAAAAGCTCTACGACTCTTTCCCTTGATATGGCAGGGTTATAAAGATTTCTCAATCCGCGCTTGGAACGCAGATAAGACCATAGAATCGCAAAATCAGCAGGGACACCCACTGGGACCAGCTCTGTTTTGCCTTGGAATTTCTGATCTGGTATCAAAGCCTACAGAGCCCTCTCAATGTCTGGTACCTATAGGGCGCTGTCTTGGGAGGTTCTGCGAATGTCGTGGCGAAGAATTTGGAGACTATATTGAACTTTGAGGAACTGGGAGGACTGACCATCAACGTGGCCAAATGCGAGGTTTTAGCTGTCGGAGATACAAGAGCAAGCTATACCGGTAAATATAGAAGCACTTCCTGAGATATCTCGTGTAACTCACGGTAACCTAGATGTTCTAGGTTCTCCTGTAATGCCCGAAGGAATTCCACGCGCTTTCGATGCTAAATGAGAGACCCTGTTAAAGTCCGCCCACGACTGACAAGTATGCACCCGCAGGTGGCCTTATGTCTATGGAGACACAACCTTGGTTCACCGAGATTTGTCTACATGCTACGAACATGTCAGACTCTGAAATATATGAAAGGTCTTGCAGCCTACGACGAGACCAGCAGAGACATTCTAAGCGAGATACTAAACATTAACTTAGAAGGAAACATGTGGGAGAGAGCTAGCCTTCCTATCGGGAACGGAGATCTTGGACTTTTCCTCACGCTTACAAAACCAAGAAGTCCGCATGAGATATAACGAATTGCCTAACATCAATAAGAGAGCGTGTCGTCTTTCTAGCGGCTCAACATCCCTTCAGCGGGGGCTAGCTTCAAGCGCTTCCCTCCCGTCAGCTTGGCGCTATGCTGGACCTAAACTTCTTCCGCATGGTGTCAGCCTTTAGGATAGGGGCCCCCGTCTGTCCAGCCCTTCTCGTGTCTGTCACGCGGCCAACCTATTTGCTCTGACGGTCGACGGTAAAGCTGTCTGAAAAGTCCCAGCAGACTTACGAGACTGAACTCAACGCCATAGTAAGAAGAGCTCTTATACGGACAGGGATACCATCTAGACCCGAGCCGAAGGGTCTAAATGGCAGCAGTGGGCTGCCACCTGACGGGTGTGGTCACATGGAAAAAGCCTTGTATGGGATGTAACGGTTTCATGTACGGCGGCTTTATCGTATATACGCCATAGCGCAGCTAAACCTGGATGGGTAGCAAAGCGCGCGGGTTCTGAAAAACGAAGGAAGTACCTCGAGCTATCAAGAAGCTACCACTTTGTACCCATTACATTAGAGACACTCGGCCCCACCAGCACAGGTTCAGCGAAAATCCTGAAAGATATCGGAAATCAAATACAAGACGTTACGGGCGATCGATGCGAGGCCATAGAGTGAGTGTGGCTTTTATCATAGGCGCTATGAATTGACAGATAGCTAAGAGAACAGCGTAAAACTGGCTTAAACGTTCACACCTCACAATTGAATTAATTAATTGAATAATATATATATATATATATATACAGGTAGTTCAATAAGTTCTTAGAATGAAAACCGAGAATTTTCCAAATCATGTTTTTAAATTTTTCTTATTCGATATACTCCCCGAGAAGCTCAATACACTTTTCCCACCGAGATTTCAGAGCTTTCATACTTCTTGAGTAGAATTCCGCGTCGTTAGATTGAAAATAGGCATTGACAGCAGCCTTAACCTCTTCATTGCTGGAAAAACGCTTTCCACCGAGACTATTCTTCAAATGTCCGAAGAGGAAATAATCAGAGGGGGACAGGTCTGGAGAATAGGATGGTTGTTCAATAAGTTCGAACCTCAGTTGGGCCAGTTTTGCCGATGCTTGCCGGGACTTGTGTGCAGGAGCATTGCCCTGGTGAAACGGGACAACCTTCTTCTGCAAAGCGGGCCGTTTCACGATGAGTTCTTGCTAACGGCAGTCCAACAGTCTTGCATTATATTCTCCTGTGATCGTTTTACAGCTCTCAAGGTAGTCGACCAGCATTATTCTACGTTGGTCTTAAAAAACTGTAGCCATCACCTTTCCGGTCAATGCCGTTGTCCGCACCCTCTTCGGAGGTCCTTCATCAGGTGCACACCATTGGCAAAATGCTTCTTGGGTCTCGGGAGTGTAGTGATGAACCCGGCTTTCATCGACGGTCATGAATCTGCACCAAAAATCCGACAAATTGTTCGACATCTTGGCCAAATTTCGCTGTAAAGCCAAACAGGCGCGTCTTTTTGGCCTTGGTTGAGCAAATGCGGCAGGCATTTTGCTCTAAGCTCTTTCATCTTCAAGTTTTCGTGTAGGATAAAATGCACACTGCCTAAACTAATCCCTAATGCCTCCGCTATTTCCTTAATGTTCATTCGCTTATCTGTGCCAATAATTTTTCGCACTTTCTCTACGTTTTCCTCATCAGTTGCCGTTTTTTGGCTTCCTGGACGTAGTTCAACCTCGGTGCTCCTGCGACCTCTTTTTAACACATTAATCCAGTTGGAAACAGTGGCAAAACATGGCGCAGAGTCACTCACGTATGTCTCGTCTAACTCAATTTTTACTTGGGTCGCATTCCAACCTTTGAAATAAAAATGCTTGATAACCACTCAAAACTCTTTTTTCTCCATTTTTAAAAATCACGCCGATACGTTGCACAGGAAAAGCTATCAAACGAAATCGCAACGGCCAATCACCATAATATATTGAGTGCTAGCAGTCGAAAAGTTGCAATTCCTATTAGCGCTGAAAGCGTGCCAAAATTCGAATTCTAAAAAGCTCATTCTAAGAACTTATTGAACTACCTGTATATATATATATATATATGTTTTTACGGGAATCTTTGTATATTTGCATATGCTGTGCAAATATTAAAGAGTGAGTCAAGTAAATCATGCACATTTAAAACATTCGCCTATATATTTACACTCGTACATCGTGACTTACCTGTATAAGGTCTGCAGCAACCGAATAATCTACAACACATGTACGTAGCATATTTTCTTGTTTAATTTTTATTTTATTTTATTCTAACATATCAAGATATGGATATATACTTGGTGAGTGGGTACATACACTAGATCGTATGTCCAACGAATGTGAGTCACGACGAAATAAATTGACTACATAATGTCTGCAAATCAGTTTGGATTTCGTAAGGCACGCTCAACGGAGCTTGCCCTCGTTCGTCTCTATCAGGAGGTCGTGGATTCTCTCCAAAACAGCCAAACTCGCCTCGGTGCCTTTTTGGATGTTTCTGTCGCCTTTAACTGCCTAAATCTTTTGTTGTTCTTACATAAGCTCTAAATCTGGGTTGTGATGGCACTGTTGCATTTTGCTTTAGGTCATACCTAGCGGAGAGGCAGCAGGCAATAAAGGTAGGTTGTTTTAAATCGCCTTTAGAAAGTGTAAACATCGGGACGCCGCAAGGGTCAATTTTAGGACCGTTTATGTTTATCATTTTGATCAACTTCATTATTGAAGAGATCGCATCAGGAGGGTCCTGTAAGCCCATCATCTATGCAGATGATACGACCTTACTTTTTTGTATTCAACCATCTGCACTACAGGTTGATGTACAGAAGGCTATGCAAGTAGTGAAGTATGCTTGTGTTTGAAAAATTCGGTCTGGTGATAAATGCAACTAATACTCACAGTTTTTAACTTGCGCCGTAGCGAATGGTCTCATAAGTGTTTTCTAGACTTTAAGCGTTTACCACTTACGAATATGTACAGGGTGAAAATTGCCTTGCTTCCATTTAAGATGTATGGGGGAGTTATTCCGGATGATGCTGCTTTTTATATCAGGGTTGCTGTTAGACGCACAACTCGACGTGCAACGGAATTTGTGAGGCCAGTAGCTCTAAAGGAGTTCACCCGTCATGCTCTCGCGTACACCATGCCAACTATCCGGACCGAACTTCTCAAGAAAATTCGCGTACTGAACTTAGTCATATTATTTCAATGCGAGGTGAAAATGTGTAACGAGCAAAAAATCTAGTCAAAAACAGCTACCTGTCCATGGGTTGAAAAAAACGTGCCATGTATGTGAACGGGAGAAGTTTTAGCGAATTCAATTGTTAGTTTCGCATGGAGTGAGACATGTTGAAGTATGAAATAGATAATGTTGGCGCTAATACAGATTTTAAATATTTGTATATACGAGAACTTAAGCATTGTAAAATTGCAGTTCCGTGCTTAAACCTCAAATTGAAAATTGAAATTGTTGCGATACTTACACTACGTAAGATAGCTATACTTTTAAAATGTTTTAGGCATTGCCGACGAAACTTCCTAATTTTATCCCGTGTGTGTTTATTATATTTATTTCAACTTTAGAAGCCTTCCTATGGTACACAGAGCACCACCGCAAACTAATGTAGCCAGACATTAACTAAAAGCTGGGTGCTGCTTGACATGCACTGTTTATGGGGGTCGTTGTCTTATGCTACATAGGTATGAGTTCGACGTCATCACAAAGTGCAACTTAACAATATGCGGTGTAGTATTAGAAGTAAAACAAGAATCGTATTTTAAGAGTAAAAAAACTTGCGCTGTGAGTGGCTATTACATGATTTATTTCCACACCCGATTGAGTAAAATATACAATAGTATTAATCAATATCACTACAGCCTTATAATGATATTAATAATTACAAATCGCTCAGTGCCAGCTTTGTTAGCGAGGAGACTGCATTGCACTTACTGCCATGATATCTTACACATATACAGTAACAATATTTACAAACACATGTGTCACAGGGTTCATGGCAAGCGCCATTCTGGCATAGGAGGTGGCGAAAACCGTGCACAGCAAAACGGGCGATTATGTGCCTGTTTGTCCTGCCTGTACCCTTCCATTCTGACCTAACCATTGCACCTGTCATATAAAAATGTGGATCGATCTCTGCCATCTTCTCTTCATATCGCCGTATAAACTGTATGCGGGGGTCTGTGGTAGAGCGCAAACTGTTTTTGATCTGTTTCACGAATAGTGGAGCATCGCACAGCAAATACGTAAGGCGATTGTATGCTGACGTATGTAAACCTAGTACCCGTTTAAAAACTGTAATTGGCTTAGCTGCGATTTTCTATGTATATGTATACACTTCAGGGACGAAACACATTTGAATTTAGGCATATTTTGTATTTGTAGTAGTAACGCCATTGTCATAATGAAGACAATCCAACCAGCTTGGATACACGACTAGAATGTTGCGTTAGAGTTTTGTGTCTGCGGTTTAAAATAATTTATAATATAATTGAAACAACTTTATTCAAGTGGTAAGGAGTGAGGAAAGACTGGTCACGGAAAGAACCTGCGTAGTCGTCCTGTTGAGATTATCCCTGGCCACGCGCCAGGCGTACATGTATTGATGTGCTCCGTTCTTGCAAACGTTTAAGTAAAATACGTTGAAAAATATCTCAATAAAAACCATTTTCGTATACCCGTACGCACAAATACCCGTATGTTCGAATTGTTTATATCAATTGTAAAATTCTTTCAATATTCTGCTATCTTATGTATGACCTCCGTTGTAATAACGGCAACTTGGCGTTGATCCAATGAGCTCGGTTAATTAGTGTAGGACATTATTAATCCACTTCTCACGCATGCCATTCATGAGCTCCGGAAGTGTTGCTGGAACTTAAGTTTTGCCTCTAACTCGCCTCATTCGGCATGTATTCGCAAACCGCTTTTCTCGTTGCTGGGTACACATACTCCTGTATATCGCTACCGTGAGGACACATCCTGGTCTCACCGCGAATAGTACGTTTTGCCATTAGCCAACGGTCCACTTTTTGCTTCTCTCTTTCTCACGCGCCTCACAGTATCAGGCGCTAACAACTAGCATACCACAGCACTGCGTAAAACACTGCCAATTTTTGTTAGACTCCGGATTGGGCTCTCACTTGAACCTAACGAAGATACTTCTGCTGCTACAGAAGAGGTCTTGAAGGCACTGACGAAATTGGCCGGTTTATTCGATGCAGCGTGGCCGATAGAACGAGGAAGCTAATGGAACAGCATGCACTACCCGTGTTATCGCTTCTCACTGCTGGCCTTCTGGAAACATCTCTTTGAGATAAGCAACTCATACCGAGTGCGCAGAGATTGGACTAACTTCGGCCAAGCCTTCCACGTACCGCAACCAACGGTAAATGCACAAGTCAAAAGCAAGAAATTCATGATCAACGTTTATGTTTAGTCCGGACAGTGGGAATAAAGAATTAGCATAGAAACCGTACGCAAAAGCTATTATAAAACCAAACATAAGCTGTAAGGATTACAAACAATCCTTGTACAAATAGTCACGCGATCAAGTGTTTATCAAATAATCTATATGTAGCCGTATGTGTTTGACGTTATAGTCAGCGACGAGATTAGACTCGTCTATCCATATGATCTTCTCGGTCCATTCATCGCCTCAAATGATATGTGGGCTTTTAGATGACGCTGCAAGTATTGCGAAAATGTTGTAGCCACGTGCGGAAGCAGGCGTGCGAAGAGAGTAAACGTGAAGACCTGAGAAAACTTTGCGTAAACTAGAACGTAGTCGTTAAGGGTTGCGCTACGTTATATATATATATATATATATATATATATAGATAGATATATATATATATTTTTTTATATGAGCATATAACACAAAGCGTTAATATGATTTATATTGTTCGAGCATTAATTACAGGCGGTACAGCTTCATACTCTATACAACTTGGCTACTACCCCATTTAAAGTGACACGGGTAAGCTCTGTATGCTTTCCGCCGGTCTTCACGTGTAATAGACCATGCAAGTAAATAAACATAAGAAACAGTAGGTCCTGGAATCTAATGCTTAAATAATATTATTAACGTTTCCCGTCGTAAACTCGTATCATAGAAAGTGTGCAGTTTATTAACACAAACCCTACTAAAATGACGGGACTATGTGACATTTTACAAATTACGTTAGAACTGGTTTAATTAAAAATCAAACAATACCATAAGTACATGAATAACTTAGCCACCTTTGAAGCATTTATTTTATTTACAAAAAAATAACAGTGGTTTCTCGCTGAGAGAGAATAAGTGCACTCGCTCTTACCAAAGAAAGCGGTGGAAGCTGTTAATATAGCATATATTACAGTGTTGGCAGTTCTGTGTTCTAAATAGACTCGGCTTGCAGTGTCTGTGTATCGTGAGTTGGTGCTGCCTTACGTTAAAATATCGAAATAAGTAAATGAAGGTATTTGCCGTAATTGCTGAGATTCCCGGGCGTTCACTCTGACTAAGAATTATGTACAAAGTGCACTAACAATGAAGGTAAGAACGAATATATATATATATATATATATATATATACGGTAGTATTGTACAGCTGTGCAGCAATTACGTGGAGTACGAGTCTGCTCAGTACTTATAGCAAAGAACTAATGTGCATGTGTGCTAATGTGCATGTGTGTACAATGAGTATTTCGTACATGGCAGATATACCCATGTCAAATGTGGTGGCCTGAGCCATGATATGAATGGTGGCAAACAAATCTTAGGAGTTACTAGGAGTTGCTGGTGAGGTCGAAGATCTCTGTCACGCGGACGCTGTTCGTTTCGTCGTCCGTGTAGAAGAACTTCATGAGCGCGTCCCGCTCGCGCGTCACGTTCACGATCGCGTTGATGCTCCTGATCTGGCTGGCGTTCCGCTGCAGGGCGTCGTTGGTCAGCAACACGGCGGCATCCACCGACGGCAGGTCTTCGGTCGAGTTCATCGTGCGGAGGATGTTCGACGTGCGCGACTTCGTCACCTCGTTCTCCATCTCGACGCTGAAGCCGAGGTTCAGCTCGGACACGAGTCGCTTCTCGATGCCGGCGTAGGAGCGGCGCTTCGGCCGGACGCGCGCCGGCGGCCTCACCGCCGTCTGGCCGTTCTCGAGCGTTCGCGATCGGGGCCGGCCCGGGGCCGGCGTCCGGCTGAACTCGTGGATCGCGAGCTGACACGAGATGCGGCCCGCGCCCGAGCCGAGCTGGGCGTGGTGGGTGGTGGAGATCGTGGCACGCGAGACGAGTTGGCCCGCCCGCTTGGAGGCTGGCGGCCAGCGTGTCGACGAGCGTCGCCGACGAGTCCACCATCTTGTGGACGGCCGTTCTCGCCGCCAAATAGGTGACGTCGAGCGGCAGCACGATGGGCGCCGTAGCGAGCGCCAGCAGCCGCATCGTTCGCGTCTTGAACAGCCAGTTGTACAGGCTCTGGTTGAGCGCGTTGGCGGCGTCCTTGCAGGGCTGCTCGACGCGTTCGGATAGAGAGGCGGCCACCGCCAGCCGGTTGGCGATGTCGCACTCGGCACAGTCTTTGACGCACGCGCTGTCCTGCGCTGTCCTTTCGTGTTTGTCGTGGTTTTCGTCGTTCGCTGGCACCGCCGGCGTCACCATGCCGTTCATCGGCGTCGCCGCAGCTGTCGTCGTCTTTGGTGTCGATGTGTCGGCCGTCGACACGGTCCTGGTTGAGCCTGTGGTCGTGGTTGAGTTTGTGGTCGCGGCCGTGGCGTTCGCCGTTGGTGTCGCAGCCTGTGGCGGCAGCAGCAGCGTCGACTCGACGGCAAGGCACCGCAGGCACGAGATGAGCTGATGCCGCTTCAGGTACTTGATCGCGTCGTCGAAGCCCTGCTGGCACATCTTGGCCAGCACGTCGGGGTGCGGCGCAAACATGATACGCTTGATGCGGTACAGATTGGCCGGCGACACGGCGATCGACGTGTTCGAGATCTGAACGCACGACAGATTGAAGCTCTCGTCCTGCGGGCAGATGTCGCTCTCGCCGGAGAACGGCGACACGGTGATCGTCGACTCGTCGCACACCAACAGGTTGCAGCTGAACCCTCCGTCGACGCACCGTTCGCCGTTGACTATTGGCGGCACGTAGCCGGAGAAGATCGGAATGAAGCACGACGCCATCAGCGTGTTGATGAGGTCGGTCCGGGTCGCGTACTCGCTGACCGTCTGGCTTTCGAGCGTGGCCAGCCGCGTCACGCAGATGTGCAGGCGGCCCGTCGAGCGGACGTGCGCGTCTTCGGGCAGAATCTTGCCGAGGTCCTCGAACAGAATCGTGTTGATGTTGAAGCTCGGATGGAACGGGCCGAGCGCGCGTCGCCGCGACTGCGTCGCCATGCGCAGAATCGACGTGACGGCCACGTCGAACGGCAGGTCGTTGACGAGGCAGCACGCGGCCAGCGCGCCGGACGACGTGCCCATCACCTTGCGTTCGGCGATCTGCGGCGCGTACTCGCGGAACGCCGACGCCACGCCCACATGGTAGATGCCGAGAAAGCCACAGCCGGAGAAGCTGAGGTGAGCTCCGCGCTGCAGGAGACTTGAGCGTCGTCGCCGCTGGTGGTGCTGTTGCTGCTGCTGCTGCTGTTGTTTTCCCTTCATCGTGTGAGACGCGCCGAGGCCGCGCGTTGCGACGCAGCTGCACAGCGACCAAGCTGAAGTTGCTGAAGCGAATTGTCGTTGCAAAACAGCCGTCGTGTTGTCCGGGCACAGCTGGTCTGTGGACGCTTACTGAGACGCGGCAGCAGCTTCGATCGACGATGGGCTCGCCCGGCAGTGGCGCCTGTGTTGACACCAACAAGGTAGGAGGAAACGCCGAGGGCAAGAGAGAGAGAGAGAGAGAGAGAGGAACACAGAGTGAAGGAGAGAGATGAGAGGAACAGGAAGGTAGAGAGAAAGAGAGACAGCGCAATATTCGGCGAGATATCACAGCGGTGTTGCTACTTTTCGGTGTTGTCTTTCGTTCCTATGTCTGGCTGGCTGGTTAAGTGAGGCGTTCGTTGGCGATGCGTCAGTCAACACGCTCGACACGCTGCTGCTGCTACCGCCGTAGTCGAACAGCTGTTGATAGAGAGGGTGGCGCCACCAGGCGGCAGATGGCCGAACTGAAGCACAGATGGCCGACTAAGGGTTGTGCGTGAATCTCCTCGCACGTCCACCGAGAGTCAGTCGGTCGCCAGCCGCCGCCGCCGCCTCCGCCCTGGAGCGCGCCACACTCATCTCGCGCGACTAGTGATTAGATAACGACCGTTAATCTCCACAGGACGACGGAGCACTACCGGACTGAGCACGGCGATAGCATAGAGCAGCAACAGCAGACGATCACAGCCACGCCGTTAAAGTGTCACTCACGCACAGGCCGAGACCATTTCGGCGCTCCCGGCGCTGCTATGAGCAAATGAGCGTGCCGCACTCGCTCTCTCCAGATACGCCCTTTCGAAACTTCTCTATTATCGACACTCATTTACACACACACTTATTCACACACTTACACAAACATACATGTATACTGTCGCAGCACACAGAGATATGTTCGCATGCAGCGATGCTTGTGCTTTTCAGTAGTAGCCTATCAACTCAATTATCATCTCGTAACGACGCTTGTAGCGTTGAGCCCGGCTTGTCGCGATTCTGCAGCTGGTCACGCAGCAAAAGTAAATGCCATCACGCGGATGGGCAGTAGAGAGAGGAGAAGAGTGTGCAAGACTTGTCATACCATGGACGTGCAGGACACGCATAGATAGGCATACTGTGGACAGAATTTGTCGTCTACAAGGAACCGCGTGCCAAAGACAGAGAGAACAAGAATGCACGTTGTCCTCGCCGACTCGCGTCGAACAGCATGCATATTCCGCCGTCAGGAAACTCTATCTCTCTCCTTCTTTCTCTTGTACTTTTTTCTCTTATTCTCTCTATGTTTTGCTTTCAAGCGGTTGTTCACGGAATGGACGTTCGCGTCGCGCACGTAAATTGTGCGTGTATAGTCCAAGTTCGAGGTTATAGCCAATCGTATTGCTCTGTGAAGCTGCATCAACGTTCGTGCATAGTAGAGTATTAACCATTTGCGTTTCTACGAGCAAAACAAACGCTAGGCCCATTGGAATATATATATATATATATATATATATATATATATATATATATATATATATATATAGGGAGAGAGGGAGAAAGAAAGGGGAGGAGAAACGGTAATGAAAGGAAACACCAAAGAATATGCATATATATAGAAGGTGAATTTAAAATTTTAAAAATATACGAAACAATACTGTAAGTATAATTAACGGCTTTATTCAAAAGCAATTACCGGAGGCCTCAGTGCAACTATTCCACTGTTTCACGTGCCGAAGCAATCCCAAAACTCTTGCGACAAGAGCCAGTCCGCACATTATGTCCTTCAGTTTGTCGTCCGCGTGAATGTTCCTTGGATTTTTCAGGGGGAGGTGACGATGCATGCTTCCATGTCCTCGCCCGCACTGCCGCGTTAATTCAACAGGACACACCACTGCCTGCTCCTCTCCTCCTCTTCATGCGCTGGCGGCCGCGCATGCGCACAACTACGCCGAACACTTCATTCGCGCTCCTAGATGTCTCACTACGTTACCCTAAAGCGACATATTTAAATTTTAACCCGTTTTGGTTGTTACGACGCTTCGTACTTTTTCATTTATTCCTTATATATAAAATGTTCTCTTTCCCTCTCTCTCTCTCTCTCTCTATATATATATATATATATATATATATATATATATATATTATGACATTGCGTTTCCGGTTGCTGATGCTGAAGTAGCGTCATGTTTCGTGCCATCGAGGATATATTATATATCAATCGTACCTTCTACATGCACTAACGTGTTTGCAATGTTTTCCTGGCCATTTTTGCTGTTTTTTTTTATTGTACAGTCAATTATATACGATGACTATTTGAGTACAATAAGGTTGTTTGACAGAATGTCATAATATAAAATACTGATTGGACATTTTTTGAGCAGGACCGGTGTGGATTCGCCAAGTTTATTTTGTGATTTACGGCATTCACGCCATAGGTTTCATTACCAATGTGCTTAATTTTCATGTGTAACGTCATATATAATAAATACCATGCATTGTATATAACATGGGTTGTGAGTTTGGCCGCTCCTCTTTGTGGGGTCGAAGTTGATATTCCCAGCCATGACTAACTTCTCTAAGCTGCAGGCCCACAAGTTCGCGCCTGTATTCGATAGGACTTCTGCGACGGCCGCTCCGGAGGGGTGCAAAAGCATAAACAATAATACTGTTCTCAGATCATGCGAATTTGATCGACTATCCGTGGATCATCTTGCGTGAAAAGCATAAAACTGACACTGGAGAGACTACAATCGTCAACGTCAGAATGGTTCAATGTGTTTTTGCTTTTGCAAATGAGTACATACCCTTAATCTTTATAACAGTAATGTTTGCCGCCCACTTGCGGAAGTTTTCATTGGCAACTCAATCAATATAACGATTAAAGGATTAAGTTGACGACGATTGGCTGTAAACCATGTCCCTTGTAACCATACTGTCTAGAATGCTGGATATTGTCTTCCATTGCTCACTAGATTTAATTATTTGATAATTGTTACTAATAAATATCATATTCAATTCGATACAGGTTCTCCTTTATTGCTCTTAAAGAGTAGATAATTATGTGCATAGTTATATATATATATATATATATATATATATATATATATATATATATAGTATTATATATATATATATATATATATATATATATATATATACTAAACAATATAAGTATCTTAAATGAAACTTTAACACAAATACAAAAAAAAACACAAAATACAATTCATGATATATACATTGGTAGCTTATTATACTATATTACTGGTTTGTGGTTTTTAGCATGGTCTCTGGTTCGCAATGCGCCACGATGAAATGTATTGTTTATTCGGTCAGATTGTGCAATTGTTTTCGCTGATATGCTTTAAGTGCTTCGCAGACTGTTGTTGCGAATAAAAAAATAGAAAGTCTATGAGCAAAAGAGATTCGTGTGCATATTTTAAAATTTGCTCTTGAGTGCCGTTCTGAGATAGATACCAATGTTATCATAGCATTTTTGGTTCACCAAACTGAGACAGAGTCAATTGTTCCCTGAATTATATCCCTCTCATTATCTGTGTCAAATGACCTCAGAACCATATGTCAGATGACCCGTAAAGCTTCAGATCGCCTCACAGAATTTGTGCTTAATGGTTTCGGGTAGAAGATCTAAAATGAAAATACAGAACATTTCTACAAATTTTGTGGTGAAATAAATACTAAATTGAATTGAAAATACAGAAAATAATGGACCAAGACATCATTAATTGAGGCACGCCCGGAGGACACCACCCATACTGAATAAAACTGTTGTTAACTCGCATTTCGCTCGAAGAAGTGTGCTTGTCTACGTTTAAATCAATATAATTTTGTAAAATTGGCTTACCCTGTCAAAGACCTTAGAAAAATAGAAGTAACTACAATCAACTGTTTTCTTGTTTTGTTCATATGAATGGCCTAATTTTGAACCATTTCAACTAGTTGCGTTGCTGTGGATTTGCCTGTAGTAATGCCATTTTGCTGCTCGTTAAGCACTCCCTCAGACTGCATAAAGCTAAACATATGATCCACAAGTAATTTTTCAAATAATATACGCGCTGTTTATGATTGTGCTACTGGTTTATAACTATAAACGTTTCACGTTGATGCCTTTTGATGTACATGTACTTGATGTACATGCGTAACGGTGGATTGTTGGGAAAAAATATGGCACAACACCATATTCGTAGAAGCTGACATAAATGAAAGAGAATGGCTTCGCTATAATATGTGCTACCTTTTGTAAAACAATGAAGGAATAAGGTTTTGGGTGAAGCTGCACTTGTAATTTTTAAGACTGATTGATTTATTATTTGCTTGACATGTTTACTAAATACACATGTCACTTTTGTATATCAGGTACGCTTAGCAGCATATATGTTATCTAAGCACCCACATTATCAATGTATCCTTCAACACCTACTGAGTGTTTGCCTTTCATTGGGACAACCTCTTCTTTGTAATATCCACCTGGTCTTTTTGTTATAACATTTGGTCCAAAAGCTAGGGCCTCTGACAGGTCTATATCTCTGCTTCTCCCCAAGCTTGTGCATTTTTTACAATTTGTTTAATTGATTTATTCCTTAGGCCACAAGCTCGACATTTTATACTTCCCCTCCCTATATTTATTTATTTGTATTTTTGTATCCAACATCTATGCCCTGGCATCTGCAAATAGCTCACTCGCTCTTGAATTATCGTGTACCAATTCTACCCCGCTCTTTCCCCGCTTTTCTTTTCCATGTATACTTGCTCAGTTTGATCTGGAACCCATCGCTACTTTCCATTAGCCCGCATATGACTTTTTACCCCTTATTTCATCATTTTCTTCGATACCCTCGCTCTTGCTAATTGCTGATTATTGTACCCAATTTCTCTGGCTGTATTGTTTTTAACTTCTTTTTGAGGGCAACAAGGACTTTAATACAGATCTGTCTTCGGTCATATCTGGATCAGCAGTAAGAACCAGATCAATGAATGTGCCACGGAGCCTTAATTTGATGTAAAGGTTAACTCTGTTTCCTTCGGCAGATGACTGTTTGTGTGACTTAAAACATAGCCCAAACTTGTGCCAATATCTGACCCAACCAGTTCGACTGAGTCTCTTGCATCCACCGGGGCACGCGCTATATTAGTCATTTGTTTATATAAACCATTGGTTATACAAGCATTTATGGAAGTGACCCCTATGTTTTGGAAGCCTCAAAAAGGACACATTTTGCCAGTAATAGATTTTTGAAAAACTGAAATCCCCGACTATTAAAACTAGTTTAACATTTATTGTAACGAAGTCCACCAACTGTATACGCATCATAGCGCAATTCAAATAAGTTCTAACCGACCACGTCCAACGGCTACAGCGCCCGCGCCAGAATCTCAACGTACACAACGTTCACCTAATGATACATGTCTCAACCGAACAAGACATGTCTCAACCAGCCAGCCGAGAACAGCCACAGCCTTTCGCGCCGAAGCCCCAACGTCCTCCGCCGTCCAAACGATCATCGGCCGACATCGGGAGAGGGTCGACCTATGATCGGTCCAAGTCAAACAGTCACTTAACCTGTATCCCTATACGAAACAAACACAAACTACTGTACATTTCAACCGATTTGAGAGCGGGTTCTGACACCCTTTGGGGTGTCAGCACGCCGCGGTGCCTCGTGAATCAATAAATAGACCGAACAGCATGGCTTAATAACCATCCGTTGCTCGGCTGAGCTTTACATTAGACCATATGCTGGGTGTCGTCATTCATCGTTTGTGAGTCCCTCAGGCTGTAGTACCCGTCCGGATGAGTCTACATCCCCAAGCTGACTTAGCGTAACACAACAACGTTACAATATCACATATACTTTTGAAAGAATCACGTATTCTTTTTATGCGATCCTCGCGCTCCAACACCGAGCCAGCATTTGTAGCCTAAATTTATGCCAGCCTAACTGACCAGGATTTTGAAAGAACGCCCAGCGCTAATGCTTTAATGCCATAATCTAACTTGATTTCACAGAACTTTAACGTTTTTTTAAACTAGTTTATAAACGCCATGCCCATGAGAGCACCGAGCACACCGTAGCACTAAGTACCTTTTTCACAAGTGAATTCACTATTTGTCACATGGCTTCCGCCGACACCTTACCTTGTTTCGGTTATAAAAAAATATTATTAGGCGGCTTAAAAAGAATGCCCCTTTGACATTTCGGCCGTTGAAACACGCTAGCTTCTTGTACTACTTTCAGGTGTATTGCGTTATTTGTTTCGTGCGATCTGCTCTGTTTACACATTCCTGCCTCTTCGTGTCCTTGGCTAGGCAATGTGCTTGTCCTGTGCGTGACGCGTGAACGTGAGCTGTTCTGGCACATTACTTCGATGTGCCGTGATGGCGTGAAACTACTACCGGAGATGCTCAGCTTTGAGCATCTGCCTTTGCTGCCATATCCCGTTGGCTCGATGAAAGCTCATCAACCTGCTTTCTGAGAGCTGGCTTTTTTTCCGTTTTGCATGCACGCGTGGCTTGACGGTTTGTTTCGATTATATAATCACGATCGCTACTTCTCTCAACCGAGGTGAAGTTTTTACAATGAGTTCTATCATGGGCTCTTTGTAACTGCAGTGCGTGTGGATATGTTTGTTGCATTGTGTGCATTCGTCACAGACAACCCTTTCTCGGACTTGTTGGAACTGCCCTTCACATGTTGCCAGATGACGCACACGATTATCCTCGATAGCACTACTAAGCAGCGGTGGAACCAATGTGGCTGACAGCAATACGTTGGCCTTCGCTTGAGCAAAAAGTGCGACATAACCGTTACTCTGTGAAAAGTAAGTCGCTCTACAGATTGGAGAGAATTCTGTTTTGATCTCTATACGCGTTTTACGTCTATACAATTTTAAGAGAGGCTATCCCAATTAGCTTTAGAAACCTGGTGTGATGGGCCATATGCTTGCGATGACAACTAATTCCAACACTAGGAGCCACACGGACCTGCCAAAAAAAAAATCTGTTTTGTGGCAGACTATTGCACGCACATTATCGTGACTTCATTTTCAGTTTGTCTCTAATGCTGCTCGTGACAATGTTCAGGACCAAGCAACTGTGCAAACAGCAACAGTTTAAGTCATAGAGGGGTGCTACACACACATACATATGTATATACGCAATTTTATTTAACTCATAACGGGGTGTAGACAATTGTTCCCTAGCGAACGTGACGACAAACTACATCATCCCTAGATCCAGGCCTGGCATGATGAGGAATTGTAGAGCACCTTAAGTTAAATCTTTTTTCCAATGGAACATGGTCCTCTGAGAAGTCTAGTTTCGGAGTGAGAGTGAAATTACTACAATTTGAGACACTGGTGTTTTTGCTATATATATATATATATATATATATATATATATATATTCTTCGTAGAATGGAATACAAAAAACAACCGAACAAAAATCACATATCCTTTATTATTCGATATATTCCTTCGAAGCTCAGCACACCTAGTCCAACGGTTCACAAAGGCTTTTATACTACGAGCATAATATTTAAACATTTTAGGCCTGATATACTCGTTTACAGCGGATTTATTGTTGCTATGGCATGTCTTTTCATTGGAGAGATATTGAAGGATCTTTGATCATTTGAAACCTCATGTTTTTATTCTGGTTTTTGTGATCTGGCCATAGCTACAATATATGTGAGGGCGAGAGCATTATTGAGGTAAAAAAAGCGCAATTCTCTTGAGCGCCTTGGGCCGTAGTGCTACGATACACTCTCTGGTTCTCAAGTGGTTTGTAGTACTTCCAAGTTATTGCTCTTCCTATAAAAAACAGCTGACTAACATAAAAAATATTAATCTTAGTCAACGGTTGCTAAAACATTTTCGGTTCCTAGGCCTTCTGTCGCCTACATTCATTCTTTGGTGGCAATTTCTCGTTCTGGATCATTGCCAGCATCGGCCGCCGCCGGTTTGATTGAACTTTTCATTCATAAATGGGAATGCAAGATTTTATGTACAGTCCCATAGGTATTTCCTACAACCTCCACTATTTTGCGCAGCTTCAATCAGCGGCTCGTCATCATAAGTTTGTGGAATTCTAGCATCCGAAGCTCTTTTTGGCCGTCCAGAGTGTGGTGCAACCTCGGCGCTCATTTTACACCCGTTTAAATGCGGCAATCAACTTGCGATGATGGTGCTGCACGCTGGTTGCCTCGTAAGTGTGCGGCCACCGTTACTAAACACAATTTGAAACCAATCCGCATTATATTTGTTTTTGTTACTTCCGTTGATGTACGTATTAAACAACTATGATTACCCAAGCTCGGCCCGACGTAGCATACGGTCCTGTTTTGTGAGTGTTCCGTGACACAGAGGGTGGTAATGGGCGCCTGCCGTTACTGTACTCTGGTCAGCACCGGGCTCCAGACAACTCATTGGCAACAGCTCCTCGCGTGGGAAATTTCCAATGTCATACTTTCGAAAATTGAGTATAGCGGAGCGACAGAGAAGGAAGCGAGTGTAATATTCGAATATTCGAGCGCCGACTCGGATCGAGTGTTGCGCTCGATAGGTGTCAGAGGAGCCACTCTACTTCCTCAGACCGTTCCACTTACACCCAGACCCTAGGACACAAGGCGTCCACGCAGTGGCATTGCCGATGCCAATATATAATTTAGCTAACAAAATAAGAGAGAAGGCATCTCTGGATTCGATAATCTAGGCAGTCTCTCAGACCAATGTTGTCATATTCACGGACGTAAATGAGTCAGTTAAGCCCATTAACAATCTCGAGGGGCTCGCTAAGGACGGGGTGCCGGAAACGGCGCACTCTGCCTTAGTGAGCCTTCGTTGCACCTGGGTGGGCACCTGACGAGTCGACGGTACGGTACCCTAGTGTTTCTCATGGCCTGTGTTAACCATGTGGAACTGTACTGCAGCGCGACGACTCAATTTCTGCTTTAAATTCGGAGAGCAAGGACACATCAGCTGCACGACAAACATGAAATGTGTGTAACACAGGGAGATACTACGCGACATCGACGCTATGTCCAGCGTACAGATTGTAAATCACAAACCTTGGTGACAACCACACACAAAATCATTAGAAATACTAAAGTTCTGCGAATAAACCTTTGCAGGGCTGCGACTGAACTGCTGATTCAGTTTGCGGCTGAAAATAACATAATCCGGATCTCACGTTAGGAACAATTTCTCGTCAATTAAGGTATCCTCCGCATTACGGCAGAACTCTGGAGAGGTCACGGCACCACGTGGCACCACTGTTACGAACGCTGTGCCTTTTTCAACACTGAACGAAATTGGCTTTCTCGGAAGACCGCACGGAGTCCAGCTCTATAAGTCGAGCAGCTTTAAATGGCAGATTAATGTTGGCAGGTGAAAGAAATAATTAAACAGACAGTACTGCGGGCGCTCCCGGTAAATGGCACGGAGCAGTACTGCGGCCACTCCGGCACGGAGAACGAATATATTCGTTTTTTGTGAATTTGTAGTTAACTTGTGAGTTTTACACTGCCGTTTTTTTTAACACCGGCTTACTGTACATCATGTATGTTACCTCTGCTATGTTCTCTAAATAAATTATACTAAACGCGACACGTTATAGACAACTCTGTAACATATTAAAATGCGAACAGAATACAGTACTTAAAAACATCTAAAAGTTAACACATAGTATGGTAGATATTTGCATAACTGTTTACATCATGTGCTGTACCTAAATCAGTCCACCCAATCGGGGATAGACGACAGAGGTTGCAATTATGTTTCAATCGTTACTTTTTTCTGATTCAATTTTGTTGTCGTGTTTCAGAAAGCACTTGAATGGCAATCAGAGTCGCCTCTGCCTCTCATAATCGAGTCCATTAAGAAAAGAGACCTTTTAAGAAACCTTTATGCGCTCCCAACTCGTCTAAGGTATGCCTACAATCACTGGTGTATTAAATATTAAGGTTTATCTAAATTGTTTGTTGATGTTGGTAGATTTTATGAATGCAACTGATTGATTGTTAAGCTCCTTTTGGCGCCGAACATCGGGCATACAGCACAAATGCGTCTGGTATTATTATTACCTCTATAGCTGCTCTAGAAGAGGCAACTAAGGGACGATTTCGTAATGGCATTGTGGAAGCGTGTTGTGCCCTGTACGCAGCTGAGCAAGGCGTATGAGATTATTTACAAGTCGGCTCGTTTCACACTAGATGCGAAACAGTAAAACAATTGATAAATGATAATAATATAATAATAATAATAATAATAATAATAATAATAATAATAATAATAATAATAATAATAATAATAATAATAATAATAATAATATTAATAATAATAATAATAATAATAATAATAATAATATAATAATAATAATAATAATAATAATAATAATAATAATAAGGATATGGGGGTTTGGATGGTAATGCGCCATCTCCTGTTGAAACATCTGTGCTCCCCGTTTTTTTTTCGATCATGGCCGGTAATCCACTACGGCATTTATCTGGTCTAAGTTGGAAACCATGAAAACCAATTTAGGAGTGGCCGGCCTAGGTCTTAAACCCACGACATTCCGAATGCAAGTCGATGGCTTCGCCACTAAGTCACCTTGCTCAGTTGTAAACGTTCCTTGTTCGATAGTGCCGCTATCCGGGTTGACTATTAGACGGCTCTATTGTAGTTAGTTGATTGCGAAAATATAAAAAAAGTTAGTAATACATTTTAATAGAGGCAGAAATACGAGTTGATGGTAAGGGAGTAATTTAAGTGCATACATGTATATTGCTCCCTTGCATATAGTTCGTAAAAGTTGTGACGCATACTAATCAGATATCGGCTACACTGCAAATACGACTAAAACTAAGCCCGGAAGTACGCCTTCTATGCTAGTTAGTAGTAGTGAGATTATGATTTAAAAAGTGCTGCGGATATTGTCGTAAATAAGTTTACATTTACGATGATCTACTATGTTTTTATGTAATATATTTTATCTTATGAAACAAATCCGCCGCTTGCGTCGTCGTATTTTGAAAATGCAACCGACTTCCGAAACAAAGATACCTAGTAAACTGGAAATATTTATGTTCAAGGACACTTTCTGGTGCAGAAAGTAACACCGAGGAGAGCTTTTTTGAGGTGAAAGATATGTAGATAGAACTACAATTCTGCAACCAGCCTAGATAAATAGAGTGGGATGAAATACATGCATAGCATACGCGTAAACGTTTGGTGAGACAAGCTAATTTTATGCAAATATCGGTTTGTACAGCTAGCAGAGATTGGGGTTGCTTTCGACTCCAGGCGCGTAAAGGTGCCTTACGGTCAATTGCCTGCATCCATGAAACCCACGAGTCTCCCTAGTTGACTACCAATACATTACATTTAAACGTTTATTTAATTATACTATGTCTTAATATTACGAAAGTATCTGAGTCAGGGGTCTTAGCTCCAACGGAAGTTGCCGCATTTGTTCGCAAACACAATTTTATTTTGAACAATACGTAATCAATCTTAATGTGAATAATTGACAGACTGGCAAAGGTTATATCCCGCCACGTATTTGTTACGGCAGGATAAAATTGTCGACATTTACCGAGTCCTTGTGCCCACGACGAGGCAGTTCTTGTTTTACCTACCTACCCAGCGGTAATCGCGAAAGTATCAGTAAAAGAAAATCCCGAAACGGATCGGGAGGCGACCCCCAATACTCCTTCTGCGCTGATCCGTCACATCGAGGCAGGGTAAGCAGAAGCCGAACTCATTTGTATAGGCAGTCAAAA
Source organism: Dermanyssus gallinae (assembly GCA_003439945.1). NCBI lineage: Eukaryota > Metazoa > Arthropoda > Arachnida > Mesostigmata > Dermanyssidae > Dermanyssus > Dermanyssus gallinae. Next base: position 94,765 of record QVRM01007156.1, on the reverse strand, counting down.
CGTTAGTCGTGCCCGGAAGGCTCTTAAGCACTATAAAAGTCGCTGGATCGCTACATATGTCTACTTTTATGCGAGCATTCTATGTGCAACAACGACAGTAGCATGTAAGTAATTTAGTATTACCGTATTATGTTATTATGTTAAGCAAATGTGCATTTTTTTGAGGTAATCTAAATTGCTCCTGCTGAAATGAAAGCTCATCCTCTGTAGAAACATTTCATATTTATTTCCAAGATGAATATTTGCTGGTGTTGAGAACTTGCAGGTACCGGTTCCTTTTTTTGTAACGTTAATATCATTGTCGCTCGATTATATTTGTGGAACACACTAGTATTCATATTTCAATATTGACGGTGTGAACTTTTGCGTTCAATTTTCGACTTTTATAGAATTTTTATGTGTTTATATGAAATTTCCTGACATATGCCTCTAGTCCAACAAGCTCAAACAAGCACGTTATACTCTGTCATACGTTACCTTGCTTAATATTCGTTTCTTACACATTTACTAAGCATTAGTATGTGCATTTTTTCAAGCCAGCCCAGAAAACGAGACATAAAAACAACATATGACAGGACTGCTTCTATAATATTTGGGATTCGGCGCAGCCTTACATGTCGTCTATAAATACGGCAAATAGTTGCTAATGATTGTGATAATACTAATTTTTATTGGGCAAGCAGGTTTAGTCAATTTTATATACGTACAGGTATTGTCAAACGTGGTAAAGAGTCCACTTCTTTGATGGAAGTACCTTTTTGGTGAGAGGGAACGCTTTTTGAACACTTGAGACGTTTAGTGTAGGGCGCAGCCTGAAAATCATGGAAGGAATTCTGAAAATGAAGGTACATATTCTACTGAATACTGCTAATCATCTGCGTAGAACAGTATCATGATTGCTCGGATCGCTCTTTTACGATGCGTGGCGGATCGCTAAACAACAATATGAATAACAATGGACTGACATGATCGCCTTGAAGACACCCACCTGTCGCCATCTATTGATTGATATTGTATCATATTCGCGCACCTCATCATCGAGGATGCTCTGGTTAGTCCTCAGAAGTGCGCTAAGTAAAGTGAGCATTCGTGGTCTAACACCAGCCTGCCTCAGCTGCTTCGAGACAATATAACGGGGTCCGATGTCGAAAGCAAATTTTAAATCAGTAAAGACCGGGAACATAGGATTTTTTTCTGGTATGATAATGTATGCTTAAAAAGTACTTCACAGCCTGAGATAGTGGAGCGCTTAGCTACGCTACTCATCTGGAAGGACAGCCTGTGCTGTCCGGAAATCCGTGAGGCGCCTCGTGAGTATGCCTAAGAAGAGTTTGTAGACACAGCTCCTTTTTGATATCGCAGAAGCGTCTTAAGGATCTTCTTATTCCCTTTTGAGATTACCTTGACAAGGCACTCGTACCACTTCTTCTATAGAGATCCCAGATTTCTGCCAGCCACAAGATCTGATATCGTAGTGTACAGACCAACCGTCACTCTGGGTAATAGGGTCCTACAACAAAACGTCAGAATCAGGGTAGATTTATGGACCCCCTTTCTGAAAGTGGTGCCTAAGGACATTGGCCAGGTGCAGATGGTCTACCACTACCTAGTCTACAAGCGGTGCCTCTTGATGGAATACCCTGCCGGTTGCCCACTGACGACGGGCTGCATTTAAGTCCTCCCAATTATGATTTGGCGATGATTTTGCTCTTTTCTTTTATGAAAGTATTGTGGTAGGTTCTTCTGGCGACAAATGCTCGTCTTTAGAGTAAGAAATACTCTGGTGCTAGACAGATAAATCCAAAGTTAGGAAATCGCATTTATACTGATACCGTTGCTTTAAGCTCTTGCACTTTGGAGAAGAAAGTCGAAAATTACTATGCCGTGCGTAACAACCTAGCCTAGTTTCTTGCGGCTACTACAGAGCGAGATTTGATGCAGAGAAAAGGACGAGGTGTGAAAAACTGTCGAACAATCGAATCATTTTCTGGAAGACTCCATAACCTTGTCATCTAGTGCTTGCGTCTCAAGAGAACAAACTGAGCATGTAGTGCCTTGAAATATACATCTATCATGTAAACAACAGTCAAGAACATACCTTCTTTAGAATGTCATCTGATCCCTACTCGCTTCTAAAGTGCAAGAATGGATGGTCACATTAACCACGTGTCTCTTCTTAGGACATGTACTCTCGTAAAAATCACTTCCACAATTTAGTAAGGTGGGACGCTTGGTCAATCTGGTCAACTTTAGTGGATTTTTGTTTAAGTCACGCGCAGGATATACACTTCTAGGGCTGTGCCGTGTTGTTTTTAGAGTAATTTCTACTGCCCTTCTGCTAAAAAGTTTAAATGTTTGACACCAGTAAATTTTCAATCATTGTTAGGTGTTGAATAATTTTAGCCGGTACTACGCAGAGGTCATTCGGGTTATTCTCCATGTCTTTGAATCCACCATTGTTTTACTCTATAACCGAATGTTTTTTCTACAAGTTTCTACAAGAGTTATTTTTCTCATCGTCCGTATATAAACTGGACGGCGTGACGGGTAATCAGCCATGGCAAATTTTAGGTCCATGTCAAGTCAACAAATAAACTTTGGGCCAAAACGAATTATTTTTGAAGCCGGACGAATTTGTATATTGCTATTTGTTGTAGAGCATTTTTTCAGTTAAATGTAAAAAATAAATGGAACAGGTCAAACCGTCGATAAATATTATTTATTGAATCAGTTATTCATTTGTTAAATAAATGTTTTGGACAAACACTATGGAATCGGATTTTTTACTAAGGCTTTTATCAACTGTCAGGTTTTGTCGAGCGGCGAAGGTAGAGTTGATATAACTCGTGTGCATACCGAAAGGCCAAACGCTAACTTCTATGCGTAGATATAGGCCTGGCCCTTGTGGGCACAGTACCATGCAAATGCAATTTTTTGTAAACAAGCTATTTTAGATGCCTGACCGCGAGGTGGCGGCGCTGTATAGCTTGAGCTGCACCCTAGTTATTGATCTACCTACGCACTTCGATGTAATGCCAAAGTAATACTGAGCCAGGGGGGGGGTGGGGAGGAATCCGGGTTTAGTGGGTTTGCGAGTCTCACACTAGTCACGCAGGCTGTTAGTGGCGCATGTGCATCATGCATTACCGAAACCTCCCAGAAAAAAAAAAAGATTTACCTACGCTAATCTTAACCAAAATGTATCAATCCATAGAGGCATCCAATTTTCACACGTTCCGGGACCGTCTCTTTCCGATTCAACGACAAATGTAACGGACCCACAGTCGTGACTAAACTATCTACTAAGCCTCGCCGAAAGTTATGCTGATCTTTCGATATATTAGCTAGGATAACAGTTCACTGCATTGTAAAGCAATTTCTATAGCGCTAGTCACGAACCCGCCTTTGTGCTGAGCTTCTCGTACCCCCCTCGTCCCCACGCACGGACCGACTTGCTTTACGCACCCCCCCCCCGTGAACGGCTGAACTGCTAACGCTGCTGTTTTTGCCGCAGGCTTGACATACCCATCGGTAGCCCACACACGCTGCTCGGGTCGACCTTTGACGCCTGACCCGGCATCGTCTGCCAATTGAAACGATCGCTTTTCCCCGCTATGGGTGTTGCGGAACCCCACATGTGCCGTGCGCTTGATTCGCTTCCTATTTGAACAGCGGTTTAGAAGTACAGTCACATCTGGCTACCAACTTTTTAATAATGTATATATATATATATATATATATATATATATATATATATATGTAAGCTTCTTCTGTTCAGCTTGATAACCATTCCAGTCGAGCCCGGTGGCGTGGTCATTCGTATGCGTCTTGCGACTGGAGGAGACACATAGGTGCACGGGTTCGATCCCCACCGTTGCACATTTGCATTTCTGCGGTCCGTTTCACAAAGCAATGTTCTCATTGCTTTGTGAAACGGACCGCAGACGTTAAATGTTGGGTGAAAGTTTGAAAGTATTTTGTTAACCATTCCACACGTTTGTTGTAGGTGCTAAAATATTGTCCCCTGTTGCAATATCGTTTTCGGTGCTCGCTTCACTGCTGCGTTCGAGTTACGTTCAAGCAGATAGTTATTAAAATATAAAATAACAGCAATAATAACTGATTCTGATCAGCGAAGAGGGTTGCCAATTAAACAAACCCTTATATCGAACATTTTGCCAATTTCAAAAGTAAGAGATTGGGCATGGCCATCCTGCCTGGAGGTCTGTGTGTTCCTTTGCATATGGCACTATGGAGAAAAAGCCGGAACAATGCGTGACAATGGTTTGCCGACGTCGATTTTTTCACGAAACACAAGCCCGACATCAAGAAAGTTTGCTAACAGCTTGTCTTTGCTGAAGTCCTGATGCATGCGACTGAACTCACGCGACGAGATTCTTGAAAGAGAGTGTCGCCAACGGGCAAACAGTCCGTCCACTAGAGCTTGTCCACAAGCATCTGGGGGATTGTAAATGTTGGCGCCAATTGCGTTTGCAGAACCGTTACCTTGTCGCCGTCCACTGATTTATCGTCATCATTCTCTTTTTTTCTCTCTCATTTTCATTCTGCGCAAAAGGGGACAGACAGAAGGGAATCGGGCAGTCGTTCTGATCCGGCAGAGGCAGGTCCGCGTTGACTGCGATGGTTTTGGGCCCGCTCGTCTTGGAGCGGAAAGCGACACGGACGTGTCTGTGCTAGCTAACGGCGATTGCGATGCGAAGATTGTACCAATGTTGGCTGTTGCCTACAGACCGGCAACTGGTTGACTAGCCCTTGCCCGTTCAGCAGAAGTATCAGCTGGCCATCTTCTGGTCGGCTGCAGTAGTGGCAGAGGCGGCGCGGCCGTGGTGGCGGGAAGGGAAGGGAAAAGTGCGAAGGAAAAGAGAAAGATGACTTCTTTACGCGACGACAGATGCCAGCAGATACATCTACATCTGACATTTGTTTTCGTTCAAGAATTGTTAGCCGAGCTGATAACCCACCACCTGTGTCTCGATTTTGCTCCATGATCGTCGCTGCTTATCGTCGAGATCTACCACCTAATAAGGGACACTACTAGAATTAGGCAAGCTGTTGGACTAAAAGTACAATACAGCGGTGGGCAGTGGTGAAAAGAGCCTCCTTCCTCAATGATCGTCGTCGTCGTTGTTATACAAGATATAGCTGTTGTATGACGCTAAGAGCACGCGCACCTGACCCCTTCACTCCTTACGGCCTTACCTTCCACCCGGACTACATGCTCGTACGAAGTACGAATGATACAGCGACGCATTATGTATACGAATGGTGCACGAGAGCGTACCCAGTAACTTGCGTGAAGAGTGACCTATACGGTGAGTGAGAGAAACTCGTCCGTGCGATAGATACTACGCATAATGGATATATATAAAAACATGTGTGGACTTGTCATCTGTAGGACTGTGGGTCGTCCCGCGGGTTTGCGCGGGCAAGGTTTGTGAAAACTGTGAGCTTTCTCCGCAATTGTGGTGATGATAGCAGCCGTGTTATCGTTGTTATGATCGCTGTTGTTGTTCGAGAGTGCAAGGTTGTAGTAGTCGTTAGTGTTGTAGTTATTATTGTTGTTGCCATAGTGCAAATTCGGCGAATGGGCTAGCTTTCCGAGTACCATAGGAAATGTGCCGCTGTTCTCAACTTCTGCGCGGTACGGGCGGCCTGGGGGCTGTTGCTACTACACGTTCGTTAACAACCTTTGCCAGTGCACTCTATCGAGTCAGGTATTAGATGGCCCAAGGAAACATTTAGTTATTGTCTTCCTCTCACTCTTGCCTTTTCTGTATTAATACTTTATCGGTTTACCAACGTCCAATCACAACCCAACTCTGCAAATCTTGACGAATGCCGAATATTACCATAGATATAATATTCGTGGAAATGACGAATTACTGCAACAGTACGATTGTACGAATACGATTGGTAGAATAAAGTACGAGTACATAAAATTAGGCCCATACGTCATGGAGTATTTCTATATTAGGATGGAGCTTTTTTAATTATTTGGACGATTTCGGAAATGCGTAATGCACTTATGCCACTGACAGCTAACAGTGGCTAGTGTGTGTTCAACAAACCCACTAAAACCGAAATCATTTATATCCTAGCGCTCCGTGCGCTTTGTCGATGCTCTTTTCTCCTAAGGAGGTGTGTCGAGAGTGCTTTAAGTGCCAAGCTTACTTCAACCCACTCTCCCTCGGCTTCTTACTTCAAAAGAGTTGTGGTCAGATGGACAACCAGGTCCGCCTGGCAGAGACCCTGCTCCTCTTTAGACGTCGCACCGCGCCCTTGTGAAGACCGCGCATCGGTAAGCGAAGAGTGTACCCGAAAGTCTAGTATGAGCTTTCTCGTCTACACGGCCCGGCTTGACGCTTTGGCAAGATGATAGAAAGCAATCTCGCCTACCGCCTAAACGCGGAGATCAAAGCCAAGAGAGAGCTATCGGAGGCTCAGTTCAGATTTCGGAAAAAAACCGGTTGCCGCTCGGAGTCCTTAACAAGGTACTGCAAGGGGCAGGCGAGGAAGCTAAGATGACGTCAAAACGAGGGGATTCGTGCTTCTCATCCTCTTGGATGTCAAAGATGTAGATGGGAAGTAGCTGTGGGGGTGATGAAAAGGAAGGGAAAATGTTTCTCTTGTTCCTGCCGAATTATTTCATCCTACCTGGGTGACCGAGTTTTGTAGGGGCCCAGTGGTGCAAGGCTACAGCCGGAGTCTCACAGGGCGCGCACCCACTGTTACGGCTAGGACTGACACAGCCCTAACGAGCGCCTTAAGCTTGCATCCGTCAAGACAGATACAATGCTAAGCAGGGGTAAGGCCCATGATGGCAGGCCACCTTATAGAAACCAGAAAGGAACGAAGTACCTGGGGGTCATCTTCAATACAAGAGAGGCTAGCGCTTCATCGCAGGACCGCAGGGTCAGCCGTGCCCGTCAGACCTCCCCCATCGTTTTTTCCCGCGCATCAGAGCATCTAAGTGCTCGAGTCCCTTATCGTAGTCGGACTGGCCATGGCCAGGAGTGCCACCATCGCGATAGGGCAGGATAAATGGGCGAATATAAGACCCGGAGTGAACAAGGAGAGATGGACCAAGGGTCTGATACCAGATCTCAGGGTGTGGTACGACTACCAGAACGGGGAGTTATCGTACTGTACGGCGCAGGAGCTGACCGAACAACGGGGACGAGAGTTGTGAGACCCACAGTGAGTTACGCTGATTGCGCGTGACGTACGTACATCAAGCATTTCCGAAACCTTCCAAAGAAACAAACTAAAACGGCTAGACTGTCGGCCGTCGGAATGCTCCAATCAGGATGGCTTGTGTGACTAATATGAAGCTTGCGACCATTTGACCGACCTAATATACATCATTTGGAGAGCTACACCCACGTGTATATATATAATATATATATAATATATAATATATACCTACTATATATATATATATATATATATATAACTATATATATATAATATATATATATATATATATATATATTTATACTAAATATATATATATATATATAAATATATATATATATTGCCCATGTAATCCTACATTGTATAATAAATAAATTATATGTATATATTGAAATTGAGAAAGCGTATATTTATATCACCATACACCTACGAAAAACCTTTAATAGGTTACTCACAGAAGCTTATTATAAATCGTTCACTAAAATCGTTGTAAATAAAGTAGTCATTTTTTCAGTATTTCTGTGTTGACGAAGTTTAAAGTGGTTTCACCAGAAATAGTGCGAAACAGACCTAACGCTGCGCCATCCTAAAAGATGGCTCACTAATGATTTTGATGAAGAACGCCCTTGTCTTCAAGGCCGCAAGGAAGATGCAAGGCTGCAACTAAGGGGGCGAAGCTATTTACGCGCTTGTCTGCGAAGTATTGGTATGTTAACATGCTCGTGTGAGCTGAGTTAAGATGAGCTGCTACACGCGCGTATCGTGAATAATGCTTCGACGTTCAGCTGCGCTCAATAATAGTCAGTATCCGTCGGGTCAGCATCGTACGTAAAGCATCTTCTTAGGATATATATATATATATATATATTCTTAGGATATATATTTATATAGGATATATAGTTTATTCACTTATATACCTTTGCTATTTCTTCCTAGCATATAATAATAATAGTATCAGCATATTCATCTCATAGCGACGTCGACAACGAGATGAACATTGTTAATGCATGCGAATGCGAAAACCAAGATAAAAAGAGACAAAACAGACAACTAGGTCAGCCGAATGCTGAACATACCCAATGTATTCATGCGCGCGCAAGAGAAGAACCGCGTTGTAGACTGAAGGGCCACGTTGTTGGACCGTCACGCAAACGCCGCAGCTGTACATTACGGCTGCGGCGACCATCACGCTAACCACCATCACATCAATAATAATAATAATAATAATAATAATGATGATGATGATGATGATAATAATAATAATAATAATATTGTTGATGATGATTTTGCTAATTTGCCGCTTCCTCGCAAGCCTCGCATCGCGAGCCTAAACATGGGTTCGTTAGTTAACTGTTTACTAGTAGCGAAGTATAGTTACGTCGTTCAAGCAACAACCGGTTGGCCAACAACCGTCACTCTCTGCGATCTTATTTACGATCTATGCGCCGCCGGCCTTCCGTATTTGTCGTATTCTTATGTATCGGCAGCATATGATTCGCAAACTATTCATGGCGACGATGACAACGGCTCATTTTAAATACAACTAATTGATCCGATTTAGTACATACGGTGTCAAACTGAAAGGCGACTACCACAAAAGCTCACAATGATCCATAAATCGAGTTCATTAATTAGCACAGCTTGCTTGAGGCAGAACATTGTGTTCCAATCCGGAGTCATTTTTGATCTTAGTTTGCTTCTGACAGATTAGCTGTCGTAGCTTGCCTAATTAAAGCATCATTCAAACTAATATTAGAAAAAATCATAGTTTGATTTCAACGTTTGGCCGGTTATCGGATATCGGTCACAGTAGATAACAGCTAGCGCGTTATGCAGCATATATATATATATATATATATATATATATATACGAGGTGTGTTCAAAAAGTATCGCGACTTTTGTGTTTTTTCAAAAATTATTCATTTATTCATGAATACCTATTTTGTCCCCTTCAGAGTAATCCCCATGAGATATTATACACTTGTGCCAACGGTTTTTCCAATCTTCGAAGCACTTCAAAAAAACATTTTTTTTATCTTGTTCAGCTCCTCCTTCGATGCCGTCTTTATCTCGTCAAGCGTAGCGTAACGTCGTCCTTTCATGGGCCTCTTCAGTTTAGGGAACAAGAAAAAGTCACAGGGGGCCAGATCTGGGGAATACGGTGGCTGCGGCATCATTAGTGTGTTGTTTTTTGGCCAAAAACTCGCGCACAAGCAACGATGTGTGAGCAGGGGCGTTATCGTGGTGCAAAAGCCAATTTTTGTTCTTATTCCTTATATTATATATATATTCCTTATTGACCGTTCTACCCTGTGGCAAGAACTCATGATGCACCACGCCCCTGCAATCGAAGAAAACTGTCAGCAAAACTTTCACATTCGACCGAACTTGGCGCGCTTTTTTCGGTCTTGGTTCGTGCGGCAGCTTCCATTGAGATGATTGAGCTTTGGTTTCCACGTCATAACCATAAACCCACGATTCGTCACCAGTTATGACCCTCTGGAGCAAATTTGGGTCGTCGCGGACAGAGTCCAACATCTCATTAGCAATGTTCACGCGATGCTGTTTTTGGTCGCAATTGAGCAATTTTGGTACGAATTTCGCGGCGACCCGTCTCATGCCCAAATCATTGATAAAAATCAAATGGCACGAGCCAATCGATATGTTTAGGTCCTCAGCAACTTCTCTAACGGTGATTCGACGATTGGCCAATACCATTTTCTCCACTTCATTAATTTTTTCGTCTGTTGTTGAAGTGCTCGGGCGTCCGGCACGCTCTTCGTCGTTCACATCTTCTCGGCCTTCTGAGAACATTTTGTACCACCGATAAACGTTGCTTCGGTCCAAGGTAGCTTCTCCGTATGCCACAGTCAACATTCGGAATGCATCCGCGCACTTAATTTCGTTTTTCACACAAAATTTGATACAGGTTCTTTGATCCATTTTTTTGAATAGGTAAAAATCGAAGACGATCCAAAACACGTGCAAGCAAAGCAGCTGTCAACAATTAAGCGAACATTCAAAATGACCGAGCTTGTCGGCATAAGTGAGAGACATGAGTACCAACATAACGCCACAAAAAATCGAAATTCGAATATACGTAACCCGCGAAAATTCAAAAATCGCGATACTTTTTGAACACACCTCGCACACCTCGTATATATACATATATATATATATATATATATATATATTGTTGATGATGATTTTGCTAATTTACTAATGTCTCGGTTTCCGCCCATGCGTAAAAGTTCTACATGGAAAAAAATCATATTTGTATCCGCCTTTCCTGTACGGTGACCATAAATCATTCTTGTGAATTATGTGTATTTAAACAATACATTTTGTTGGATGCGAACTTTGACTTTTTATATGTTTAGCCATAACATATACATTGTCATTGCTCTACTGAAACCTGCCCTGATACCTTCAGGCTGGCCTATCATTATTTGTCATTCAGTTTACATTGGCGTCATAGAATTATGCTGCTCTTTACCAGCGCCTTATCGGAACTTGTGTTATTAAGATTATGCTCCTATCAAAAGTATTAACCATTTTTTTTGCACACGGCGTAAACCTGGTAGAGTGACACGACTGTGCCCGTTGCAGTCTCAACGTAATAATCTTATTCTTTAACCCGTGACCGTGGAATTGTCTCAAGCCATAGTGGTTTAGTAGATAGTATCTGTATATCGAATAAGTCGCTTTAAGTCAGTCTTATATGAATTTCTCGTCTAGCCAATATACATATACATACAATTGATTTATTATTCGCTTGAGTCGAGCCCGGTAGCGTGGTGCATTAGCATGCGCCTCGCGACCGGAGAAGACATAAGTGCGCGGGTTCAAGCCCCACCGTTGCACATTTGTATTTCTGGGGGCTCGACTATTAAGCAGTGCGAAAAGCAGTCCCGTAGACGTTAAATCTTGGCTAAGGGTCCGCTTAAAAAGTGTTGTTTGTTATTATTAGCTTGACATTTATTTCCAAATACACATGTCACCCTTGTATATTAGAGGCGTGTATATACTAACCGTTCAAATGCCCATTAGTGGCTTATTCAGTTACTCTCGGCAATTGCTTTCATTTCTCCGTAAACGTTTTATAATTACTTTAAAGTACCATGGGTTTCTGAGCAAAATTAAATGCTACTGCGACTGCATCAGTTAGGCCATATGGCATGCCTTATGTATTATTTCTACTAGAAATGTCATAGCTATTATGTCAGTACAAAATCGTCGCCGGGTTGTCGTTTCCTGATGCGATTATTATTACTATTGTTGTTGTTGTTGTTGTGGAGAACTGCTTTTAGATACGTTAATTTCTCTTCCCACTAGAAGCATTTTCTTCTCAGGAGCAGCGTTGTCAATACACTACGTCGTTGTCGTGGTGCCGCCGGGGAAGCCGCTGGGGAAGCCGCCGGTTGTTGTTGATGTTGTTGTAGTAGTTGCTGTTGTTGTTGTTGTTATTATTATTGTTGTCGCTGTTGTTGTTGTTATTATTGTTGTCGCTGTTAATGTTGCTGTTGTTGTCATCGTCGGTTGACCGAAGACGACCGACCAGCCAAAACAACTGCAATTCCTGATGCTGCAACGATCTGATGGCTGAAACAGGTTTTCAAGCGGCATCCAGATAGAGCGTTGTACCCTCTCATAGCTCAGACATGCCCGGAAGACTTCTTCTGATAGTACCATTGGTATCGAGCATTATACCCGCCGGTTGATCGTCGCTTCTGCAGGAATATTTTCTGTTTATTTTTTGTTTCGCATTTTCTTCCCTTGTTCCTTCTCTTTTTTTTTTCAATAGTCCCACGATCGTCGTCGCTGCCAACAACGCTAGCGACAATTGATTTTTGTTTTCTCCAGTATATATATATATATATATATACATACTAATTTTGTCAGTAAGCTATTATACTGATCTCCCTAAACCTCTTTATTACAAACAACGTTCTTTTAAGAGCTTTAGTAAACATAGCTAGTAAAGCTCTGTTTTAGTTTCTGAATACATCAGCGTACACATGACGCTGAAATCTATTGTAAACTATACCACTAGCTCTACTCGTACCTAAGTGAATTCATTGTGCGCACGTCTGGACGCTTTGTTTGGCATCGTAATTAATTTAATAAGTCGACTTGTACAACCCCTTTTTCAATCAAGGTGTATTGTATTAAACATAGCTGTTCTTTCTTTATTCCTTTATACGCAGAGATATCGTACGTTTGCTGTCGTACTTTTGATCGTATTTTTGCTGCACGCGAATTGTACAGTGCTTATTGAGCTATGTTCAGTCAGACTATTCAACGACAAGTAGGTTTTTGCTGGCAAAAGAAGTTTGTTTTGTATAGTTTTTGTTATCTGGACAATATGTATGTACGTGTGGATCTATAGGAGTGTTTGCATTTTTCGGCATAGCGGAGTAAAAAAGTTAAACACCAGCACTAGGTTGGTAGGGTGGCAGTCGCTTCCATTCATTTTATTCCTGGAGTGAATTTATGGCGATGGTCGAACTGGAAGAAAGTAGTACAGTTAGAAGCGATTTGTATACTACAGAAATTTCTCCAAAGTTAAATTGATCAGATTTAGAGATAATTAAATGTTTACATCATAACATTTATTCTTGTACTATATATAATATAAGGTTCCTCGTCGCATTTGCATCGCTTGGGATCGCGTTCGGCACATGCGGGTCTAATTAGAAGCGGAGAACTTTAGTGCGTCTTTGGGCTAGTCCGAAGCTAGTAGTCCGTATAACAACTGACGCGGTCGGGGACATGATTATTTGCACTCTGGATTGTCGCGACCCGTAGTAAGTAATAGGCATAAGCCACGCTAAGCTGTTGGCTATCTTGATTTTCTTCGCCGACGCCTGCGTGTGATCAGTTTCACGGAGAACCCTACCTAAGGCGACTCTGAGCTGCCTCACTTTGTTGCCGACTGCGATCTCCTGGTCTTTAAGAGCGGAGATTTACTTCTTGTCTTGTCTCAACAAGACAGCTTCGACTCCCGGTCAGGTTGGTTTGCTCACTTGACCGGCTGCTTCCGCTATCGTGTCTGATTTAGCCGACTCATGTCGCCTTGAGAGCTGTGAGATACCGTCGCAAGGCAAAATGAAATATAAAGTATCAACCTTGTTCGGTCGCTGTGCTCGCTACCATACACATACTAACAACCGTGAGGAAAAAACATGCCGGATATCTTCGATCCGGCAATTGTTCTGCTGCCACATATACTTATTTTATTAAAATATTAATGCAGTAGTAGCAGTAACAGTCGTTGTCAATATCGTCTGTGCGGAGTAAAACGAAAGTTGTTAAGAAGTGCTTGCAGCCAACACCGTCTGCATCTTAGACGCATAAACCTGCGTCGTGTCGAACGGCTTATTAGTTAATATTACCCTCACTGTGCGAGTGAAGTGTTCGCGGATTCCATATATATATATATATATATATATATATATATATATATATATATGTATATATATACATGGACGATAATGGTCTCACTAACAGCGCTGCCACTAGAGGCATGACTGAGTCTCTCCAATAGAACCCGTATCAGCCATCTGCCTCCAATGGTCCCTGATCGTAGGTGAACACAGTAAGTAACGCAATAGACAACATAGGCAACATAAAGGTGTGCTCTCGCAGCAAGGATACGCGAATGACTCAGGAGAGGTAGCAAAAAATCCGACGAGATTCCCACGCGAGTGCTCATGTCAAAGTGGCCTTGAGCCTCGAGTAACCTCGATCTTCAACATGCCGGCTATAGACGGCGGCAGCAGCAGCAGCAGCAACAACACAACAGCAACAGCAGCAACAACAACAACAGCAACAGCAGCAACAACAACAGCAGCAGCAAGAACAATACCCAGCTTATCTAGATTAGTCAACTCTGAATGTGGGTTCTGTCGATGGGTGTTGTAGTGCAGCAGTCTCGTGCAGTCAGCTGGCTGCGGTGTAAAAGGCCGCAGCCTTGTCAACGAAAGTGGAGTTGACTAATAATGCTAGGCTGCTGTGCAAGGCTATGCAGCGCGCAGAATGGTGCGTGACATCAGACGCAACGTGCGCAACACGCTAACTAGATCACATCTATCCAGATACGGGATCATGGATCATGTTGGTGCAAGCTAGCACTGAATAGTGCGGTGTTAGATCTCGATTAGGCTAGCTGCCATAGCTGGCGTTGGCACTACGAGACAAAACGATGATGACGATGATGATGACGACGACGACAATGACGACGGAGTCTGACAATTCGACAACCAAGAGAGGACAGTCGGGATGGAGGCAAAGAGAACAAGAAGAACACGGCTGATTGATGCGAGCATTCGACTGCATCGTCAGCTCCGCGAATCTCGTCCGCCGCTATGTAGCGTCTGGTAGGTGGTAGGCCAAGTGCCATTAGCAACAACAACAACAACAACAAAAAGAACATCGAACGACGAAGACGACAACAACAACGACAGCGGCAACAACAACAACAACGACAGCGGCAACAACAACAACAACGACAGCGGCAACAACAACAACAACGACAGCGGCAACAACAATAACAACGACAGCGACAGTAGCAACAACAACAAGAACAATAACAACAACAGCAACAAGAACAATAACAACAACAGCAACAAGAACAACAACAACAGCAACAAGAACAACAACAACAGCAACAACAAGAACAAAAACAACAACGACGACGACGACAACAACAACAACATCGACGACGACGACAACAACAACAACAACATCGACGACGACGGCGACAACAACAACAACAACAACATCGACGGCGACGACAAAAACAACAACAACATCGACGACGACGACAAAAACAACAACAACAACAACGACGGCAAGAACAAGTAGAACAACAACAGAAACGGCAACAATAACACGAACGACAGCAACAACGACAACAGCAACAACAACAACACGCACGACAACAATGCCAGCAGCGCCACACAGTAAGTAGCCGCACACACACACTCACACAGACACACACAGAGACACACAACAGCGGAATGAACGCTTTCTGCCAATATAGCGAAGGCAATCCCTATCCCGCCGCTGCCGTCACCGTTACGGTCTCGGCAACTAACTGCTACTGGCTGCTGCAGCGTCGTCAGCGTCGTCGGCGTCCTCGTCCTCACCGCGCACATCATTACCGCCGCCACAGAAGAGCAGCAACAAGCCCTGTTGTACTGGGCGCTTGGGCTGTAGTAAGAGCAACCGCCGCAGCGTCGCCCCCCTTCCCCCCTCTTCCCCCCCCCCGCCGAACACACTGTTGGAGTGCAGGGTGCGCGTCAGCTGAGCGTAGCTGTGAGTTCAGCCGTCGTCGTCGTCGCCGCCTGTCAGAGACGTCGGTGGCAGCAGCGGCGGCGGCGGCGACAACGGCAGGGAAAAAGCGGCATTCACCGCTCTCTCACCCCATCTCTCTCTCTCTCTCTCTCTCTCTCTCTCTCTCTCGCGCGCCCCATCTCTCTCTCTTTCTCGCTCTCTCACCCCATCTGTCCCTCCCTCCTTCCTCCACCGTGACGGGCCGGCGGCACGGGGGCATACGCGCCGCTGCCGCTTGGTCGGTCGCTGGCGCGTGGGAAGCCGTCTCTTTACATGCCTAACGAACTCGGTACTCTACTACCTCGATCTAGCCCGCTAGACGAGTGTCCGGCACGTTCTCGAAGAAGTCTATGCAGTCAGTCCTCATCATCGCCATCAGCATCATCGCCATCAGCATCATCACCATTATCATCACCACCATCATCATCATCACAATCATCATCACCACCATCATCATCATCATCATCACCACCATCATCATCACCACCACCACCATCATCATCATGAACATGATCGCCCGTCGGTTACCGTGACCGATGCTGTTTCGATTGGCGAACGTTTGAGGCGCATCATTTGATTGATGGAGACGGCCTTCGGCCTTTGGCCTTTCGTCGTCATCTACTGCAGCTGTAGCTGCTGCTGCTGCTGCTGCTGCTGCTACAGCATTAGTAGCGTTTGCTCTCGCCACTCTCACTGCTGTGGGTGAACTCGAGAACTTGATTGGAATGATTGACATCGACGACAACGACGACGACGACAACCTCCACAGCTACCACAATCACAGTCGGTCATGATTAGAGTCTCTCGCGCGGTCACACTACCTCTACGCGGTCTGTCAGTGTTGTTGTTGCTACCGTTGTTGCTGCCGTTGTTGTTGTTGTTGTTCTTGCTGTTGTTGCTACCGTTGTTGCTGCCGTTGTTGTTGTTGTTACTGTCGTTGTTGCTGTCCTTGCTGTTGTTGTTGTTGCTGTCCTTGCTGTTGTTGTTGTTGCTGTCCTTGCTGTTGTTGTTGCTATTGTTGTTGTTACTACTACCACTACTACTACATCTACGGTTGCTACTAGGACAATT
The DNA here is from genome assembly GCA_003439945.1 of Dermanyssus gallinae. NCBI lineage: Eukaryota > Metazoa > Arthropoda > Arachnida > Mesostigmata > Dermanyssidae > Dermanyssus > Dermanyssus gallinae. The sequence continues at coordinate 78,141 of QVRM01007156.1, read as the reverse complement.
ACCTTTCCTGCTTCTAGGACCATTACCCTTGTTGCTTCTGCTGCTGCTGCACTTGGTGGGGGGGATGGTGTGGCGCTTTGAAGGCACTTACTATTGGTGGTACTACACGTGCTATTCATGGGTAGTGATCACATTTGATCGGTCACTTCTTGCTTCACGGACTTCGCGGTGGAACTGAAGTGCGTTCGTATTCGTATTGCTAATACTCTAGTGCTTGTTGTTGTTGTTGTTGCTGCTGCTGCTGTTGCTACTGTTGTTGTGGTAAAACAGTACCTGCTACTTGCTTGTCGTGCTGAAGTATTAGCGTTGAGGCTGCAGCTGCCAGATGTCTGTTGCATTGTGGAGGTGACTACTGCTGTTGGTTGTTGACACGTGCGCGAGTGTTCGGACTACACACGAGCATCAAATGATCAAACGGCAACCCGTTTAAGGAAAATCATCTCGGCATTACGCGTCCCCACCTCTCTCCCTCCCTCCCTCCCGCCCCCTCTTTGTCTCTCTTTCTCTCATGCTCGCGCTCCTGTGTCTTGGTCGGGTTTTCTCAACCTCTAAATAGTAAAACGTCTCTCCATTTTGTTTACTATACTTTATCTACTACCACCACAACTTAAACTAATACTTCTACTGCTACAGCCGCAAGCAGAGTTGCACCGTTGCCGTTGGCGTTACTATCTTGTGCAGAATGCGTTGATTACCGACCATGATGATAAGGCCTAATAAGTTGATGAGTGCAACGCAGCATAATAAATTGTTCTATAACTAGCTTCAATTAATGGAATTCGATGGGTAGTAGGAGATTTTCGTTGTGAAACACGAAGGTGGAGACAGAAAGACAGAGAGAGAGAGAGCCCGCGCGAGTGATAAAGAGAGAGCACATCTTCCAAGGCGGCCATATGGCTTCTCTCCCATGGCTCTAGCAACACAGTCAAGAAGTAACAGGTCTCAATCACAGTAATCAGTCACAATGAAGGATTGCTTAAACCGTTGTTCATCTGGGAAGAGTTCAGGTCAGTAACTATAACAGACAAACACCTGTTCTTCATCTAGACACTTTGAACTCACGAAATTGACCCTGGCCTAAAAAGTTTGTTTTATGACTATTACGCTAGATCCACAAAAGGCTGCATTTAATCGCACACAACAAAAATACGTATTGATATTAGCAGAATTGTTTCACTAGATAGTTACCACGGATGCTCAAAAGCATATATATATATATATATATATATATATATATATATATATATATATATATAAATCCTTTCAGACTCAATTTTGTTTAACTACAACATCAAAGTCCTATTGAGGTCTTGCGTAGACTGAAAGAAGTTGCTTATTACAATGTGCCGCCGTAGCAACCAGACTTCGTCTACACCTTCCATTGAAGCAGGCTTCACAGAGAATCGTTAAGTTCGACCTTGTCGAATATCTAAGAACGAGACGTAAAACGACACAGAAATATAGGAGCGGCAGACGATACGGATATATATATATATATATATTTCCTAAGCAGTTTTTCTGTTCAGTAATGCTTCCGCCACTGCTGCGCATTTCATATGGCTACAAAGTCTATTCATAACCAAAGATCAGCCGACGCCACATAAAATATCGTCGATATAAACTAACTACTTTATCCTAAAAGTGGTACATCTACATTATAGGCCATACACTGCCCTTTAATGTGTTTATGTTTGTCCACGCGCCTGTGTTTCTCCCGGACTACAGGACTACCTAACTTTCACTGCTCTATGATCAACAGCATGCGACGAAGGGCGGCACAACACTACATTGAACAGACTTCGCTTCTTTTGTCTTTTTCCTCATATGGGAGGTTTCAAGAATGCTTGATTCATGATAACATGATTCGCAACATGATTTGCGAAATGTGCGCCGCGGGCAGCGAGCAGCGATTATATAGTCACAGAACTCACAAACCCACTAAGCCCGTGTCATGCAAAGGAACCTTCCGTTTTACTTGCGGTTGACTAGCCAAACGCATTGGCTGGCGGTCAACTCCAGCTACCGTCCTGGAAAATCTTTGCTTGAAAAACGGTTGTAACATATATTTTTGTAGAAAAGCGGCAGTCTTAAACGAGTTGCTCCAGTCCATTAGAGTGGCGTACGCCTTAAGGCGTAAGTTGTTATTAAGCTTCGGCGGTATTAATACAAGCACATAAGTAAAGAATACATATATGAAAATATTAAAAAAAAATTATATATATATATATATATATATATAAATGTATGTAGGGGTGTTCTCAAAGTCAGATCGGAATGACAGGAGCCAGAGTTGGCCGTGACAAACGACACGTCTATAGTGGCAAGCGGTGGTGGTTGTGGTTGAAAACGTAGTAATCACAGTCACACGCAGCAGTAGCAGGAATACAACTAAGAGTGCTAAGTCGATGAAGTCGGCGAAGTCGATTAACTAGCTGCCGCACGCAAACGGCCTTCGGCTTCGTTTTGCCATCATCTTTCTGCAAGTTCAAGGGACTCACTACGCCAGCTGATCAGGTAGTCAGTCAGTGATTCCGCTCGTCCGTCCGTCTGTCTATTAAGCAGACAGCTAGACGTTGGACGTTGATGAACGCTGACGCCGGCTCCGGCCACCAACGTGTCGAAGAAAGTGACAAAGACGGCGCTTTCTTCTATATCGCCGCATACGCTATTCCGCCGTGTTGCGTGCGTTCGCGCTTCTTGCGTTCAGTCGGAGGATCGGATTGGTGGCGATAGTTATGAACGTCACGCTGTCTACGTCGTTGCGAAGTCGTGTCTAATACAATAAACACGACTTCGAAGTAATGTAGAGTGAATGTATTTACGTGAGTATAGCTTTCTAACTAGGACCCATGCCGGGCCGAAAATGACGGCGGGAAAAAACAACGCAGCAGGGGGAAATTAACGCTGCGGGGGGAAAATAACGCAGGCCCATCAGTTCGAGTACGGATGCTTCAGCTGCCTGTTCTGTTTTGGTGGCCTCGCCTGGGCACCGCGTGATTGGTTTTCTTGGATGTCGAGTTGCTATGGGCCGCTTTGAGTTTGCTGAACGCCCACACGAGCAGAAGGGGCCCGCGGACACGAAGGTTGATGCTGTCAAAATTATGACCTGTCGTGCCGAGAAGTCGGCCAACAGATTGTCCATCTGCTGACACGATTGGCATAGGATCACGCAGGCTACCACTGGCCCGGTGCGGTTTCTGTTCTGTTACAGGTAGGTGTTCTGAGTGAGAGTGACGTTGGTTCGTTTGCCCTGGCTTGTTCTCGCTTGTAACAAACTCGTCGGTAACAGACACATAGTTGCCGACCAACGAGAGAGACCAATCAGCCTGTCCAGTAACTAGTTGGTCACCCGAGTATGATGACGGCAATGGCGTCGCTACGGGAGACGCACTTGGCAGTCTACAATTGGCGCTAGAAATCCTGTACGAGCGACAGTGTCGGCGTTTCAAGATACCGCAGAAAGCAGTTTTGGCTAGCGGGCCAGGAACTTCCGCAGCGGTCGAAGACAGTAGGTCTAAGACAAGTACGTTGGGCAACGTGACTATTAAAGGTCAAAGTCGAGGGGGAAAAATTCGACTTAAATCAGCTGGTTTTGGTGGCAGCTGTAATTAAGTAGTCGATATTGTCGTTGCTGTGTAGGTGATGAAGCTGCATTAACGGAAATATACACCCGTCGTGAGGTCTAATCCAAATACATTTTTCAGATTCGGTATAAGTTAGCTAAATAGAAGGGGCTAATAGCTTCTTTCTGGTGGAATTCCATACATAGATGGGGTGCCTAATAAAGAAGTGGTCCGTTGACCGTTTAGATTGAAGCCTCTAGCCAGTCAAGACAGAAAACCAAGGACAACCAGAGATCGCGTACAAGAGATCGAGCCCGTTCTAATGTAAAAACAAGTGTGTAGAACAACGTATCAAACGCAGCGCTGCAATGCTACTTCTGCAAGATAAACTCAGACAAGTTACTGGCGACCAGTAACAGTTGCTGATGTTCAAAGGTGAGCTTCAAAGACTTGTTCACTTGCGAAGACTTCGGAAGGGGCTATTACCGGGATCCAGCTAATAGACACAAATTAATCCAGGCATTGTGGTCGCGCTCGTGTGGTTGCGTTCAGACTATAGTCTGCGTTTGGCACGTACATACGAATGTCCGGGCTACCTGTGCTGCCGTGAAGGTGAATAACCCAGTTGCCTTAAGCGGGTTGCTAGACTATGTATAACCGAATGTTAATGCTAAATCTGCAAATGTATGTTAATGAGAGTTTGCCGAAAAAGCTCGATGCGCGATATCAGGAGTTAGTCAACGTTTTCTGCGTAAATCATCCTGCGTGATACGCAAAGCTCATTGTCCCCATATGAGAGATCAAGCAATGCGTTCAGTCGCACGAGCCGTGGCGGTGCGTCGAAGGAAATCGTTGGGATTTCCATTGCGTTGGTGAACCGATGAACATTTCACGCATACGTATCATTTCATCGTCAATGTATGCTCTGGAATACAAAGCCGCACTTTCCCGCCGTACATCCGTGGAACATGGCGCAAAGTAGAGCCCGCTTTCGACAAGTCGGTGGCATAGAGAGTGAAACTCTCGCTAACTTACTGCAATGACAACATTTCGAAGTTATCGCCTTGTTCCTTGGCGGTATAACTATCTTCAGATTTTGTGAGCGAAAGCCGGTTGACTAACTTATATGTGTTGCTAAGTATGTTGCTCACCGTAACAAAAGCGTATCTATGGTATCTATATAAGCTACGTATCTATGGTAAGGTATAAAAGGAATTTTAGCAAACACCGGCTGAGCTTGAGAAATTTCGAGCTCAACTATCTACCACATTTTGGCAGGAGTTCGTTCGGGAAGCAGAGGATGCAGGCAAAGACGTTATCTGGCTGCCGACTGTCGTTGCAAAAGTTCTAGTCGTCGGACGGAAGCAGGATAAGGATCGTAATGGTCTTTCATTGAGAAGCAACAGTAGATTACGTGTCTAAAGCGTAGCCTACTATGCTCACCTTAATTAATTAACTAAGCGCATGCGCCTAACAACGATGAATTCGCAGGTGGAGTTTGCTCTATTCGCAATGCAGCCCAAGATTATTTTGCTGAAGGCACACATGCTTGAAATGACACTGCATTCACCGTTGTCACTGTCAGAGCTACTGAGGAGATGGTTGGTGTGGCGCGAAGAACTAAAAAACGCCTTACGATAGACTCGAGACACTAAAGAGTGTACGACTTTTGCCAATGGTAGCGGCAGGTGTGAACACATTCTACGAAGCAAGTGATCAACCGTACGCCTCTGTAGTGAACGTCAAATCGACGAACCACACAGGTGAACCACACGCGTCGATGGTTAAGTAATCTAAACGCTGGCTGGTCACGAAAGTTAACCTGATGCTGTTACAGCAGCTGGAGATCTCACGATCTTCAAGAAGGAGATGCTCAGATCAATACAAGTAGTTGTGCTGCGTAGTAAAGTGTGTGACTAAACCTAAGCCTGAAAGGGAAGCCTGTGAAACACACTTGGCGTCATATGCGCGGGTTGTGCCATTCAATTAAAGTCACCTGGCCAGCCAGCCTAGACAAATGCGGTAGCTGGTATGAAAAAAAACTGACAGCGTATTCCCAGCAAGAACAAGTGAGCATTTAATCCAATTAGCAGTAGCGTCAGCAACTCAGCAGCTGCCTGAAGAACTGGTTGGTATAGTAGCAGTCCACCACCCAGCTCAGACCGAGCGTTTCTCCAGTCTAGACCGGCTAATGTGTGTGTATTGGTGTACGCCCGAAGAGTGACGCAGCGCTTTCGAAAAAATGCTTTCAGTGCGAGGCGTCCTTCGGCCCGCATTGACGACCAAGGGTAGTTGCTCAACACCGTAGGCCGTTAACATCTGACGGTCGAGCCCGGTGGACGTGGTGGCATGCGTCTGCGCCTCGCGATCGGAGGAGACACATAGGGCGCTTGGAGCCCCACCGTTTCACATTTGTATTTATGGAAACATGTCCGTCTATGAAGCAATATCGGAAAGCAGTCCCATAGACGTTAAATCTTGGCTGAGAGTCAGCCCCGAAATGATTTTTTAACATCTGACGAGCCCTTACCACGCACGGATCTAAACCCTTCCAGGTTTCTAAATGACAATTCATAAGTCGAATTGTAATGGAAATACGTATGCGAAATGGATAAAACAAATAAGAACAGAAGCCCAGATGAGCAAGTTGAGATGAGTCTACCTACTGAAGCATAGTGATGCAGCAGCTAGTGAGGCCGACGAAACGATATCTCCGAAACAGAGCAAAGTTTGCCACCGCCGCCGAAAATGCTTTGTTGCCGTTGAGCGAGTAGGATAGCAAATTAGCAACACCAGTAATGCATGGCTAACTAGAATGGTCGCCTCAGAGCTGACCTCACCTAGACGTTTTGCGATTGAACTGCTCGATTCGAGTTGCTTGCGGCCCGCGGCTTATTACATGTCTAGTCTGCAAATGTCCAGGCCCAAAAGAAAGAAGCACGTAGGTCACCGACTCTGTGACGTGTATGTACTGTACAAACAGACTCTGAATAAGGAGTTGTGAAGGACACCAACGGTTGTGCCAGGTTAGTGAGATAACAGCCCTCTAGTAAGTTGAATTATTTACTTTATATGTTTGCTATAAAATATTTGCCCACTCCAGAACGGCTTAGTCTGTTGTGTTTAAAAACTTGTTGGTTGGAACATGCGGGCGGCAAATTCGTTAACTGCAGTTTTGCAACTCCTATTTTGGATTATTTTACAACCATTTAACAGTATGGTGCAGTTAGATCGTAAATGTAATACACAACATAAAAATGTATGGCAGTGTACAGACACACCGTGTGTCGATTCCACATACCAATATATATATATATATATATATATATATATATTATTTTGAAATAAATCAAATAAGCAACTACAGAAAAATATTATGTAAGCATATTTGATAAAATATATCTGTGTAACATTCTAGATCAGACGTTTAACAGCGTTATGGCTTGCATACCTGGTGGCGTAATGTCGCGCTAACGCGAAGCTTTTATTATGTATTGGGCTATTAAAACGTGACTGGAATACTTTAAAGCTCGCTATCATTTTTCTATACGTGCCATATGTTTTTATCCACATACTTCTTGTCCGGACCCACAATAGCACACAATCAGTTCTGCTGTCGTGCTAATTAGTGTTGACAAATTAACACGACAGCAAAATTGCACGCGCTACTTTACACTTAGAATTGAACAGAATAGAAGGCACTTTCACTTCAGGTAAATGTCTGTTTTGATGAAATCCTTTGGCGTTTACGTGCTCAGTAAGTGCAAGAGTGTTTCGGAAATCGCTAAAAAGTGGTGCCTTAAACCGTTCGAACAGATGTCAAAAAGTGATGGCCATTGAACTGCTATTCTAACACCAAGTTACAATGTCAGCAAGTAGTACAATATGTACACCAATTTATTGTTTAGAACACGTCTTGCAAGGTGTTTTAAATGTGATCTTGCATAGCATTGAGCCTGCTGGGATATTTAGCAGAGTTCTTACACAGGGGCCGTACCAGCTATTTGTACATGTATGCAGACTTGTATGACTTGTACATAAACCCGTGATGACTAGTGATGTGTATGGGTTATTTATAACCAGACACTTAGAATTGGTGCAGAGTAAAACTAAGCAAGTTTTAGAAGCATAACATGTCGCTAATAAATTATACTTGAATGTGAATGTAATGAGTCAGTCATCCTGAACGTCTTATGGACACACATATAGTGTATAGTAATAACGAAAGAAAATAAGTCAGCGTTGAGTATAAAATCATAGTCTCACTTGTCTAGTTAGCAGAAAAGAATTTCCTACCAGTCAATTACCTCTTGCAGTAAATTATAGCGGCAGATGGCCCGACGAGGCAGTAGATTTGAGGACCGTCTGTGTATTGGTGGGGCATACCTCAGCTAGCAGGCAGCGCATTATGTCTAAGACAGAAGCAAGACACAGCAGCGGCAAGGCCACCGATCTGCCCTAGCGACGATAAATCCATACACCATATACTATTCCACATCTTGCATAGCTTGCATATGGCATGTGCAAAGCGTTACTTGCTTGATATATATAACCGTATATATATATATATATATATATATACATACGGTTGGCGGGTATCAAGGCACTAAATTCTTCGTCTTGTAGGAACGTAAAGGTCTGGCAGAAGCCTCATAGCCTCATTTTTCATTCCTATGCGACGCTGTCCGTGCCACTAGCCCTGAATTATCCAAAATCTTGAATGAGTTCATAATATATATATATAAATATATATATATTTTTTTTCTAATGCCACTTCTCGTGAACGCCTTACGTAACTGCTTCTGTATCGTATTTATGCTCTATATATGCACGTACATCGAAGAGAAACACAGAGACAAATAAGATACCGCAACAGATATTTAAGTCACCTATTCGTCATACGTTCTTCTACTTGTCGACTTATCGCAGTTGTGCGAACTGTGTCATGTTTTTTTATTAAATCCATTCGTGTTGTTTTTGATGCGACTACAGCAACAAAAAAGGCCCTGGGATCAGCACACGTCAGTTGATCAATGTCAGGTAGCCGAAAGGATCTTACTCTCCCTGTCTCTCTATACCTCTCTCTCTATATCTCTGATGCTCTCATTTTCTTTCGCTGTAGCCACGTAATCGAGATGTGCAGAGCGAAGCTACCTACGAACGGTATGAAGGAGGCCACCCGCTTGTCGCTATGGTGGATGTAAACGGTCTGGACATCGATCCAGGGTGCACGTACGTGGCTGTGTTCCTATGTTTGGGTATAGGATTTGTTCCATTTAATTATTTTTTACTTAGCCGGAACGAAAGCGCAACAAGTAGGCCGTACCGTGAGTCGGTAGCTAGTAATAGTGCTGACGCAACTAGACGTTATACCACCATAGATGTTGCCAGTAACTGTTGTTGCTGTGTTGCCCCCGTGAGCCCACTTTGTTTGCTGGGGCAACGATGATGTGGTCACTTTCTCATGTCACCACTCATTGGTTCTATTATCATCATTAACATCATCATAATGTTATTATCATTTTGTATATTGAACTGAATCGAACGTCAAAAACGGTAGAGACGCTCTCGGCCTTTCCCAACCCTCTACGCCTGTGGAATAAGAACAGCGTGCGCACTACGTCTTTGGCGTCATCATGCTCTATATATATATATATATATATATGAGAGGTTCGGGGCCAAAGTCCGTGATCGCCTACCTATATACAATGGGCCCATGCACCATCTACTACCTGTAAACACAACATCTATCTACCGATGATGGCCCACAGTAACAACGCCGGTAGCCAAACTGTATCCAGACCCTCAACAGGTCTTGAGAGACGATGAGGCTTTCTTCCACGATAAGTAGAAGAGGAAAGCTGGGATGCTTGAGATGCTATCGCCAGGCCAGCGGTCGCTACCCATAAGAGGTCTCGTTGAGTGATGCCAACGTTGTAGACTTCTTTGACGTTGCTGCTCTCCCTCTAGAAGTCTGTACGCAGCGTATCGACAACTACCGCTATGCTGGCAGTCAAGCTTCTCGGCGGCTCCAAATTGCCGGCTTAGCTCTCCTCTCGGGTCGAGAATCGACTGTCAGAGATAGAGTGTGTTGAGGGCAAACGACACGCCACTCCTGTATATGAGTACTCACGACCGTGGCGACGAATCCAAGCAGGCCTGCCCAGTAGCTGCCGACGAAATGCGACGCACAATTTCGGTGACATTCGCTCATGTTTTTGCCGCGCCTACACGCACCATTACCACACCCGCTAGAGGGAAATTCCCGTTTGGCTAATAGGTCACAATTTTGGGAAAAAAGCTAAATGATTAAATATGAACATAGATGTTTTGGTGCGAACGCATATATCTGCTATGCGATTTGCAAACACAATAGGTTTAGCTATACATGCAATTATTTAACCTATACGAATGCATAGGTTAGGCTTAAGGCGATGTGTTTTAGTTTTTAGTTTTATATACATTTTCTATGATTTAGTTTCTCGCTATAATTTAGTGTTTAGACCGCGTGACATTAGGGAAACGAGTATCAAAATATGTTCTCACGCATATTGCGTTCCACATTAATAGTATTAGAAGATGTACACTATAGTATACTTAGGGGCATCTACGCACTTTAATTTATAGCATACAATAGAATCGCTGTGATCTGTTCTTCAAAAAAAAAAAATATATATATATATATATATATAGATGATGCATGCAAATATCATTATGATTTTTGTTAGAGTCTGAACTGCACCAAAAAGCAATATCCGGTGAAACTCGAGCGAGACTGTGTTGTGGTTGCATATGTGCCATAAACTTGTAAATGCTCTCAGCCTGCTAATATAGGCAGTGTGCGCACCGTGCAAATACTGATAGCAAAACAAATTTTGCAGAGCGTCTTAATTTATATTGAACAAAAATATTGCATGTGTGCCAAATAACACCGCAAACATTCTGGCATGGTCTGATAAGCTATTTTCATTGCAACTAGGAATGGCGGTCAGGACCCGTGACCGTAAACCGTTCCGTTGAGCCACTTGATCAGCATACGTTTCTTTGTCTCACACGACGCTTTGTTGATCAAGTGTCATTTTGTAAACATAGTCTAGTTAATTTTCAATCAAGCCAATCTTCAGTTATTCGTATTTGATTTTCAACATCACGGGACCAAATGTGAACGAGGATTGCTTTCGCACTTAACTCCCACGACTACACACCATTATCACTGTGATAAATCGTATGCCTTCTCTGGCACGCGTCGGAAGGTAGTTGGGCGGGCAGTCGATGTGTAACTGTCAACAAGCAGACGCGTCTCTGACTTCTGCGTCAGACTTTCGAAACGGTGTGAGCGATTTAAACGTGCCAATTCCTAAATATTGCGCACGCGGTGACTATAGAGGCAACTGTTCGGTATAGATCAGATAATAAATGAAAGCGGATGAAACGATATGCCATGTACGTTGTTTCTTGCCCTGATGATGCGCCCTGAGCGGACAGGCTGCACCGCTATCATTCTCACCACAATTGTGGTTCTGTCTCTCTAACGAGATATCCAGCTAGATCGAAATGTTCGATAGCCAGCTGTTCGCAGCTATCTAATAGAGATCGACGCATGGAGTGCAGTCTCTACCCCTTTTCTCCGGCAAAGGTTGATCTGCAAAATCTAAACGAAAGCGGATTGCAATTTTTATGCTTCAGGCGTGCTTCTGCTGTCTAACGAAGTCTGCTGCAACTAAACAACGCTCGACATGCCGATTTAATAGCTCGGTTATTTAGTTACCGAGATATAATCTCTTGATAAGATCAAGAGAATATACCCTTGTATATTAATATATTTGACATTGAGACATATCGACACCTGTTGTTTATGCTTTACTGTAGCAGTGAATAGAGCTAGCAAACGTTGTTTTGAGGAAACAAGGTTGCCTACAGAGATGCGCCGTGCTTCTCTAGAGTTATCCGATGAGCTGCGGTCATAAGGCGAATGCCAAGGATGCCAATTGAATTATCTAGACACATACACGTTATATATATATATATATATATATATATATATATATATGCGTGTGTAGGTGGTGTGTAAATGCTCGCAAAGAGAGGTAAATTACTTTAGATGGAAAAGCAGACCGGCAAACAATCAGTTCGATTGCTGGATTATACGACTCGGTGGTTCATGGTACAATGCATAAATTGTCCGTTACTTGACAGCTAGTTACTTAACGCTTACGAGTTTCTTGCGTTTAACACGAGTTTCTTACGTTTTCGGTATTTTGTGCGGTGTTGTATTAAACAATTTCTCGATTGGCTGAATCGAGAAATTTAATGATAAGAGACCAAACCCATTCTAGGTTCCACACAGCTGGCTACACGTAGATATCGTGACACCCTTTGTAAATTTGCGCCTGGCCAGACCTTGATCACGCACGCGTGCATGAACGTCCGCACCATGTTTCTCTACCTATGTTTTTCTTTGCGTCAAATGAGTTCGCGTCACACGGATACACGCATCAGCTGATGACGACATCCAATGATTTTGTGATGGTAGTGATGATGATGATAATGATGACGACATCCAATGATTTTGTGATGCTAGTGATGATGATGATAATGATGTACATCCATCAGTATATATATAATATATATATTGTTTTTATTTGCAATAAGTGCACTTCAAAGTGGCACATAATCGTCGTTTTACACTATTTGAACACGTCAGCGACCAACCCATCAGGCGAAAAGGTACAGAAAGGTACCGCGGATGCTTCTAGCGGTGCACTGCGTGGTATTTAGCGCACATCTGCGAGTAGAACTGACAACGACATTGATCGCCAACTTGGCCGATTCCTTAAACCTGCAATCATCAATTGTTGATGACAAGGCAGACCATGGTCGAGGTCTATCATCGCATCGAGCCTGGCCCCCTGCCCAATCGTCCCGTCGACGTAAAGCAAGAGAATAGGAACGTTTAGATGAAACTTATCAGTAGTAAAGCTGTAGACGTTAACTGATTGTTCTAGGTCATTAAAGCAAAACAACCATTTACTGCAGATACTACAAGAATACCAACAAGACCTTCTACCATGAATATGTTTTTTCTATTTTAATAAGTATATGCTACAACCATTTTCATTAGAGCTGCCTTCGTTTCACTTCGCTGAAAATGGAAGTCCTTCAAATCCTCGTACCATTTTCTAAGCGTTTGCCTCTGGGCCTTGGTTTTTTATACGGAGCGGTTCCGTTTCCTATTCTGTGTTCGTTATTCGATGACATTCTAAGTCATGACATCAGCCTTGCGATCGCAGCAATGGCCGTTGTTTCTACTGTCGAGTATGCAGCGCATGGTGATTCGTTGTAATTAGTATTGCTAGGTCGCCTGCGTGAGCGATCGTCTGGACACCCCGAGCGAGGTCTCAGTACGTCGTCGTACGCCAGGTTCCAGAGTAGAAGCCCTGTAGGACTCCGGCAGTTATCGCAAACTCTGTGGAGTTCCGTTATTCCGATGGATAACTGACCTGCTGACTTCCAATTATTCCGATGAATAACTGATCTGCTGATAATCTTTTAAAGGCGCAGGAAAATTTCCTTTTGAGCCATTACGACTATAATGATGATTGCCAACTCAGCGAGGTTAAAGGCGTTGCGGGGATTCCAGAAGGACGACTATGTAAAGCGCCCCGGACCATTGGTTCTTCCCTTTTCGTTTTTCTGCTTCCTGTACAACTAGATCGATGGCTCTTTCCCTGGAAGCCAATTTGTTTGAGAGTGCCTCTGTTTTTTTCAGTTTCGTCGTTAGCTTCATGTTGATTAGTGACCGTTTCGAATGCTTTGCCTAACAGTGTCCAAAAAGCATATGGGCTGGTGTCCGTGAGCTGGCTTTTCCGTCGGGATCCCGTCTGGATAGAGTGCCTTACTGGAGATAAAGCTACCTTGAAAGGACGAAGTCAGCGTAACTCGAAAGGAGTCGACTTATAAAGCTTTCCACAATGTTGCCAGAAAGCGTTGGTGTTGCATGGCCTTTTTATCTCAGCCATGACGTTCTTATAGGGCTTCTGCTATATGTTGTTCTCTGTTATTTGCAGTGTTCTCGCTATTTCTTCCCTTTACTGCTCTTGATAGCATTCTTTAAAGCCCTCCCATGTCTTATCTAATTTTTATTTAGCTTACCAGTATTTGGCCGGCGGGTCCCACTCTGCCTATTTTCAGACGCTGCTTGACATACTTCTCGCAGTAGGTCTGCCACACTATAAAAGAGGATCTCATTTTTTTCTCGGGGGAGCCTTTGCCGTCTTGCGTTTACTTCTATGCGGAATCTTTCGAAATCTATTTCTCGGTGTGCGATGGTGTTCGGTGGATGTTTCCCGCCTGGTGGACTGGAAGTTTCATACATATTTAAACTTTATACATCTGTGGTCATCGGTGTGCGATGGTGTTCGGTGGATGTTTCCCGCCTGGTGGACTGGGAAGTTTCATACATATTTAAACTTATACATCTGTGGTCATCGTTTTTTTCTGAGACGTGGGTCAAGCCATCGTTGAAAAGCGTCATGGCCAGTTGGGCTAGCCACTCTGAAAGCTCTCGACCTCTGCCGTCCAATCGACTGCTTTCCTATCCCGTACAGCTATACTGAAGCTTCCTCTAACCAGAATAGAAATCGTTTCGGCTGCGCATCGCCTGATCTCGTTTGCGGGGTTTTCTAGGAATTCAGTGAATTTTTGGCGTCTTATATTTGGCGATATGTAGCACCTGAACACAGACGGCCCTCGATTGATTTCCGCTTATGTCCGGCCCTTGCCTGATCCGTGTGCTTTAACTGGCATCAAATGTTTTACCCACAGCACTGTGTTCCCGTCTACAACCCTGAAGCACTCCTTTCATCAATCACATGAAAGAGATTTCTTGTTATGTTTGCTTATAAGCACCAGCTCATTGTTTTGTCCATTTCATCTATTATTGTCCCTACTATATATATATATATATATATATACGATACACAATTTTAAATAAATAAAACGCCTATTTTATTTATGTACGTCGCTGTCTTACAACCTTTCCGAGCTGTTGTCTGTGCTCCTGTAGCTGTTTATTTAGTTTTAAATTTACTAACGTTTGCTTTTTAAGTAATATTTTGTTATTTTGTTTTTCTAAGTCCACTAGAAGCTTATCCAGATTTTTGCACTTGTCGCTCCTAAGCGTGAACAACCTACTTTTTTACTAGAGTGCTGTCAAGTTGTCTATTGCATTCTTTATACTTTCCTTTGTATTTATTAGTAGAATCTCTTTTATGCCGTTCGTTTTTTTCTGTACGCTTTGCCTTTCTCCTGATTTCGCTTCTTCTTTTTATTTTAGTTTACCTATATAGCGCCTCGTTGCTATCAGCTGGCTCCGCGGTTGTTGCTATTGCTGACTGCTTATCTTTCCTTGTTGCTCTTTGGTCCGAAAGATCGGAAATCGAGCTTCTTCTCGTCGGTGGCATAGACAGAGATGCCACCTTAAGCAAGAACTATTCCAGCTTTTTCCCTATTCCCTTGCCCATGTTTGCATACATGATTGCATTGCAATGAAGCATGCATTTCGACCTCCCTCGTTAATGTCTGTGTGACTCTGCTGGCAATTTGTTCTATTAAAATAAAAAGTTCGCGTTTCTAGCACACTAGCAGGGTCTTGAACTCACTTGTTAACTTCTTAGTAAGCGAGCTTTCTAATGCAGTGTCTTATTTTTGCTAATCCCGTCGCGGCGGTGTTTATTTCACCAGATCAGCTGATTTTTGTTGGTCTCCCATAAGGAGACCTTTTGTCTAAATTCGGTATCTTGAAATCTAGTCACTGTAGATTGTTTTTTGTTCGGCATAATTCGATAACCCTGCCTGTAGTAACCCAATCGAACGAATCGACGCAGCTGTTATTGAGCTACTCGTTAATTTGTCTATCTACAGACAGCACTTCCGAAGCTGCGAGATTTTGCTTCGTCGTTAAGCCTGCGTTCGCTTACGTGCGTTCGATTTCCAACACAGCGCTCGATTTAGCGACCGAAAGTTTTCGAGCCTCTATCGTTTCTTCACTGAACGTCGGCCGTTTCACTTAGAATACACCTAAGCACTTATTTAATTTCTGGGTCAAGGTGGCTGGGTAGGACCGCAGGTTTCTTGGAATTTCCACGCTTGAACTATGTTTTGCGTTCTCTACTTTTTCTTTGGGAGCGCTACAAAACACGACCCACGACTCGTTCACGCCACCAATACTAAGCGACTGTTCTAATCACTAAAACCACTACTGCTACCTCAGACTAGAGTGCTTAAAAGCATCTTGGTTTGCGCCTACGGAACACCTGAACAATAGGGCAATCGATCGACACAATTCGCAGGCTACCAAACGAATGTGGCTGCACTTGTCAATCCGTTTGATTGCTTTTGCTAATCCAATTTCAGGTGCTGATTATTTCTGGTGACTGGTGGGCTTTTGGCGTTCGCGGTCTAGTGCTGTGATGCCGTGACAAATGTTCTCTCTCTCTTTTTCTGTCTTGTTCAGTAGAAGTAACCCGCTCGGTTCTCCTATATGCCAGAGGTTATATATATATATATATTAATATATATATATATATATATATATATATATATATATATATATATGGTGAAGATATATATTATATATATACTATGTTACGTTTGCTAATAAAGATAACAAATATTTATCAAATATAGGTTAGTTGCGCTCCATACTTTACGAGCACGATAAGAACCAACAGAGAAATAATAACTTAATGATTTACAACAATTTTGTAAACTTACACTGATTTTATAGGCGGTCCGTTGGTATTTACTATCTACAAAATAGCGATGTTAATGATATAATTTATATCATTCCTTATTTTATTGGTTTTAAATTATATATTATTTAATATATTATATATAATTTTTAGTTTATATAATGAAAAATATGTTTTATACAATTAAAATATACAAGCGCGTGGGAAACTACTTAGACCTAAAGCTAAACATTAGCTGGTTCTACTGAACTTCGACGCGCCTGAAGTGGAATCATATTCTTAGAGAATTTTATATAGTAAACATTGGGTTACATCTCGGCTGAGTATGTGTGCCTTCAGTTGCGCCTTAATGCTACCTTTGTCGAGCCCGGTGGCGTGGTGCATTCGTCTGCGCCTCGCGACCGGAGGAGACACATAGGTGCGCGGGTTCGAGCCCCACCGTTGCACATTTGTATTTATGTCTATGAAGCAATGCGAAAAGCAGTCTCATGGACGGTAAATCTTGGCTGATAGCCAGCCCAGAAAGTATTCTTAATGCTACCTTTGCGCCATACCGTGGTTCAGCGACAACTGGTAGCTTGACGCGCTCCTGTACAGAGCAACACAATACGAAAATTTCAACGTGAATAAGTTTCCCCGTAAACGAGATTCCAGGCGCACGCCCGGAGTGTATGGCCTTGCAAGCTTCAAATCGAAACTCTCGTGCAAACAAATCACTTTAAATCGTCTCAAGAGAAACTGAGCAAGTGTTATGTCGACGCGGCTCGAGTGTTCAAAACTGTTTCGTAACACTACAGTGCCGAAGAGGAGCCTATCAAAGTGCGCTGGTATTCTTGATAGAACCAAACGCAACGTAATGAAGCTACGTTTACTACATGATCCTCATGTAACAAACCTAGCGTCACTGTGGGTTAGACCTAATTATGGGTAATTGTTACAGTATGAACTGTTTGAAAACACTTCAAAAAAGCAACAAGCTTGCTGCTACGTGTTTGCTGTTTATATACATTGGTGGCCGTTTTCTGCATATCTACAGCTTGCTTGAGGACTGCCAAACGATGAATGCGTTGCTTGCGGTATCAATATCGATGCTTGGTTGCTGAACATGCTTGACTAATCCGCTTTGCTTTGCTGCTAACTTTCTAACGAGTCACATTATAGGTCTCATGTTTTGTCGCACCGATAAACGCTTCATCCATCGCTGCTCCAGTTTCTGTTCCATCAGACTTCAATATTTTTATGCGAAACGAATGACAAAATCGTAAACAAAAATATTTGTGCCAAAACAGCTGTAAGATTGGCAATACAGTCAGACTGCCCTGATTCGTACTTCATCATCACAGATGTACAGCGAAACTTGATCGTCTTCGGCACCCGACAGACGGACAATAACACTTCCTCTATAACTTGTCGTCAAATGCAACTGATGACAGACATATTCAGATCTGTCAGAGAAGCTACCAGTGAGCATAAGCCCGTAATACATGAATCTATAAACTGTCTAAAAAGGCTAGCGCAAAATGTTTAGTTGACGTTAAAACAATACTAGATGTAAGTAGAGAACTGCAAAATGTTATGTAGAGCAGAGGCTAATGCAAGACATTTCGAAAAAGAAAATTTTTTTATTTCAATTCAAAAGAGTTTGAATTGCCACCCCAGTTATCTATAAAATAATTTTATTTTACTTTTTATTTACTTTATTTAAACTGTATGTATATATTAATGGAGAAATAGTATCTTCATCAGTAGAATAAGTAGTAATAGAGAAATAGTACTTCATCATTAGAAATCGGCCTGGGCTGCTCACGGAGGGAAAGTTCTGCTTCGCGGTAACGCGCGTCCACACTTCTCCAGGGTCACACAACGTGGTCTGGCCAAGTTCAAATGGGAGAAGCTTGAGCGTCCACCTTACAGATCGGGCATCCCTGCAACTTCCATCAGCTTAGTCGGCTAAAAAACATCTCCGACGGAGGCGCTCTATCTCGGACCAAGCAACTAAAGAACACAGTAGGAGGAATGGCTCTGCTCTCTCACATTTACAGGAACTCTGGAAACAGGGAACGCATCGGAGTAAAACAATAGGATAGTTTATATATATTCACACATGGAAATCGCAATATTCTTTATAGAGAAAGACAGCATCTTGATAATATGGTGCCCTTTGAACACATGGGCATCGAAATAAGCGTACAATGATGATCTGTCTGTTGAGATGACACGTCTCAGAGAGCTGCTGTTTCGTCGTTGCCATTCATTACCGTATATTGTTGTTGCTGCTATTGGTAGTCATGTCATTGGGGTACGCTTGCGTTTCACATGGTATTTACGCATTCTTGTAGAGCTAATATCTTCCATACAATGAATTATTGATGGCACAAATATTCAAAGTCACGTACACATAATTGAAACCTCTCGGCCCCTGCAGAACTCTTCGCAGGCTATATCGTGCTCATACTAAACTTTTTTAAACTTTCTTAACACAGGAATGCAGCCGCGGAACAATGCTTAACCAGGCTTTCAATCAAGGAAGGAGACAGATTCTACCCAAGCAGGATTCAACCATACGCGTGGCCATGATCGGTGCTTTATAACGGTGCGTTGGCCGCCTGAGCGACTACTGCTCTATAGCTATATACTAAAGCAACTACTGATATATATATATATATATATATATATATATATATATATATATATATATATATATATATATATCTGTGATACGCATTATATAAATATATTACAAACTTGCTTCACTTAAGCAAGGCATTTTACATGTTATGAATCGCCGATTTCTCGCAAAAAATCATGTGTTACTTAAACTTATTTTATTCAAACGATTGTAAAAACTCTTGCAATCTTCGCTATATGTAGTTACAATGTTAACGAAAGCGATATCTTATCACATCTGGGTTGTTGTGCAAAATGTGGATCGAAAAACTCCTGCGAAAATACTCTAAGCCATTGTAAGTGAAATATTGATTCACGTCACACAACAGCAATAGACTACACCTTTCAATACGTGGATTTAATTTGCCCTCGGAGCCGCTTAGCCCCAAGGATGAAGTATTGTCACATATTTAACTGTTGTTTTCATACGTTTGCGTTTCAGGAATAATAAAATATCTCAGCCAGTCACTGCCGAGATTCCAGATTGCCACTCGTCGCTGCCATCATGGAACAAATAGGTTCGACTTTTGCTTGCAGCCGGATATATAAGAGCTACTGACGTTAAATTCTTACACTGCTCAAGAGGAACAAAGCAATAATTCGTTTAATATATACACACGGATACACCTACAGCTTTCGATGATATATCGAGGCCGGCTAGCGCTATGAGCAACAAATCCGCGGGTGTTATACAAAGAAGGCAGGGTGTCGGTGCTGATTCAGTAGTTAGTGAGCCCTCTGAGCACGATGGTTTTGCCGTTTGTACAAGCGCAAGACTTAGAAAGCTGTCATGTGGGAGCAAAAACAGTTGAATAAGCTAGAGAGCCAAACCAGCTTAGAAATATTTGGAGCATTCAGGATTCGCCTTAAACACCAGAAGAATCCGGACGGAAGTTTGGCCATCTTCACAAACGATTCGATGCTGCGTTTATTTAAATATGTCTACGGTGGTGCCGAAGGTCGAATCACAAGCGAAGCGCACGCAACAGGAGCTACATCTTTATTAACGTCTCCTTCATAGATTTGGGTCAAACACTCTCACGCCTAACGTAGCACGTAGGTGACACCCGGTGACCGTCTCTTGCCCGGGCTACTAAACTTCGGCGTCAGAGTTACCCAAAGACTGTTCGTCTCTTC
This sequence comes from Dermanyssus gallinae, assembly GCA_003439945.1. Classification (NCBI taxonomy): domain Eukaryota; kingdom Metazoa; phylum Arthropoda; class Arachnida; order Mesostigmata; family Dermanyssidae; genus Dermanyssus; species Dermanyssus gallinae. The sequence goes on along the minus strand of QVRM01007156.1, from coordinate 58,022 downwards.
TGGGGATCGAGAAAAGCCTCTGCGGAAAGTGTTGTTGATTTTCGACCGTTACCTGACCGCTCTCGTGAGCAATCGATCACATGCGGTGGTTCTAAAACCCGGCCAGCCCACAATCTGTTTTAACTAGGGTTGGCCATATTAGGGCAAACTGCTCACTCTCTAAAACTTGTCGTAACTGCGGCAAAATGGGCCACCTAGCTGCCGACCGGTTGAACCCGTCCAAAGGTACCAACTGCGGGGGACGCCTAGTCGCCCAGCTATTCGCGAATATTCTCACTAAGAGAAAAGAGTCGGGTCCTGATGGAAGCCAGAACTCTCTCTCTGATTCGTGCTATCCACACGCATGCATCTACCAATGACGCTCATCAGTGGTGCGCTCCCTTCTTACAGGGCTCAAGTGGCGTTGCCCAAACTTATCCTTCCTGGAGGGGTCTACATATGCGTCGATGGTGCGCAGGCATAGAGGCTGGTGAGAACGCCATTTTGCAGCTCCTACTGCCCCGGCCTAGAGTAGCGCCCAAACAGTGTACTCGGGCCAAGCCGCGAAGAAAGGTCACGGGCACTAGTCTCCGGGGATCCCGAAATCATATATTGCATGATTTATATCACAAATACTCTGTGACTAACGGATCATCCCAATTGGTCCAAGACTTGGGATCTATAATGTCCGAGCTCCTTTGCAGAGAAAATATTTAAGCTTCGATTACCCCTACACGTTTTTGCCACTTGCGTTTGAGACATGGGGGGGGGGGCTGGCTTGCTTACGAAAAAGCTGCTCAGCGATGTCGGGAAGAGACTGGTCCCTGCTACAGCGAGTATTTACTGTAACGGTGTCATTAGATGTTTAGAGGAGGATTGCTGCCTCTGTGAAAAGAACTCTGACTAGGTAAACAAATTGACTTAACGCCTTGACTTTACAAATTTGCCGGCTATATATATATATATATATATATATATATAGTTGTAATCCTTGTTAATTGTATCGAAATATGAATGAGTTTTATTTAATAAGCGTAATATATATATATAATATATATATATATATATATATATATATATATATATATAGTTGTAATCCTTGTTAATTGTATCGAAATATGAATGAGTTTTATTTTAATAAGCGTTCAACGCACTCTGATACAAAGGGTTTAATAGCTCTCACACATAAATCCCAATTCGGTTTGAAACAAGCAAAAAAAATATATTCTAATTAAATAGTCTTGGAACTATACAGTTGACCCGGTAGAATATCCCACGAGAAATCTAGCACTATGCAAACGGACGTTATCATCATGGAGTACGACGAATTGCATAGCTTGGAGCCTTTTTTGAAAGTGTCTGAACTCCTGAACTGCTTTCACTGTTAAAGTTTCTTTGTTTTTTTAATCTTGAGGGAGCGCATCACGTCTCCCATTTCTACAGTGGCTTTTCTAACACAAGAGCCTGCTTCTGCGACGGCGCAACCTTCTAAATACAAAAAAGATATACAAAAAGTAGAAGACTCTTGTTGAACACACACGCATGCCCCTATTAGCAATTCGTTTCAAGAGCTTACTAACCTAACAGCTACCAACACTTAAATACGACTAAAGTATGAGATGCATGTATTAACTACAGTAAAGTTAAATTCGTTTTTAACATTACCTTATATGGGAAAAAGCCGTCTCACGGAACATGTTGTTTGTGCTGTCTGTGCTTGATTTCAGATGCGTCCAAGCCATGGGCAAATTCGCAGATGTCTGTCGGGGCACCGCCCTCAGAAATGTCGACAACCAAGTCCACAGCTGAACTGTACGCTAACCGAAAGGCAAACGATGACGCAGCGCTAGAACATTTGCGTGCCGAGAAGGACTACCTCTGCGGCGTGCTCTCGTTTCGCCCAGCATGGCTACAACGGTTCGCCCATCCGAGATGGTACGCTTGCTTCTAAAGCCTCGCTGACGGTACCTCGTGCTCCGTTGACCCTTTTAGATATACGAATAGGGTATACAGGAGGATATAAAGGATGATCGTTGACCCGGGGTTAAACAAAACGTTTTGAGTAAAACGTGTTGCGGCAAAGACCTAGCGGTCGCCCTGGGCCTGGTACGGATTATGCCAAGTATCGGTGATGTATTGGAAGAAATCGGGCACTTCTAGTTTAGTTTGCCAAAAGATCGGATTTTTATGCAGCACATTTGTGTAAGGGTTTGGGCAGGCATAGTACCGCGTACGGCGAAAGGACGCACTAGACGTCTTATTGACGGAAAATTTCGCCTATATGATGACTTCGGAAAAAACGTTAACAGAGACGATGACACGGTTAAATGTAATTTTTACGCTGAAGGCAGTCAATAACCGATAGAAGGAAAAGGTGTACATAGCCCGTGGAGGCTGGTCGAGAACGATGCAGACAGTGCTGGTGCTAGATAAGTGTTTGTCTCGAGACCCTTTGATATCACATAAACACATGTACCTAGCTCGGGTGTTAATAATAAAATAAAACCTACAAACAAGTGTCTGTATAATCGATCACGCAAGCTAAATTTAAATTCAATAATTCAATACAATTAATAGCGGCAGGGCAACAATTAATGGCATTTAATATTAAGATGACCCATCATCTAGATAATCCATTCGTGTAAAATAAATATGGTTAATTTAATTTAATTAAATTTAAACCTAACAAACCTAGAACGTGGCTGCAATACAAGTGTTACATTAATTCGCCTCAAGTAAACGCTGCCCAATAATAAAGTTGGCTTGTTCCTTATAACAGTGGCAGCGTATCGAGTTCATAAGTCCGATATCCAGGCGATGTTGAACTCGGTGAGGAGGCGGAAACGTTTTTCCAGACCTGTCATGTCACCTATGGGTGCGCTTCTCTTATTCTCCTTTTCTATGGCCGCCTGCCGACGAACAGGTACTTCATCAACTACGTCATGATGGGTATCATCAGTGGTGCGTACAAGACCTATCTGATCGGAACCCTGTCGACAATCGAGCGACGCTTCCAGATGTCCAACTCAACGACGGCCATCATCCTTATAGCAGACAATATTTCGCCGATCTTCATCAATCTCGTCGCCGGCTACTATGCAAACCGAATCAGCCGGCCTAAGCTCATGAGCATCGGTATGGATTCTTACCCTTATACGAATATATATATATATATTATATATATATACATACAAATATATTATATACACGTAAAGATAAGTGCGAAACATGTAGGCATACTCCGACGTCCCTGAGCGTCTTTAACTACACATAAATTACTGGAGTATCAAAAATAACTATACCCACGTACCGTGCTGATCACGCAAAAAGAAAACGAAAGCAATTACAATACATTTCAACCTGCTTAGGGTAAAAGCTCTGGACGTTACGCATGAATGCGAATGGAGTCTTGTCTATTCTATCACTTAGTGTTTGTTTTTGATAGATACAGGATAGATAGTCCACTGGAATTTTTGATAGATACAGGATAGATAGTCCACTGGAATACGCACGGCCGCTCTATGGTTCCAGGGTCGCTAATCGTGGTGACAGGCTGCATCATGAGCATTCTGCCCTTTCTGATCTACGGGCCCGCTGTAACAACGGCCGACATGGGCCGAATCGAGGTCGAGCGGAAAGTGCGGCTCTGCCATAACGACTCGCTGACACATTTACCCGACGAGGGCAGCTGCGGACGAAACGATGGTACTACCTGAGGCTTCTTTTTGCGTGATTCGTCTATTACACATTCACTTTTTGTATATTATTTAACCTTTTGTATAAATATGTATATCTGTTCCTAGCTATCTACTCCTTTTCGATTATGTTTGTCGATTTATCGACAACGTACTCGAAATCTTCTTATTCTACCAATTGATGATGATGTTCCGATGTTCTTCTTTAGGCCATGCAGTACCTAAGACTAGGCCGGCATTTAAAATAACAAATACATAACACATACCATGTTAGAGAAATTTTAGTGTTACCGCAATTCTTCTCCGCCTTTCAAACCCTAGTAGTAACGCACATTATTTTCACACAACTATTTTGACAAACACTTTCGCCAGTACCAGGTCTGCATATCTTCGATAATAAATAATGTTAGTTTGAGCACTATGGAACGTCAGTCACAACTTTGTTAAGATTAGCCTTAGGATTACTAGAGGAATTTGGTGCAGGACGGCAATTTGTAACACTGTCAAAAGGCGTTACTTTACTTGCTTGCATAATCTCCGAAATCCAAGATAGAAACAAGATTGTTTTTCAGCCTCGATCTCCTGGTTGCCGTTTATGTTGTTCCTCTTGGCAAACTTCCTCAATGGCACGGGGGGTAGTGTCTATTTCGTCGTCGGCTCGACCTATATGGATGACAACATCAAGAAAAAGAACTCGCCTTTCTACTTCAGTGAGTACAATAAAGTGAAACTACATCTAATGCATTAGAACAATCGTTATACAGAGAAGGTACCCTTGTGTGTATAGGTGGGCAAATAACCAAACAAATAAGGTCTGAACTGACGTAGCACACTTTCAATAGACCGCATAATAAAAGGGTCAATGGTGGGAAGCATATTAGTACTACTGTCAGTCTTCACAACAGACGCCTTCAAGATGTATTTCCTCCTAAACCTAGTAGCAGTAAGTCTTGGAAGCACAGGGATCTGTACAATCGTACATATAACTCAGGCTTTTTGACCACAAAGCCGCAAAAGATGAGGTTCATGAGTTTGATTGAAAAACTTAGCAACGCCAGGAACGTGATAGTTAAATAATTATATAAATTATCAAATCACGTCGTTGCAGGTCTGTCGTTTGCCTTGCGTCTCTTCGGACCGGTGCTCGGCTTCCTTACATCTGCTTTCTGCCTCAGCTATAACGAAGATATATTCCGTAAGCCGTTACGTAATTATTTTACATTTGTGTGTGTGTGTGTCTCTGCCTGTTTTTGACTAACTAATAAGCAAAAAAATAGGGATACTTTGCCATAACTAACGTAAACGCTTACGGAAGAGCTAACATTTACAGAAAGCGTTAATATTGCTGTCGAATTGACACCTCACAAGGTAAGTCCGTGGGTTACGAATGGACACCTCACACGGTAAGTCCGTGGGGTTACGACTCGGCGCGTATCAATTAGCTTGTTCTGGCAGCTTTCTTTAACTAATCCTAACCTAACTTTAGTGCACCAAGGTAGGTTTTGTCACCCCGGGCGTCCTTCATATGCTCTACGCTATCTCGCGTGCGCACGTGCGTGTGGGTAAACTCCTAGCATAATAACTTGACATGCCTTGCTTAATTGGACGTAGTCTTTTGATAGGCCGTTTGGTATTTTTTTATTATTATTTGGTATATATTCTCCTGCTTATGTACATGTCGGTAGTAACACGGTTTCTACATTTCCACGTCTTTAATATCTCACATTTAAAAATCGAAGCTGATGCGCTACACAACTCTACACTCGTTGGGCTCTAAAACGGAACCCACTCCACAGAAACGAGACTTTTGATCCCTTGTTATTTCACCAAGTGTCGGAGCTTTACCGTAGTCATGCTAATCAAAATACCAGGCAGTATTAAAAACATTGCTTACATACATTTTACATGTTTTTGTTTGTGCCAAATTTTAGTATGTTTTTAAGTGCCAAAAAAGTGGCAAACTTGCGCTATGTTCCACGATAATGCTTGCAAAAAAATAGTATCATAAAAATATACATTATTATCATATCCGTCACAATGTACATGTGTGTGTTTGCATGCACTGCCTATTGGGCTAACGGATTTATTTTGTGTTTGATGTTCAAATGATGTGCGTTCCGTTCGTTTGGCCGTGTCAGACGGTGCTCCGCGGAGTTTGAGCACGCGCGACCCGAAATGGATTGGTGCGTGGTGGCTTGGCTATATATTCTTTGGACTGGCGCTAACGCTGGTGGCGATACCCATGATGTTCTTTCCGCGCATTTTGCCTATGGGCAGAGACCAGAAAGCAAACAGGGTCCTCAGCAAGTCGGTCACGGGAAAAGGTGCGCCAAAGGTAAAGTACCTATAAGCCTCCCTATATTCGATCAAGCTTGATTAAACCTAGTAATTGCTGCAATGATGTATAGAGCTCTGAAAGACTTATTTATATAATTTCACTATGTTAGCACTTTGGAGAGATGAGGTAAAGATGTAAGCAAATATATATATATATATATATATATATATGTGTGTGTGTTTGTGCATACATACTGATATATGTTATGCGCAATACTAACACATACGTTTACGCATTGGCCTTAATGTATACCTATATATTTACTTATACACTAAATACGCTCCTATATATATATATATATATATATATATATATATATATATATATATACAATTTACGAGTATTTTACGAGACAATTGTTCACTCCAAAGTGCTAACATAAAAAGTGATATAAATAAAACATAATCTAATAGCAAAAAAAATGTACGAGTATATGTTTGTATGTATATATCATACGTAATTACTTGTTGGGCGGCCATGATGCTGCCAAACTCACTCACAGAGCCGCAACTAGGGATAACCCTACCTAAGCGGCATTTGGTTGCATTTCAGCAACCAAAATGCAATAAAAACAAAACATCAGTCGTAGCCGACTCCCTAGGCCGGCAGGTCGGCAACTAATCCAAGGCAGGGTATTGTGTTGACGCAAACTATTGTTGTTTTTTTTTCGTTTTCAGGACATGTGCTCGGCCGTACGACGCCTTTGCAAGAACCCGATTTTCGTCCTTAAATCGCTCGGTTTTGTGTTTATCATTATCGGGTCGGCGGGCTACGGAACGTCATTCACAAAGTACATGGAACATCAGTTCGGCAGGAGCCCTGCGTCGGCCAGTTTTATTTCGGGTAACTACCTCGAGCACAACAAAGATGACAATTTCAACATACTTACATTTTTAACATAAATAAATGTGACACAACAGTCATTATAACAGTGTGGATTGGACATTGGTGTCTACTATACTTATGACGAAAATCATTACACCTCATTATTATTATTATTATTATTATTATTATTATTATTATTATTATTATTATTATTATTATTATTATTATTATTATTATTATTATTATTATCCCGCCTGTGACCGTTTCGACTGTGCGTGTCTTTTGCTTTTCCGCTTCTTTTTGAAGGCACCTCGAAGGTTTTGACGAACATGATCGGCATTATGGCGGGCGGAATCTTCATTCAGCTGCTGCGACCTTCACCGCGCAAGGTGGCGGCATATGTGGCCATTGTCGAGATCCTCTACATGCTCGGCTATGTGTGGCTGCTGTTCGTCGGCTGTAGCGCCCCGAAGATCGTCGGTCTTCACTCGACCTCCACGGGCTTCGAGGTGACGCCGTCTGACGTCGCTCTCACATCTTCAAGGTGGGTGTGGGAACGTCTTCGTTAAAAGCGCCACTCATCACTCCAAGAGTAGCCCACTCGCACAGCATAGAGCAATACGCGACACCGATATACTAACTCTACAAGACACTTCGGGCATAGGCAGAGGGAGGGGGCGGCGCAGTGTAACTCATATAGCATATGTAGGTCTGATTGGCGAGTGTGAGACTGTAGGAGTAGGTTATTTCTAGTAGTTGGACTCTTGTTGAGGTCAAGTTTACGCGTACACAGGCACATATAAAATTGCGTTTACATTTATGTGAAGATTAATATTTATGTCCATTATGGTATACATATATATAAAGTCTTTGCTTGTATATGATATCTATGGGATTACAAGTAAAGACTTTATATATATATATATATATATATATATATATGAAGTCTTTGCTTGTGTATGATATCTATGGGATTACAAGTAAACTGCGATTTCCCCTGTGGAATGGAGGTGGGCAGAAATGTATTCTTTGGACTAGAAAACATAGATGTTAGGCCGATGTGGCTAGCCGCGCAGACGCGTTATAAAGAAAACGCGACTGGGGGTGCAAATTTGAACTATATATATATATATATATATATATACATACGCGTGCGGCTCTGGACGAGAGAGATAGAGACTGTTCACCTAGTTTATCTATATTGTTTGATTTATGGTTTATCTTCCTGCTCGTGTACCTCTGTTGGCCTACAGGCCTGGTCCGTGGAACACGTGCAACGTGCACTGCGGCTGCTCGCCGAACGATTTCGGGCCGGTATGCGCCCCGAACGGTCGAACCTTCTTCTCACCGTGCTTTGCCGGCTGTCGCTCAACAAGAACCGCCGCTAATGAAACCCTACTGGGTTACGGCGACTGCGCTTGTATCGGCAATGATGTCGTTGAAAGTAATGATACAGTAGCAGAAGCAGAAACCACAGCGGAACCGTCTAGCGAAACCGGCGGGTTCCCTTACATAGGCAGCGTGAGCTTAGGGTAAGTTGAGAATCGCAGAAAGAAAAAACAAGAAATAACGTCATTTTTGTTTCGCCTCAGCGTCGAGTTGCTGATTGACCGGTCGGCGGTGTTGTGAAAACGTAACTGGTAGTGTGTATGAACTTGCCACTACTAGTGAAAAAGAAGGGTTTTCCTAGGTCATATGCAGTCAAGCAAGCATATTGCAAAACTTCATGAGGTTGGACATTAGACGAGCGGACACCCTATAATTAATTGTTTTACCTCTCTACACTGGCAATTCTTTCTTCAAACGTCTGATGATGCTCTATCTATTGTTCGCTCGGGTATATGGAAGTCGTCGTAATTACTTTGCGGCGATATTTTGTGCATTTAGTATGCCACGCAAATACAACTACGCGTCCTCAACTTAGTTTCCAAATGATGAGTGATTGAGTGTCCGGTGCTTTTCATAGACTTCATGAACATAGGTGTGCGTTTGTTGATCATCTTTCTGAAACGTCATTTGTGACCGTGTGCTTGTATAGGGTATGTGGTCCACCGTGCACGGCTATCACGATGTACCTGGCAATAGTCATCCTCTGCCAGCTAATCGGTTCCACCGCGAGAAGTGGCAGCATGCTTCTATATTTACGCTGTGTCGACCCCACCGACAAAAGTATGGCTCTCGGCACGAGTTCCTCCTTAATCAACCTGATCGGTGAGTGTTATATATATATATATATATATATATATATACATACATAAAGGCTAGACACAAATCCTAGGCAACCCAAAATCGCCAAAATCTATTCAGCAGAGCTCTCCTGCGTAGCTTTCAAAACCTCCCCGAGCGAATAACGAGACATCTGTAAAGCAAAGCTAAAACCACTGCGAATCAGTGACATCGCTTGTATCGGTAACTAATAGGCTGTCCTATGCAGATCTTAGCATATCGACATACATACGGAATGCATATTTTTTGGCTTGAGTGTCGACGCTCAGCTTTGTTACTCAAGGCAACAACATAGGCCGTGCCAATATATTACAACAGCCCAATACGTGACGTAAAGGTTGCTCATAGTTGGAGACTAATTCGTGGTTATAAAGGGCGAAATAATAAAACTGATCCCTATGTACGTAAAGTTAGCAGCGGTAGAGAATATGATCCAGCCAACAGAAAACTGCTAGCGAGCTTTCTTTTTGGTCGGCCGTTTGACCTTACTTGTCGAGTACAAAAATATACTCTCGGACTTGAAAGACGGAAGACAAGAAAATTAAAATACGCAGGCCGTCTAGCAGATGGGGACCAACAGGAGCTAACGTTTGTATGTATATGTATATATATATTTTTTTAATTAATTATTTATTTTTTGCTTACACCGCACAGCGGAGCAGAGACTGACTGTACTATAGGTGCAACTACTCATATCGAGCGACAAATGTATTGTCCGTGGTCAACTCCTGATCCAAACGCCCCCACTGGCTGCTTTGAAAACACATAGACAGAAATACAAATTTATAGTATATTTCTAAGATAATAAGAAAAAATTCACGACACTCATCGACCATCGACCAATCAGGCGACGGATGCCGATCGCAGTGAGCTTTTTATGTCGGTTTATAATAACTTACGTTAAATAACACATAATCCCTTGGATAAACTATTACATGATTAACGCACTGAAATGATTTAACACGGCTATCGTATCGATGTAATCAATGTTTCAGCTTTTATTCCGTATCCGCTAATCTACGGGTACGTGCTAGACCGATCCTGCATTCTCTGGGGACGGACGTGCAACGGAGCGAAGGGAAGTTGTAAACTCTACGATGTCGACCTGTTAAGGTAAGGCTTCAGTCGAAATCTACAGTCACTAGATGGCTGCTTCGTAGGCGTATAACTAAAGTCTGTTGGACTCAACTTTTGTTCTGTAATATCCTACCAGTGGAACGAGAAGGGTGTTTCCGTCATTGCTGCAGAGCAGTACGAAACTCAAGTGCGGCAGGGCGCGGTCCTGAATACGATTTGTTGTTAGCCTTCTGTCTAAATGTCAGCTGTTATGGTTAGACTATTATTAGTATTAGTTAGGCCATATGTAGGCATTTCCAGGTCCTTTCGACCCTCTATGATGAACGTGAGTCGGAAAAGCTAAAGCGTCGATGATTTGTTCATCCTCTCTAATATTAATACTAAACGTAGCTTCGCAAGAAATTAGTAAGTTACATAAGATGAAGTCATCGGCATGCACCTTTCATACATTATATCGGAACGAAACGCGCTCATGACATTACAGTCGCAGGCTTTCTCTACTATGTCGTTTCCGCATGACCTTTTCCCCATTTGGGATCCGTATTTCAAATTGGACATAACCAAAATTCATGATTACAGCCATGATCAAAGCATGTACATATTAATACTTATGTAATATTACTTACGCAGAGCTCACAGGATTTCTGTCAACGTATTGCCTTGACAATCAGTCTGCAGTACCCGCTGCTCCGCATCATACGCCAAAGCAAGGTCTCCTATTATTCTAGGTTGCTTCTAGCCATCCATTGCGTTAACGAACAATGGTACAAATTTACGGCCGTAAAGATCAACGTAAGCCATCCCGACCACTGCAGCACTCTACCAGAATCTCCTAAGATGACTTAAGCATCCAGTTTCAGCCCATCGTCCTATACCCGAGAACCTCTCAAAGATCTTATCCAAGAGACGAGACAGAAAACTGATGGTTTTGTTAAATAATAAAAATAATAATAATAATAATAATAATAATAATTATTATTATTATTATTATTATATTATATATTATTATTATTATTATATTATTATTATTATTATTATTATTATCATCATTTGACTGGCGTCCGCCATATCTGTAGACAAATGTGTGTATATATTCGGCAGTAAGTAGTTCTTCTTCCGCGGTCTAGTTGTAGAATATAACAGACAATGCGCTTTGTTTTGAGACGAGCGGAGGTCTAAAGCTGCTGATGCTGCTGCTTTGTGTGGTTTTGCTGGCCCCGCCTCGATGGCGTCCCGGTGTCTGTCCAAAACAACAGGTACAGTTTGCACTTGACAACGATCGGGTTCCTGTTCATTGCGGTGATATGCTACGTGATGGTTGTGTTTTACGCCCACCGCATCAAGCACTTCTATAGCGAACCCGATGACGACGACGTCGTAAACGAGAAAACAACAACAACGAAATCCGATGAGGAGGCCAACAACAATAAGAACAAAAAGGACAAAAATAAGCAGACGAACAAAGACCACCCCGTGACGGATAACCAGATCCAGCGTAACGGCGGTAGGTTTTCTCTGCATCAGTATTGCGGTAGCTCATAATACGACGTGCGTGCATACGTGCCTACGTGCGTATCCGTGTGTATAAACGTATATGTTATTATGGAAGTAAGCTGCAAAATTATATTATTTCGTTATCTTTTACATTTAATACCTGTTTCTAATGCTAAATGCTCATAAAACACACACATTCCATGAAAATTCGTATTTTAATATATCACGGATCGAACCACTATCGGTTATGCACCAATATATTCCCATATATTCGAATTTTTCTAAATCTGTGTGTTTTATGAGCGTATTGGCAAAACGCTGACATCCTTCCTCATTCGAGTGAAAAAAGGCGCATTTAAAAAATCGCCAGTAATCTGTTCAACGTGGGTTTGGACCGTGTATATATTTATTCTAAGACGAGCAAATAGGAATGAAGTTGGCGACCAATTGTGCCTAGATCATCTAGGCTAAATTTACGTCGCTTACGGACGGGGCTGACTCTCATTTAATTCTTGTAGCACTTCGAGAGCACAATTTAAACTAAATTTTAAGTCGTTAACTTAAAGAACACTATACAACGACATTCTAAGGGTAGACACATTTTGGCCGGTCAACAAAAGCATTACCTATTGGATACATAACTATATGCTAAATACGTGAGGGCTACTTTTACGTCAAAAATTATTGCATTTGTATTTACATGTACAATATATATATATATATATATATATATATATATATATATATACAGGGCCTATCATAACCGTATGTTTGTATTTTGAGCTTTGGTAAAACTCGGCAAGAAAAAAATCCAATGGAAGAAGGGGGCGGAAACGTTTTATTTACGAGTGAGGATGAAATTTATAAACGTAACTATTCTGCATAGTTATCCTACATAGTTTTATCCTGCATATCTACGTTTACGGGAGAACCAGTCAATGCATAATTAATGATGCTGCGTTACGTAGTTTTCTAGAAACTAAGTTTTTTGGACATTTGTTATGTTTTGCGTTGAAGGTTTCATATTAAGAACCGTACAATTTTGCCAGGGCGTTTCCGCCCCTTCCTTCCCTTAGAGAAAAAAATAATTGCCGAGTTCTTCTAAATCTCAAAATATGAACCTTCTCATGCACCCTTGCTAAAGCAGGCCAAAATGGTACCACGTATGCATGACGTGGCTGTCGAAAAGGCTTAGTTACTCAGCAACTACGTACGCAGCACCATCACTTAGATAAAAAAAAGAATGGACATTAAATTTGCTATTGAGGCTCTGCTTTTGGGCGTACATGTTTGGTCGCAATGGCTAAATGTTACGATTATGCACGTAGAAGCTTCAACGTAAGACATAACATAATAAAGAGTGCCCAGTCTAATGACTTTAATTCACAAGAAACACAATTCATTTGTAAATGTTAACCGTCTCGCGAACATGGCTTTCGACGCTTCATTCTGAATTAACAATAAATGAGCTTGTATCCACCTCTCCATATTAGAATGCCGTAGCAGAATACTACTAAGAATAAATTCTAGATAACACATACTGTGAACTGTCATTTCTATAAAAGTTGCAATAATGACATTTATTACATAAACACATGTACAAGATTGCTTTCTCTAATCTTATCTACACTTCTTTCAGGAAACGTCGAGCGACACGTAAACGCAGATATTCTGGACTCGGCCCTGTGATACAGACAGTTAGGACACGTGCACAGTATTCTTATAATCAAGAAACAGCCAAGTAAATTTTCCACAAAGACTGTAATTAACTTAAATGTAGGACGGCAGTAATGGTTATGATTATTATTAGCACGTTGATAATTACTTTTTAAAGTAACTTTTTATAGTAGTATTATTATTGTCAATAATGGTTCGTTAGACATTTTTCAAACGCGCACACCTCAGTGTGCCGGTTGTGCTATTTCCACAGTGAGAAACAACCCAGGAAGTATGCCAAGCGTGGTCATACTTGGGGATTCGCTTATATATATATATATATATATATATTTTTTTTTTTTCAAGAGATATAACATATTTGCCACAAATGACGATTGTAATCTTAACACTAAAGTAAGTAGCAAATATCTATGAAGATTGTCCGACTGTAATGCCTTTTAGCGGGTTCAGTTGTGCTAAGACCATCTTCGCTTAGCTGATGGTGACGAATTTCTGCCAAATCGGGTACCCAACCGTTTGGTTTTGATGATATTTAGAGTTGTTTTACGTTTGTAACTTGTTTAACATACTCATTGTAATAAGTTTGTATATGTGCTTATTGTGATTATAATGACTGTCTCTACTACTAATTTTACTAATACTTATGCTGCAGTTAATGTTGTTCAGTTTATTTATTAATAATAGTTTTTATGACTCTATAATGTTACACTCTAGCAGAATCAAACATAGAGAGCAACTAGAACGTCGTTTCAAATATAATAAAGCGGCAAATGAACAGAGAACGGTAAATATAACGGCGGTAAATATAGAGTTGAGCAAGCTTAGCGTATTATGATCAACGATTAAATGTCAACACAACGTTATAAAGCCTTAATTGTTTTAATATGAACGAAAAATAAAATAACTGAACGTATGTTGTGCAAATTAAAACAACTTTTTTAGAGTGCGTGATATGTATATTTTTATGAGGTAATTTATAAAATATGCTGAAGATTTGATGGATTCCGGTACTGTAGCAGATAACATGCTGAGTAACGTTTAGCATAATTGCGACATAAACTCTGTTGTTTATCAGCAGTCTAAAAGCCATCCTTGATATTCATAATGTAGTGAAATGCGTGTCATGGTGGCCTTACGCAAAGTTAAGTAACGTTTTTTCTATCGTGGCCTTTAAAAGCCCATATCAACTTAACGCATCTTGCTTTCATACTCCACGGTATGGGATGTATATATGGGTGTGATTGTTTGATTGCAGTGATTTTGTAGATCCTTTGTAAAGCTTGAGTTACATGCAGCTCTATAGGCCATGGTTTTTCGGCTAGTTCGGTTTACGTGTAGAATTCATTTGCGATATGTAGCTTTAGGGCTCTTATTTATAATATAAGCTCTTACACGCGTGCTTCACCTTGGCAAGTTATATTCTATAGCTATACATTATAGCTGCTAAAGCGATTGTCGTAGGGCGGCCGACAATGTGTCAGTTCTAGACCGTGATATGAATTGTGGGTAATTAATTGTGTGAGTGGTAAATAAATGGTGATCCCACTTCGTCTTAAGTGATGTAACGCTGTCTTGAGCTGCAATGTATCCACAAATTCATAGCGTTAGTAATTCTCATGATATTCTGGTGTAAAACGTGTATCTCTCTGAGTGTGTCACTACCGCGTCATCTGCATGTTGAACCGTTTCAACCGTTCTATGCCTCTCCTGCGTGAAGCGTTGCAGAGAGAAAGTGAATGATTATAAATACACGTAGTAGGTTTGAGCTATCCCTTTAACCACACACGAAGTCTGATTGAAAGTAATTGTCATATTTTACGACAGGACAATATGCATAGAAATATATATTTCTAGATCACTTTTTTAGGTGAAAAAAAGAACTGTACAGGGCAGTCGTAGACACCACATTGCCGGATGCGCCGTGTTCTTTTTCAAGCAAAAATTTGATTCACTTCCAAATATCAATGTACTTGGCAAATAAAAATTACACCTTGGTACGTTGTATAGGTATATAAGAATTTGGAAAAACTCCCCAAAAACTTTTGTTGTTGATTTTTATTCTTGGCAGTACAGTAACCTGGCACCTGTATGATTGCCGCGACTAGCGACCCGCTGTATAAAGCGAATTTCTTCATTTGCTGAAGTTATGAGATATCCTTATCGCAGAAAAAAAAGGTATTCGAATGTGAGCGCATCAAGTTTGGCATAACAAAAAGCATAGTACAGCATGATGCAAATTATTGATGTCACTATAAGAACTCGCATCATATATATATATATATATATTGTATCAAATTGCCTATGAGTCAAATTGTTCAGCTAAGTATGACGGGCCTCAGTTAAAACACGACGACCAATCGTAAGTATTTCTACATCTGTCAATAAAATGCTACAACCAACTTGATGAAATGCATATAAGAGTTTCAAAGTGTTTTTTGCCGGAAACTAATTATGAGCCACTTCAAACAGCTGTGTGACTGTTGAGCGTAGTTTTGTGGACTCAAATTTGTAAATCCGATACATGTAACGGTATTAAAAATAACGACTTACGTGTAGTTAGACGTTTTAGAATTGAATATATCTTTTAGAGAGTGAAGCTCATTATGCTGCATTGTGGGGCGTCCGATCGCTTAACGAGACGGTCACGAAACGTCTAAATTATATAAAAAAATACTCAGGCTAGCTTCTCGAAGCCTCGTTTAGATAAGCCTGCTGAAATCTGAAATATAACTGTGAATGTTTAAAGAATATGAGATATCTAATGATAAGTTGTCGCATTTTTGATCGATATTTTACGCGTCATCGTTTTAAAAACGTTGAAATTCCAGCAAAGAAACGCCCGTCGGAAAATGCCAAAGTTGAACCTTCAGGCTGTAGCAGAAGACACCGAATTGCCCCATTGACTCGTTACGTCTCAATGTTGTAGCCATAGGTATATGGCTACAACATGGAGACCAAACCCTAATTCTTCTAATGCTTCCAAGAAGCGAATCATGGCGCTTCAAAGGAAAGAATCGTAATGATTTTAAGAATATAATCAGTATAAGAAAGGTACTTTTGTCTGTTTTATCCGACTATTAGGAAACTATCATTCACAAATGTTTGCAACCTGGTTCAACCGTTAGTAAGAAATAGTACCACGAAATTTTAAGAAGATTGGGATGGGACGGGGGATGTCCGACACAAGAGGCCTGAACTCTGGGCAAACAACTCTTGGGCCCTCCATCACGTCAACGCGCCGGCGTACACATCGTTACTGATTTCTGATTTTTTGATGAAAATAGCTTTCCGCAACCTCTCAATTATTCAGACTGGGCTCCGTGCGACTTTCTCCTCTTTCTACAGGTAACAGAAAATTAAAGGAGACAGCGTTTCGCGACTAACAAGGAGATAAATGAAATTCACAGAGGAAACGCAACTCAAATCCGCAACACGCGCTTAAAAATGTTTTAGAAGAATGGGAAAAATATGGCAAAAGTGCAATGCAGCAGGTAGGAGCTATTTTGAAGAAAACGATAAGTTTGAAATGTTAAAAAAATATCATTTCTCATATATATGTATCAGAACTATGTAATTTGCCCTTGTATATTGCATACGTATATATTATATCATCCGAAGTATATTTATATCACCCGAAGAGTACTACCTGAACTTGGCCGTCCGAGGCTCAGCGACTAATTTTTTTCTCTCATGAGCCGGGCCAAATGCAGGTTTCACGCAGCTCTTCATACAACTGTCTGATGAACTTCCAACGACCCAAGACCGAGATGGAAACAAAGCACCTACCAAGCAATGTTAACACCGGAATCCAGTAATTTGGTAACATTTTGCGTGCAAGCATCCATTAGGAATGCCAGCGTCCGCGCGCAGTCCAAAAGTAGCGAAGCGACAACGTTCTCCGGATAATGCTTGTGAGAGCTCTGCTGCCCGGACCAATGACGGTACCGGTTGCAAGTTGCTGCCTTGAATCTGGCGCAGAACGAGTGGGACTGGAGCTAGTGTATGTGAGAGCGTTTTATTACTGTCAACAAAAAAGTTATACAAACATCGTCACACCCCGGCCGGCAGCTGTTCCCCTGATTTCCCCTTGGCCGTTGACGAGCAGCTTGAGATTGCCCATCCAGCCGACGGAGGCGTATGCACCCTAAACAAGCGGTTTCAAGGACGAATTCCCGAAGAGACAGCTTTTACTGTAAAGCGTTACACTCAACCACAGCCTCTGTTGTTTATATTTTAGCACCGTCATAATATGAAACACATATCATACTCAGAAGCACCAAAAACTTATAACGACATATATATATATATATATATATATATATATATATATATATATATATATATGATCATAGTCGTAACATGTTGGGATGGAACGTAACGGCTGAGAGTATGAAAATAAATATCCCATTAAATTCAATGCTTCAAAGCTGTGTGATTATGAATCATTTCCTAGATATAATATGGACATCACTAAAGATAATGATATGTACTCGCACCAGACAAATGGTGCCACAAATGAAATGAAGACGTATTATGGGTATTGCAACGGTGTTTTTCCCGTGCCTTACTCCCTTGTTTCCCGATTGTCTAGCTGCATCTCGTGTCAGCCTTGCGGGTCGGGCTATTGCATCCCCTAGCATATGTTGTTATCCCCTACCGTTATACCTGCCCCTAACATTATAGGCCGTCTGCTGACCCGCCACGGCGAACGGTCGCACTGCACACTGGTCTCGTCAACAACGTCGGTAAGTTCATTAACTTACCGGTGCCTATTGTCGCGGATTTTTGTCTCATACCATCAGAGACAGTGCAGTGTTGCAGATGGCCAGGCGACAACATCTACACCATCGCTGACACGAAGGTGATGGTTTCTTCACCTGCGTAATTGTGAACAGTGTTGTGCTTGGCAATCGGCAGCAAACCGCTCTTCCAATGGACTCTGCTTTGTCGAATGCAATAGCTGCTAAACTACAGTTTAGTATTGTTTTTTTATTGTCGCGCTTTTTTGGAAGTAGTAAAGGCGCATACGTATACAAAGACGCAGGACAATAGCAGTGATGTGTGTCGATATCGACGCCCTATTGGTGGCTAAGTGTTCGCCGAGTGCCGCCCGCTGGTGGGCATTTCTAAGTTCAGGACTCTTTTAATATAGCTGCCGTAATGCCTAAGCGATTGTAGTCTGACTACGAATGCCTTCACACACGTATTCAGCGTACTACGCTGATGATGCGCTATTTCTTGTCACCTTATAGCATTTTTGCTCAGGTGCGTTCCTTAGCGAGCTTCTGCTCTTTCTACTCTGTCGTTCGTCGCATCAGCCTTTCTGTACTTTCTCTACCCCTACTTATACTGCTGATTTCCGTCTTCCTGCATGCTCACTTCTTTGAACCATCCTGCCTATCCGGGCGTTCTCACCACGTATCTAGCTGTTGCATAGGTGACGCGTTATGCGGCTTTAAAAATGGCTATAATGTTGTCGGCATTTTCGTGACTGACACTTGTAGTATATTGCTTAGCCTTTCCCCCGCAAGGGTGTCAGAGCAGTTTACGCATCAATTTTGCACTCCAGAACAGCGGCATCCTATAACTTTCGCCGGCACAGCGGGAACCATCCTTAACAAAGTCACAGTTGATTAAAATGATGCCGTGTGACCTACGTGTGATTTTACTAGAGGAACTAGAGGTAATTAAAATTTGAACAACCAAATCCCGGCAGATGTATCATATATACGTAAAAAAATTAACGCCTTCTTACTTAGTTTGCGTCAGATTACGGATTCCACTTTCTTTTACTTCCTCTATTTCTGTGCCGTCTTGTAGCTACACCTGAAATGCGAAAATTAGGGCGATGTAGAAGCTTAGTGAATTAATCCACCTACTCGTAGTTTATTAATTAAGGTTTGATTACTAACGATTTAACTAAAGCAATCGGGCTTTTTATCTGTCAAAAAATAATGGCGAACGTGCTGTTAGTGAACTCAGCAATAGCCTTCAACAGGTAAGACCTATCCTTTCACAAAGGAGTATACGGCAATGGATTTATTTATATTATTCCAATGAAACTATATTTTTGACAAGCCCATTAGTCAAATACTAGGAAATGCAACGGATGCAGATATAATACAAAACAACGGTTTGCACGCGTTTAGTTAAACTTATTTGAAATTAATTTATTAATCACTTCTAATAGTTTGATAAAAGCTTAGTTCAGTCTAGCTCGGACTGGTCTGTCATCAGATAATTTCGCATATCTCACTTATGGTCACTTTAGTATGTATATATATACAGAGTGTTCCTAAATTAGATTCACAAATTCCAAGGTGTGGTAGAACTCGCTCAAAAAATAAGACGCCGTTAGCACCCTGGCCGTGCTGGGGTGCTAACGGCGTCCCCAGCCCAATTTCAATGGAAAAAATCGTTTTTACTGGGTAACAGGCAGAAGCCCATATTCAGTAGAACACAAACACGTGTTAAACATGGCTAAAGATGATGCGTCATGTTCGGGTTATGAGCAAAAAGCAGCAAGGCTATAACGACCATGTGTAGGACCTCAGGTAAATTCCTGATGTCATACAGTCAAGTAAATATGCTCTGAGACCGCAAAAGCCTCGCACCGCAAAAAAAAAAAATTAATCTTGCTCGATATATATATATATATAAGTACCTTGCTCATCTATTTTCGTAAGCAGTCTTCTTTTCTTCTCTGATGATAAATATTTACAGTGATTGCAGGAACGACCGCTGGCTTGCCCATGATGTCCCCATTATAGGAAAAAGCGATTGGACTTCTATCGGTATGAATGAGCGAAGAAGTCTCAATATGGTAACGAAGAATTGCTTACTGCCGCTATTGAGAAAGCTTTACCAATTTTGATAGAGATATGTTGGCACATGGTTATACGCGACTTAAACCCCGGATTAAACAATTATCAGCGTAAGAAGATTATATAGGTTAGTAGACTCACTATATTTACAAGGCACATATATATATATATATATATATATATATATATATGTGTATATATATATATATATATATATATATATATACATACATATTTATTTATTGTATCGTTAATTGCGACAGGTGTCGTGTCCGTACCAGGACCTTAGTGCTTCCCTAGTGTCGGTTTAGTAACATTGCTGAAAGGGATGGATCACGTGTCAAGCTTGTCAGACATCGGATACGCTGAATTGGACGTGCCCGATTTCTCGAGGTTGAAGCCGACTGTGAGAGTATTGCGCACCAACTCGCCCGTTTTATGCTTGTAACGTATAGACGTAATATTGTCCTGTCGATTCGGCTAATCGCGAGCGAAGTTTGCCTCCCCAAAATCGTGCAGCGTGTCCATGACGGGGTTGCGCCCATTGCTTCGGAACGCGACCCCGTTCCCTGTGCAAGTCAGCTTCCATTCTTAGTCAAAACGACATTCATCGCCCGCCGAAATATAGTCGCCATCGCTGCGTAAACGCTCGCCTGCAGAAGAACCGTTAACATCTATTTATAATATATAAACAAATGTGACACACATATATATATATATATATATATATATATATATATATATATATTATATATATATACATATACAAATCAAAATGAATCCACATGTGCAAATTGCATGTGTATTCTTTTGTATATGAATCTGTTATAATAACTCTTAATATATATATATATATATATATATATATATATATATATATATATATATATATATATATATATATATATATACATATTATATACACAAATTAAAATAAAACCGCATGTGCAAATTGCATATGTATTCTTTTGTATATAAATCTATTATAATAACTCTCAGTATATATATATACAAGTATTAACGTTATGAACAAAGTACGAAATTGGTTATAAAATCCTAGATCTCAACAATGTTAGCTATTTAAATAATTGCGTATGCTTTAGTTTATAGGTATATGGGGCTGTATGTATGCAAGGCATTTGTAAACATCTTCATTCTACACTATTTCACCATGGCTATCTTTCAAAGAGTGAAGCACATATCTCATACAACCTTGTTTAGTTGAAAACAATGTGTTCGGCGGGAGATTTTGAAAATAATGCCCAAGTGATGCCATTTATTTAACACATAGTTTCAAATTATGCATGTGTTGGTATTTTGTTTGTAAATACCAAAAAATCCCGAGGTCAGCATCGCCTTGCAGCATGCAAGGTACTTTCTAAAACTCAAATTTTGACCTATCTAGTCTTTTATGTCTTTCTAAAACCCTCAAGTTACTTTAGTTGCAGCCTATTATATGCATCTTGAGCCTTGAGACATCTAGTATGCCTACTACTTCCCCTACGATGAAAAATATGTATAGGAAAGAAAGGACATTATTTTTTCTTTCTTAAGTTTTCGTCTTCTGGTTTGCGCGATTGTATACTTGGGTCGCACACAAAGCATTCGTTATTGGCCGGTATATGGCGCGCCTGAGAGCCGCATGGAAAATAAGTCATATAACTGAGTAGACGCACTGTATATATATTATATATATGTTTTTAACATGTTTTCTGAAGGACAGAACCATGATTTAGACGTAATTTCCACCAATTTTGTTGTTTATATCTTTTAAGGAAGAGGATGAATGACAAGGGAGAATGTTTTTGAGACTAGATGAAACATTATCTTCCAGTGGGATTGAGAACAAATTTTAAACTTTAATAACACGGCCCTAGTTCACAATAAACAAATATTCTCTTATTTACTTGGCATTTTACACTTTGATGTGTCATAAATTTATATTATTTAGTATGCGTGACTTTTTCACTTGCGATTACCCTTGCGGTACTTTTGAACGATTTAGTTTAAGGTACAGGCTGCAAAAAAAAACAATAGTGATTCGTCGACACCTCAAACCATCCAAATTAGGTAGAAAAATAAACCAGTGATAGTAGGTTATTAAAGGGCAGATGTGCCCTTCGTGCGGTGTTACTTCAGGCCGATCAAAGTAATCTTACGCAATGATTAAGCACGGATAGTACCTTCTCTTGAAGGTCAATTTTCGTAGGTCTGCAAACTCTTACTAATGGAAACACACCTGATGTGCGTCCTCAAGAGCCAGTCCAGGCCTTCGCGCAAGCCATAACCTAGAACAGCACTGGCCGCCTGGAACCGCCAATGTCGGCCCTGAAGTCGGGTTAGACCGAGCATCTCCTGAATCTCGTCTGGTCGCATTGCTGTCAAATAAAGTGGCCAACAATTAACACAAACTAAGTTGAGCGTCATAACACTATTGGAGAAAGTGTTTATACGAATGCGCATAAATGTAATTGTTGACGGACTGTGAATTCAAGTAACTTCCGTCAGCCTCTCACACAGAAATCAACAGTGTTATTCAGCTGCTACAGCCATAGTAGGTACCACGGATTAAAAACGCACAAGAGCCTCTAAACGTAATTTAGTTCACACATTGTACAACATAATTGGTGAAGCATCGACTATATGCATAATAAATTAACAGTGTTATCTAGCTGCTACACACATAGTAGATACCATGGATTAAAAACGCACAAGGGCCTAAAATAATTGAATTCACATATTGTACAACATCATTGTTAGAAAATTGACAACATGCATAATACAAAAAATAAAAGTACTTATGGTCATCATCATCATCATCGTAACAAGAAATGTACCTTTCTAATGTTATAACTAGATTATACTGAAAACAAGAGTTCGCCATATATTCATTGTACATTGTAATGGGAAAAAACTCGCGGCTCGCGGCATCGAACCCACACAAGTCATCTCGACAGCATTGCTCTGCCGGTATAAACATATAGATATACATATATTTAAAAAAACTTGCTCATGACAAACGTGTCTTAAATAAGAACTCTTGTTAAAGAAGGAGTCTATTTTGTTCGTAGTGCCTCTGTAGCAGACAGGCAGCGCATATGGCAAGTTTTGGAAGGCTAGCTCCTCACCATCTTGGCGATCCTGTTTATTGGCGAAGATGAGAATGGGAACATCTTGCATTTCACGGTCGGCGATGACTCGGTAAAGGGTGTCGCGAGCCTCGTACATGCGATCGACATCGATTGAGTCGATTACGAAGATCAGTGCCTGCATCGGTCCACCAAAATCAGGTCAATTTAGTCAAAATGCATACGAAACACATTCACAATACAGAACGGAAGGAATGCGAGCATAAGTCAACTTAGTGGAAATCATTCAGTAAATAATCAACTTCTTATGACCTATTCGTCGCTAGTGAGTCTTGAGAAAGACAGAGACCGAGAGGTTACGGACGGTGTCGAAGAAATAAGCGTCGTGGCGAACTGGGATATTTACCGTTGTTGTTGTTGTTGTTGTTGTTGCTAGTAGCTATAGCTAGACACCTTTGGTTTTATTTGTGTGCAAATAGTACAGGTTTGAGATGAATGTCACGTATATGCGATAAAGGTGCATATCCAATTGAAGATTGAAATTACGTCCAGTGTAATTCAATTTAAAGCTGTGTATTGTTTCACTTGTTCGTCATTATATTTTATTCGTCAGTGTAGCGCCACGTAGTTCATTTGGCGCCAATATGGTGTCGTTAAATTGCTATGCCGTTACTTTACGCCGTTTGAGGCGTCAGTGAGGGTACGGGCTGAGGACATATTAATTGTCTAGAAAAAGTACATATTATGGCATCCTGCTACAATACGCGCCATCATTTCTACAGGTCAGTCAGTGGCCTACAAGCACGCTACCCATGATGTTCTATCAGCTTCAAAGCTATACATTCCCATAATGGTCACGCTTATCTACGAAACTTGGTACCGGAAGGTATAGCATTTCCCTTATAGTTTAAACGGGGACGGTGGTTGCGAAGATACACGGTATTTCTATTACCGCATACCCGAAATCAACTAAGCTCTTATTCCCTCTGTCTTCTTGGCTGTCATACATTTAAACTAGTAGTTTAAGATCATTTCCTGCTGTGAGGCTTTTTGCCAAGAGTAACCAAAATATCTTGCATCTGGTTCAGGAATAACGAACCGATGACGTGTGGTAGCTTTTGTTGCTCTAGCTGAACAGTTTGGATGATAGTTGATTCCGGAGTCATAAGCACTATTCTCTAACATAAGCGGGTCCCTCCATCCATTCATGCTCCCCAATGTTGCGTTAAGTGCAGTACTCTGTTGCTGCAATGTTGTGACAATTTGGAAAACCTAGCTTACTTGTGTATTCATTTACTACTGCTACTACGCATATCCTTAGTGTTGTTATTGTACTGAGAAATTAAGCATTTGTGTGAGGCAGTTCCTTTAGTAAACCAGCGTGTTAATTAACTAAAATTAAAATCAACAGCAAACGAAAAGCATCGCTAAAGAGTCGTCTAATTAACCCTAGGTGTGTTCACAAAAATATACACATTTAAACCACGACATAAGAAACAATAGATACAAGCACGTCACCTAAGCATGTTTTTGGAGGAGGGTGAATGCATTTACGCACTGGCGCGACGGGCATAGCATGGAAGCCTACCAGCGCTAAGTGGGACTCGGCCCCGACGGCTGGATCTTGTTCCGTCGAGACCCATACCCACTAAACACACCTCCCCCCTTAAGCTTCACACTCTGTCAGCCCGGATCTTCATTTAATAGTGCTACGAACTGGAAGGAGCTGTGGCGGGTGCCAATCGAATCAAGCGGCCGTGGTCACCCCCGGGTTCTCCACCTCATCAGACACGCTTTGCCCATTAACCTGTGAACCCGTTCTTCTGTAAGCAGTGTCGTCTTCCTGCCGTCCGGAGATTTGCCGAAGCCATTCTGTTTTGAGATTAACCTTCTCTCTCAATATTCCTTCAGCCAGTGATCTCCCCTTTCCCAGTGTTCACTCGATCGGCATATATAGCTTGCGAATCTTTGCATGCCCTCTTGGATTGTCTCCTAGACCCCTGCATCTGCCAACCTAACCCTAGTCGCCTGCAGTGCCTCACAGACATCACCTAAGTATAGCTTGGCTCAACTGATTTCTCTAGCAGGTATTATTGCACGTCACCTACGGACGTTCGAATCTTTTTGTATCAACAAACATAACAAAAGTATTATTCTAAAGTATTTATCTAAAATATGTCCAAACAAAATCAAAATGCATATATATATATATATATATATATATCTATACACAGAATAAGTCATTGACAGAAGTCCTATCGCAGCAGTGGACGAAGTCTTGAAAACCACCTACCTGGGTGCCGGTGTAGTAGTACCTCCAAAATGTCTGAATCTTGTCCAGCCCAATGACATCGGTTATGTGGAATCGAACGTACTTGTGCGTAACCGTTTCGACGTTGAAGTCGACCAGTGAAGCGGGTGGGTCAGCACACTGTCTGCCATGAGTTTGTGCAGAATCGCTGTTTTGCCGGCGCTACTGAGGCCGAGCATGAGTACTCGGATTTCCATGCTCAAACAGCACACGCGCGCCAAGATTGCGCCCATTGTTTGCACACAACGCGATTCCCGCAGAAGGTTAAGTTAGGCAATGAGAAACAACACCTCACTGTTACATGGTCAGGAAGGCAGGCCGTGTGCGGCGTTAGCGCAGTGGAAGCATAGAAGCGCCCACGCTGGGCGGAGAAGCTGCAGATGCACGACGGATTCCAAACTAATCGGCACCGTTTAGTCAACAAGCCGACGGCATGTAGGCATTGTATGCTGTGTGCTTGCGCAGGCTTCGATAGACAGATACACATGTGTACACAATACTTTGCACATGTGCCGATGTTTAAACACACTAAAACAACCTTTTTTTTGTTAACTAGATGCTTGCCAAACATGTTTGCCCTTGCATTAGTTATGATTGTAACCACTTGTTGGGTGACGACCATGACGTCACGGTCGCGCAAACCATTTACTCACTATGATGACGGAATGCAGCAGCGCTGCTACAACATATCGAAAGCTAACCGACTTACGCTCTTAAGTACATGCGTACATATTCGTACGTAGCTAGATTTCGAGAACCAAATTATCGACGACGAACATATTTGTATATATATATATATATATATATACAAGACGGCAAATTTATTTAAATTTAGTGGTTCTTCATTAAGCTTAAAATTCCCATAATTTTACATTTTTAATATAAGGACATTTTACAGGAAAGGCTGTCGTGCGTGCCTGTGTATACGTGTGTGTATGTTGTCAGCGACATTTCTCGCCCATGTAATATTTAGCCCAAATTTCAGTTCGTCATGCTTAACCGTAGGATCCGCTAGCAGCAAGAGCTTGACTGGCGGCAGTATAATAGACCTTACCTAGCTGTCAATATAAAATTAGTCGATCTATAGGATATATGACATAACTCGGAAACTAGTAAAGAAAACGACAATAATGGCTCTGTGGAAATTGGAACGACTTATTCATACCTGCTCACATGATATCTATTGCAGGTTTCGTAGAAGAAGCTGACGAAGTCAGTTGCGCCAAGAACACGCTTCATCAAATCTTCAGGAGTAGATCTTCAAATCTTCAGAAGTAGCCGATCTGTGACGAGGCTGTTGCCGAGCGGAGACACAGGTGCCAGTGCCCTACTGGCCCAGGACCCCGTAACCGATCTTACGGATGTGCTGTTGTGACGCTGTCAGCAAACATCCTGCAAAACCGAAGGTTGCACAATTAAATGTTGTCCAATTCCGGCCAATTTCGTATCATTGTACGATCAAGCTCGAGCCATGCCGGTATACGTTATAAGCATCTAATATATATACCATATGGATTGCTCGGCAGAATTTCACAATTTAAATTGTTATTTTAATTTAAAATAAGTCGGTGCAATTGCATTCAATATAAATATTGCAGCACTTGTCGGCACTCGGCACTTGTTTACGGCAAAAAATAGAGTTTTTGCCGTAAACAAGTCAGGAAAGTCTCTAAGCGATAAAGCTTTAGAAGAAAAGCTCAGGCAAACCAAATGGCTCTAATAACCCTAACACGTCCCAAGAGAGACAAAGCTCTCATAAGATTCGCTATTGTTCTTGGTACTGTCGCTCTCTCTCTTTATTGCATGCTCTCTCTCTCTGGCCGGATCAAGTAAGTAATGTTTTCGGGCTGATTCTCAGCCAAGATTTAACGTCCACGGAACTGCTTTTCACATTGCTTCATAGACGGACCCCCGTAAATACAAATGTGCAACGGCGGGGCTCGAACCCGCGCACCTATGTGTCTCCTCCGGTTGCGAGGCGCAGACTTAAGCCACCACGCCACCTGGCTCGACTCTCTGGCCGGATCAAGCGTTCGAAAAGCCAGCGTCAACGACTAAGAGCAGATGGAACAATTGATCTTTAATCCCCATTGTCTCTAAAAATATTGGTGTTCGAGGACCGTGTCAGAAGAAAGCAACCAAGCAACTTAAGCTAGTGAAATGTGAAAGTTCGGCATTCGAGTACCTTCGACAGCACCTTTCCTTTACACTACAGAAGGCAAGCTTCCATTTGAACCTCAAGTTGAAGTGCTGTAGCTGTTGTTGTTGCTGGTGCTTTCTTCGTTATCATTGTTACTGCTACTATGCTGTAGTTGGTGTTGTTGCTGTTTTTTTTGTATCGTTCGTCTGTCGTCAAAGTGGGCCCGGACAGGATCTAAATGTTTTTATTACTGCGTCCCTTCTATTAAACGTTTTTATTTGAGCAACCACTTTCGAAAGCATATTCTGCTAAACACTGCCCTTATTCTTGTTGTAGGCGGGTTTCAAGTGCAGTTGTAGTTGCTAATTAGTTCATTGGATTGCTTATAAAACCGACATTTACACTTTAGTCAATTAGTAGTTAATTAACCAATAATGAAACTCAAATAACTAATGAAATAATCACTATTAACTATTGTTAGGCTATTATGGTAGCAATTGTTGAGACCTGGTGGTAGTAGAAATAGTAGTCTAGGCAAAAGAAGAAAAAATTTCAACGCATTAATTCAAATTCATTGCAAATATTGCACGTATACGAATGACGCTAAGTTGATAGAGCCCTTTGTAAAAAAATACAATAGAAATGGACTTGAGCTCCTACTGTCGAGTTAAATTCGTCATCGCTGCGACCATTGTCGTGATTAATAATATGCCTCTCTGTCTCTCTACCCTTTTTTGTTTGGTTTCAGTGTTGCGATTTACGCAGCTAAGTTGGGCGCCCATTACCGCCGGTATCAAAGTAATACGAGTCACGCATTTACAATATATATGAGCTTTTATTTCATATTCTGTATATGTACATTACAATAGGTACACGTTTTTAAGGTTTGAATGTATGGAATTTCGTTTTTGCTGACAAAACGGTGTAAAACACATAAAAACAGTTAAGACGGAGTGTTTAAGCGTGACGTAATAGTACCGTAGTGTCATCAGCAAATGCTATAGCTGAGCCGTGTTTCGTAGTTAATAATAATATTAGTAATTAATTCATATTAGTAAGCATGTATATATATATATGTAAGCATATATATATATATATATATATATATATATATATATATATATATATATATAAGCCCTTCAAGGCGCGGTTCTTCAACTTGCTGGAAACCAAAGTGACGGCTGATCTGCGGACGGTGCGTTGCAATTGCAGAATTGATCTGTGGTTCTGTCAAGTATGTGTTAAATTTCGCTGTAACTCTAAAATTAAACAATAAATCTCTTTGTGGTTCTGTACATGTAAGTATGTGTTAAATCTCGCTGTAACTCTAAAATTAAATAATAAATCTCTTTGTGGTTCTGCACATGTAAGTATGTGTTACATATGTGTAAGCCGGCCATGCAACGAAAAACCAATAGGGGAGAACAACGTCAGATAACGCTGACTTCTCTCGGATGCCAGAAGCCAATCAGCTCATGCTATACTTCAAACCTAATTGACTGCAGTTGCATAGTTTATATGTGATATGGACACGTTTGCGAGTATTGAAAAAGTATCTTCTGTGCGTCGTTGCGCTCATTCATTTGCATCGTTGCCCTTTATGCCCCTGCGCTCTGTACTTGTCTGCTATTTTATCTTTTAGCTTCGTTGTTGATATTGCTGCGCTCTTTAAGACGAAGTAGCCATACATGCGTTTACGAACGCTCAAGACAATACCAGCGATACAATAAAAAGACAATATAAATCAAATATTGACTAAAAGTGCTTGCCAAGCGAACCGCTTTAACGCAGCGACTTCGGAAATTGGGTGATTCTGCTTTCACAGTGCATTCCGATCCCGTCAATTCACCATGGTCCATTTTTCCCCTATCACATTGACTTTTCTTAATCACCTTCCTTTATGCGCTAGTTTACGATAAGTCTCTGTCGTGTCAGTTTTTTCAAAAATATGTAGTGGAAACGGTTTTTAATTGTAAAAGCTAGTTTATAATCGTGTATCGGTTTTATTAAACGTTGTTTATTGTCTTAACCCATGGCGTCGACAAAATAAACAATATTGTCTTTAGTCAAACGTTTTGCAAAGGAGCATTGACTTCTGTCTGCGTTTCAGCGCGAGCTTCTGAACCTACGGGAACGGTTCAAACAGGAGAGCTGCTCTTTGCGGCTCTATAAGTCATTAAGTATGCCTTTAGCCTGCCATGGAAAGCTTCACTGCACCTGCGTCGTATACTATCAGACGATCTCAAGGCGAATCTGGGCTCGAGAGCGTATCCTGCTAGGCTGAAAGGGCTAGAGAGGGAGTAAACTCTCAGGCCGGTACGACACTGAATGAAACTCCACCAATAAAGAGTCGTTCAGGGCATATACGAGGGGTTTGATCTCAAAATGCCAAGCGGATCTCATACTGTTACGTTCTTACTGGACATTGGTTTATCCAAGGTTACTCTGACCAAGATGTCGCAGCGGTATCTTATTATATACCAATTAGATGCCATACACAGTTTATTTATAATGGCCAATATATCATAACTTCCAGACAGCATCCGGGGTTCCGTAGAGGCATCTTTCTGCGCCCGGTACGTATTGGCTAACGGGTTTGCAGTGTACTGCATGAACTCAAGGCTATGGGCCATTTACGTTGCAAATTCTATGCGCGAGTCGTTGCAAAGGCAAAATTCTTAATCAAGAATTATTATTATTATTATTATTTTATTATTATTTACTGAGGAGCGGGTCAAGATATGTTGAAGGGGCTCTCTATTCCTGCGTGGCCATGGCTAATGTGCGATAGCATTCAGGCGGAGCAAAGCAAGACACGAGATCCTTAATAAGTGGAAGAGTTTCCTTCTCTAGGTTGTCCGTTTGGTTCTCCGTTAAGTCCTCCATATTAGCGCAATCCGATAAGAAGCCATTAATGCTATTTCTGATGTTAAACGCCGTCCTTACGCAGAGTTTAAGTGTGCTGGAATGTCTGTGATTGTAGCCATGATTTTTGCAATTAGGACGCTAGTACGTCTCCCCTAGAGCTGAGCTTGAGGAGCTCAGCTCTCCCAACGATATCTATTCTCAACGATGGCAACTGGGCACGTATTCTATTGGCATGCTTCCAGTTTGAGATTATCGCATCTTGAAAGGCCTTCTCCATTCCTGCATAGAACCCGTTATTCCCATAGTAGTGTTTCAGGGATTTTACTGTTCCTTCGTCTTAAGGCTCCTTCTGGATTGACTGAAGTGCACGGGACGGTCGGTGTACAAAATGACAACTAGCAAGAGCTGAAGTTCTTTCATTTGCCTAGAGAGGTCGTATAGAAAAACCGTCAATAGGACTGGACTAAGGTTGCTGCCCTAGGCCTATTCCGTCGTTTGCTAGAACTGGTGCTCGCATACGTTATCGCCGTCTTATAGTATTGATCTGGAGTACTGAGGCTATCAAGGCCAGCACGGGCTGCGTTACTCCGAAGCGGCCTAGGCTCTCGACAGAGATATCTCTTAAAGTGACGTCAAATGCAATTTTTCAGAGTCGAGAGAGGAGACGACATGCCAAACTAGCTTTTTCAGCAATAGCTCATGTTTTCTGCAGTATCGTGTATGTAAAAAATGTAGACCCATTCCAGCGGAAACACATTGATCCAACCGTTAGCAATGCGAACGCGCAACTTGGGATACGCGAACTGTATATGTGGTTCTTCGTCTAGCCTACATACAATTAAGATCTCCAGTGAAAAACACTAGACCGTCGCAGAAAACGACAGACATGCTTTCTTACGTCTGCTTTGCTCACTCGTGAACCCACCAAAATAGTGACAATGGAGGCTTCGACGCTAGGAAATTTTAGAGGTAAACCACGTTTTTTTGTCAAAATGTTTGGTAGCAAACGGCTCTGCTAAAAACCCTAGCAATCTTGTTGGCAGCACATTGGTGCCTGTGGATCTTCACTGCACAAGGAAATTAGATTTCGTTGTCGGTTGGACTTTGAGTTATTGATTTGGAATCTTTAGCGGACGACGCAAGCCCAAAAAGAAGGTACGTTACGGGCGGCAATCGTAGCAACGTTGCAAGAGCCTCGTTGTCGTTGCAGTAGCTCCCTTAGGGAGCATTGGCGGTTGTACTCTTGCGCGTGGCTGCTAGGCTATTGTGCCCGATTCCGCATGCACCTATAAGGCATCGTTAATGGCTTTGCAGAACTATTTTGCCGACTTCTTTTACCTACATTAATCTAGACACTGAAGACTACGCACCTTGGAGACCTGCTGCGGATACTAGTACGGACTGCCACCAAGGTTAACACCACGCTCAAATTTTCAAGGACCAAGGGAGTCAACTAAACTACTCTAAAATGAGCAGCTTTATGTCGAATTGTTCCAGGACAGCGGCCTGCCCGATAAGCTCTGCTTCCTTCATCGATCACTTCTCGGACATGTTCGCGTCGTCTGACACAATACCTCGCGCGGTTCCATACTTTGCTGCCGTGTGGGATAAGGACACTGAAAAGGGTCGTGATATTCTTGAGAGGGAGTTCACAGTCCGAGAGCTAATGCAGGGCCTTACGAAACAAAAAAGCGGCCGGTTCCGACAATGTCTGCAACGAGCACCTAAAGAACGGCTTTGTGTTGGCACCGTAATGGACAGCCCTATTCAACGAATGCTTGCGCGCTGGGACTCTTCCAACTCAATGGAAAGACGCCACCCTACTCGTAATCCCCAAAGGCAAGGGCGACCCGACAGCCCCCTCGTCATGGCGAGGCATAGCGAAGAAGAGCGTTTGTTATAAGCTACTCTCTGCCCTCCTGACGAGGAGACTAGACAGCTTTCTTGAAAGTGTTTATGCCATACCAATGGAACAACATGGGTTTCGGAGAGAGCGATCTACAGAAACAGCGTGTACGATTCTGCTGGCAGATATCAAGGCAGCACTGGCTAAGCCACGTAACCCGCTGTATGCGGTATTCGTGGATTTCAAGGCGGCCTTTGACTCGGCCCCTCGAGAGAAGGCTTTGCGCACACTGGCTGAGGTAGGGGTCCCAATGAAGGTGCTGAAGCTTCTCGCACAAATTCTCCAGGAGAATAGGATCACCATCGACGACGGGGTAGCGGAGCTCCAGCTTTTCATACAGATAACGGGCCTGGCGCAGGGCGATAACCTAAGCCCACACCTATTCTCCGTACTCCTAAAAGACCTCCCGAGTCATATAAAGGGACCCAGAAACCTGGTCGAGGTCATTTTGTACGCGGACGATCTAGTACTTTACGGGCCTAGTAGGTTTCAGGTGCAACAAGCACTACCCCGTCTTCACAAAGCGGTCACCGATTTAGGCCTGACAATTAACCTTTCCAAAACCGTGGCCATGAAGTTCAGAAGAGGGGGAAGGACAGCAGCCGAGAGCACGCTACGCCTCAACAGAACGCAACTTAGGTATGTCAACAGCTTCCCATACTTAAGGGTGATTTTCTCTGTCACCGGTACTTGCTTCTCCACGCACATATCTGAGAGGTGCAGGAAAGCACTGGCGGCGACATGGGCGATCAAATCTCCGAACAGACTATCGCTGAAGACGGCACTCAGACTGTTCGAACTCAAGATAGCTCCGATTGCAACCTATGGGGTGAGAGTCATCTGGGACCACCTCACGGCAGAGAACTTCGAACAATTAAACAGCGTCAAGGCCTCCTTCCTTAAACGAGCTCTGCGTCTACATCTGACGGCTCGGAACCGCTACGTATATCTCCTTGCGGACACGCCGCTGTTCTCTGAGGACCTGCAACGTCGCTTCAATCTACCTGTGACGAAGGCCTTTTTTTGCAAACCGCAGGGATTGGGAGGACAAAGTGGCGGACATTGACGTAGAGTTCCTTAACACGGGGGCAATGAGGAATAGTGGGTGGAAAGAAACACATAGACTAAACAGACATGTTGTGACCCGATTTGCCATTCATGGTTTTCACCACAAGCTCTGTGCGGAGCGGGGTTTCCATGACCCTTGCGATAGTTGTAAATGCTCTAGATGTGAGAGTTTTTGTGATAGATACCACGCGGCTAACTGCCCCCTAGTACAATCGCTGGGAAGCCTGGCAAGCTGACTTGGCTGAAATGTTTTAATTCCTGAAATGACTCTAGTCTTGTGTTGTTACCCTTGTATGAGTACATGGATTTTGTTTGACTAAGTATTTGACTGCTACCTACAAAGGTGAATAAATGAAATTGATTGATTGATGATTAATTAATGGCTTTGCACTCGGCATAATGGATCGGCGCTTTGGTTCCTTGCGTCATTTGTAAATCCAAAGGTGCGAAATAGGGAGCTTCTGTCTGTTAAACTAGAGGCAAACATTTGGGCTCGGACAGAGAAACCTCCGAAAACTGTGTTCGGGCGCTCTGGGAGCTCATCGTCTTGGCTTCATCCACCATTTGGATATCCGTCTGGTCCTGCGGGTCCGGCACTGCAAGCTGTTGACTGTTGGAGAGAGTTGAACGCGTAACTTTTTCATAAATGCGTCTCCGAATTGTAAGGCTTTTTTTCGGGCATTATCATTCAACCGACGTGTTGACGGGAGTCATCTCCACTTGCAGTTGGTAAAAAGCATAAACTTTATTATAGTAGACCACTGCTTTGGTATCTATACGTCGCCGATTTGCAGAAGGTTTAGGCAAGATTTACAATATAAATATTCAAGGTTCATAAGTTAAACCTAAGATAGTTATGTAAATGCGTCTCAAATTAAATGAAGAAGATTGATACAGCGTAAACTATAGAAGTAATAAAAAAAGTGTATATATATATATATATATATATATATATATATATATATATATATATATGAAAACACACGTATTCATTTTCTTGATGGAGCACGGGTGCGACGTTGAAGTCAACTAGAAATCGCTTTCTGTATTTTATCCATAAATATCTGGTAGCGCATTTCGAAAAGCCACTCTAGTCCTTCGAACAAACCGTCGCTTCGAATACCGCTGGCCGACTGTAACCGCCAGTATCTGCCCCGTAGTCGAGATAGACCGAGCCTTTCCTGAATTTCCTTTGGTCGCATTGCTGTCGATAATTATAACCAAAAATCAGCACAGATTAAAGCACGCGTCGTAGCACTGTCGGGAAATGCATATATGTACACTAGAAATAATAATAATAATAATAATAATAATAATAACAACAACAACAACAACAACAACAACAACAACAACAACAACAACACAACAACAACAACAACAACAACAACAACAACAACAACAACAACAACAACAACAACAACAACAACAACAACAACAACAACAACAACAACAACAACAACAACAACAACAACAACAACAACAACAACAACAACAACAACAACAACACAACAACAACAACAACAACAACAACAAAAGCTTGACGTCAAGCTGAATGAGAATAGGCGCTGCAAACTGTAGGAATAGCTGTGTACTTATGGAATCCAATCCGACGCATCCATAAACCTCCAAGCGGCCCTATTTTATCTGTATCATAGCTCAATGCGTATGTGAAAACACTTAGAAAGCTAGTTCCTCACCATTTTGGCAGTCCTGTTTGTTGGCGAGGATGAGAATTGGGACGTGGAGCATTGCGCGGTCGGCGATGACACGGTACAGGCTATCTCGAGCCTCGTACATGCGCTCAACATCAGTTGAGTCGATAACGAATATCAATGCCTGCATGCACAAACGTACATTCGTTTATTAAATTACACACAAAACGCATTATAATACGAGAATACTTTAGCGATGCACGTGAACCAAACGCCATATTCGCGCTGCGCTGTAAGAATTCCTAGCGGCAAGTCACCGACACTTGGCGTGCAGGCGCCACATCGATGCAAGCAAAAATAAGTACGACTTCCAACTGACGACTCACAAAGAATTCTCAATTAAACACACATTTGTCTGCTCGACCATGTCGAGCTAGGTTGGTTCAATGGAAATAAACATAACACTTTAGCCCGTATACGGAATAATCCACTAATAAAGAAGGTTTTTGTATGTGAGATTTCGGAATGATGCACATGTGTCGCCGGCGGTAATAATAGCAGCGGCTAGTGTGGAACTCACAAAACTACTAAGCTTTACCTGATTATTCGAGTTCTCCTCACTCTCTCAAGCACAAAAATGCCTCGCATTACTTCGACACGAGAAGTACTGTGTACCTACCTCGGTGCCAGTGTAGTAGTATCTCCAAAATGGATGAATCTTGTCCAGCCCGCCGACATCGGATATGTGAAAAGGATGTTCTTATACGTGATCGATTCAACGTTGAAACCAACCGTTGGCATCACGGGCATCGACTCGCTACTTTGGATCAGTTTGTAGAATATCGTCGTTTTGCCGGCGTTGCTGAGTCCGAGCATGAGGACTTGAAGCTTATACGTCGGACAAATACACGACAAAATTGCTCCCATTTATGCTCACAGCTCCAGATTACCGCACGTGTGACACAACCCTCACGGCCACCGGGTCACGAAGAACACGCGCGGCTAGTGTCGAAGCACTGTTTCGTGTTGGCTCGAGGCAGCAGAGACACGGAACGTCCGTCCAATCCAATTAATTCTTGCTGTTTATTCGAGCTTTGGTCGACCTCGTGTAGTTATGTGCACGCGTATGCTCTCATCTACATCCATGAGTATTGTTTCTATAGATAGACAAACGTATTTGTATGAAATCTATGTCCATGTGCTAACGCTATAACGAAAATTACTCCCTAACTAGATGCTTGTCTAACACATTCGCCCTTGCATTCGGTACAATTACCACTGTCACTCTGTTGTTGGGTAACAGCGGTTGCGTCACGGTAACGTAAGCAACGCACTTACCACGACGGAGTGCCACAGCGCTGCGAAAACACATGAAAAGCTAACCGACTTTCTGCCTTAAATACATATGCAAATACGCGTACGGGAGTAGGCTGCAAGCATTTGGCGAAATGTTTCCGTCGCCTAGCCTTCGTTTGAGTTTAACTGTAGGAATACGCTCGCCACCAAGTCTCGACTGACAGGAATCGACTTCACTTGGGTGATATGCAGAACTAGTGACTATGTAGCAAAGGGTAAGGGTTATTGGTTCTATTCCATATACGCAAGAACACGGATTACATACATCCTAGCGAACACTCAAAACATTAGTAAAAAAAATACGCTTGAGAACATTGGAACAATCTATAACTATATCGGTTCATATAGTTCTGCAGGTTTCAAGTCATAAAATTAAAAAAGTCAGTTGCGCCAAGCAATTACGATATAATATTCATTTTAATTAAGAGTGAGACAAGATACGGAGGGGTCAAATTTTTACCTATTGGAAGAAAATACGCTTTATCAAATCGTCGGCGCTTTTTTAGGAATTCTCATTATTGTTTCTGAATGTTGTACGAGTTATCCAATGAAGCTCAGAAGTCATCAAAGAATGAGCCTTGAATGTAGTGGAGACCGTGCCTCGCGCGACGTAATGTCGGTTGCTGTCTTCTCTAAATTTGAAAAACGGACGCTGCAAGCGCCGAGAGTGTATAGATGAAGCGACTTTAGAGTAGTGAGTGAGACACCGGTGGATGTGAAAAAAGAAAAATCCAAGAGGGTCGCATTTGCCGAACACTTCCACCGCAACTTGGTTTAAACACTTTGAGTTCCTGATTTTGCTGACCCGGGACGGAATATAAGAGCTTGAACGAAAAAAAATGACCTTCCTTTCGGCAGCAGTTGAGAAACGACAACCTTTTAGCTGTACATACCCAATAATCATCCCGCTAAGGGTCAGCAAACATCTGCGAGTCAGCTGCCACAAGGACCGTTGGGGGAATTCTAGATATCTCAGCAGCCCGCTCGAAGCGCCCCTGACAAGTCAAGCGAACAATAGATCTATCAATTAACAACGGTTGCGTGATTCAGACAAACGACGAACAGCACAGGAAAAATCATTGTTAATTAAACTAACACTTGTTTAGTGGATTTCGTTTTGACAAGTCAAGTTTCGAACGTATTTACCTTTTTTGTGGATATTCGGGGCTGGTCGTATACAAGTAAGTTGTCACTTAATGCAGACGTTGTCTACCAACAGGCACACTCGAAAGAAGACTGTTCTACAGATAACTTTCATATGTGCAAATAATTTAGCTATAAGAAGGCTGGCTACATGTGACGCTTCATGCCTGGTGTGGAAATCCGGGGATTGATTGCATCGTACGCAGCTATTTGTTGTCGCCGCAACAAATGAAGCAGTTGCTGCACCGGAGAAACCGAGGCGGAGATATCTGGGCGCACATATAACCAAAACGCGACATTTTCTGACTGATACGGGACAAGAGCAGTCAAAATTGAAATCAGCTGACTGTGCTAAGGCACGATCAAAGATGCGACGGAATGTGCCGAGTATCGCAGACGAGGTGGATAGACTTTCACGAAAGGCCAACGTACTTGTGACGTGCAGATAAAGGGAATGCGTGTATCGGCCGACACGACGAACGACGGAGACGTTGTGCAGCGTGGTACAACAAGCAACAAGAAAGCAAAAATGTAACTAGAATAGCGCTCCGTCTGAGACTGCTCCGGAATGCAAAAAGAAACATTGCTTATATATATATATATATATATATATATATATATATATATATATTAGCATCTGACGCAGTATACATATATATATATATATATATATATATATATATATATAGTATACTATATATATATATATATATATATATATTACGAATGGAACTGGAACGAGTGGCCAATACTATGCACAGGGTAGAACATGACGGATACTACATCACAACTGCTAATGATCAATAGCGTGGCCAAATATCTCCATCGACGGGATGTCTTTCTGCTTCTTTAAATTACTTATGTATCCTTAACGAGGACGCGGGAACTTCTCATTCATGATAGGGTGGGAACGCAACCGGGCTTAGTGGACTTGTGACTCGAACGCTAATTGCTGTTTGCCAAAATCTACCATATAAAAAACCTTAAGGGAGAGCAGGGTGTTTCTATTTTCACAATGCCACGATGCCAATTTTCAGGAACAAAAATACTTCAACCCTGATCAAAACATACACGTTTCTTCCATGGGCCTCAATGTTAAGCTTTGTATAGCAACTCAGTGAGTTGTATACATGATCTTATACTTGTTCTTAAAATTGCCTTGAGAATCACAAAAGCCCATCTCACAAGTATAATGCGAGGCTTGAATGTGGATTTGTTCAACGGCTTTAGGCCAATATACTTTGCTCTTCTTGAGCTCACCAGAGCTATATTCCTGTCAGAAGATGTGTTGCAGGTCGCTCCAGGTCGGCCACCCGCTTGGAGCACATTGGTTTTGGCCGTTACCAGACGCCCTCAAGAAGTCAGTCAATTGACACTGATTCAACAATAAATGTGCCCCCATTCTTTTCTAAGCGGATAATATTCAGCCGTTTAAAATAGAGTAGAAATCGCCTTTATTTACCAAATAATGGACTCTACGAAGCCGCTTTGTCGTATGATTATATGGCTATATGCCAAGCAAACATACAATTGATTATTTCAAGTCTTGCAATACATTTTGGTAAACGCATTATTTTCCACGATTGTTCAATGCCACATCAAAGAAGCAGTCAGTAAAACCAGCGCTTACAAGCTGCAATAATACCCGTGCGCCGGTTTTTAAATAAGCTTGGCAGCTACGAAAGTGCTACAGCAGTCGACTCGACATTATATCTTCTACAGAGCCTTTGTCGAAACCGTTCAAAAATCTCCTTTAAAGATTCCGCAAAAAATTGCTAGTATGTTAACAAACTATATAGGGCATAATATCAGGTTTATGTCTGCATTTTGGTTTAAGACACAGGAGTTGCACGTTAATATACGCATTTATAAGACTCGACAGACAGGTCGCTGTAGATCGTAAGGCGTAGTGGAGCCCGGTGGCGTGGCGCATTCGTCTGCGCCTCGCGACCGGAGGAGACGCGCGGGTGCACGGGTTCGAGCCCCACCGTTGCCACATTTGTATTTATGGGGGTCGTCTATGAAGCAATGCAAAAAGCAGTCCCATGGACGTTAAGTCTTGGCTGAGAGTCAGCCCAGGAAGTATATAGATCGTAGGGCGTCCTTACGGCCCAGGTCGCCATGGGTGACGCGGAGGTTAAAACAGGGCTGAACAAAAGTGAGAAGT
Source organism: Dermanyssus gallinae (assembly GCA_003439945.1). Taxonomy (NCBI): domain Eukaryota; kingdom Metazoa; phylum Arthropoda; class Arachnida; order Mesostigmata; family Dermanyssidae; genus Dermanyssus; species Dermanyssus gallinae. The sequence continues at coordinate 18,187 of QVRM01007156.1, read as the reverse complement.
AAGATGCGAGTAATTCAATCTTCCCTTCATCATGTCGATGCCGAGTGCAGGACTGATTTCAGGATTGGCAGGGATTTATTGCTCGCAGGGCGCGAGTTGGCGTAGCAGATTATCTCTGATGCTTATGCTCAATATTGTTTCGGATGCGGAGGCAATGCTGCTTTCATGAGTTCGCGATGATAAGCAGTGGACAAGGCAGGATCTGAATACGATGGTTTGAGCCGGGCTACATTTAGGCGCAGGTTCTCGGCCCTCTTGTCGACCTCATTAGAAATGAAGGCTTTTCAAAGGTTGATTGTACAAGCGATTTGCGTAGGGGTCTACAGTAGAACTTTCCTAATATTACAAATACCCATATTTGGTTTGAATATATTTTATTGGACTCTCTTTCACGCTAGATTACTGGCTTTTTCAGTAAGAACACAGTAACCACTTTCTCAGCCACGTGTGATGTTTTGGTAGTGAATGGTGAATTAGATAAACTGGGAAATAGGTCTGACCAGCTGGCTCTGATATACTACTCCCCCGCTCCTAGACGTACAAGGCTACCTTCTAGGACTATCCGCTAGAAGTACCTATTATGTGTACAATCAGTCCTACTTACTGACCTATTTAAACTCATTAGGCATGCTTGTGAAAGCATGACTAAAACCAAGTCGTCCACTGCTAAGCCACTGCATGCTGGCTGACAAAACGAAAATAGTTAAGACATTTAGCAAGCACTTTTTTAATATCCTCGATGGTGTATGTATAAACTCCATCTAGACCCCACTGGGGCTGCTTCTCCGCTGGCCTATCGTGCTACTGTTTTCATTAAAAACCATTGTCAGTCCCAAATTTGTGAGGTTGCTAGTTTTAGAAAAATACGTAGACCTCAGAAACGCTCCTACCGAGGTCCGCTCGAAACTTTTGAAAATTGATTGACTAATACTACAAAAGCCTCTTATTGCCGCCCCTTGTTGTCCAACGGGCACTGTGACTTTTACGTAGCTAGATCATCGACGGCAACTGAACCATATGAATGTATCAGAACAGGTAAATTTACCAAATAATAATACTCTGATTTATGTATCCAATTAGCTTTGGATAGAAGCGAACATTTATATCCGCTTTATAGAGGCGGATGGAGTTGCCGGCGTTTCCTAGATGCTTCTACGGCGTTTCCTAGATGCTTCTACGGCGTTTAACGACGTTTGACCATGGCACTCTGCTTCAACACGTGGTGTCTTCTTAGGCATCGATGGATAGCACCTGCGGAGAGCTTACGTCGTGTCTCAAGGGCAATGGCATTTAATTCGGATTGAACAGATCATTTCTAATCTCGCAAGCTATGCAGGCATCCCTCGAAGGTCGATATTGAGCCCACTTTATATTATTATGTTGAATTCGAACGTAATTCGTGAGTGCATCTCATTAGTATACCATGCTGGTCGCATTAACAGATGATCATCATATGTAATATCTATATATATAATTATATATAGATGACACATAAGCGTTCGTGAAAACTTCAGATGCTCTCTCTTCCCAAGGCGTCTCTTATGATCTGCTTAAGTAACGATATAATTAAAATTTATATTAGTCCAATATTAGGAAGTTGAAGCTGAGCTTCGCCCTCAATCGAAACCTATTTCTTCCGGAATCGTCCTCGAGATTTCCAGAAGGAGCTAAGTGTCAACCTGATAGCCCAAATCTACGGAAGAGGCCGGGCGGTAGTAACTCGCTTGTCTCGCTTGAGGCAAACTAGTGTGCCGATTTCAATAATTTGACATGATTCTGGAGCGTTTACAGATTCCTTATATATTATTTTATTTCATGCCAGTCCATGCTGGTATACACATAATACCTAAGAACGTCTTCGCATGTTTGCGCGTAGTAAAATCTAGCCCGCGGGCGAATAGCGATATTTTTTAGTGTTTGGCCAGCAAATTCGAGTCGATTCTCTTACATACAAAAGTGCGAAGAAATGTCGAACATTAGCATTTCCGTGGTACGACAGCCTGCAAATTAGGCTGCGTACGATTATTTTTGGATAACTTCCTAGCGGGGATTAAGTTCATTGGGGTGTTACAAAAAGATTCGATTGCCTATTGAGGAAGAAGCCCTATATCTGAGTGGTGTGCAACTATGATCCAAACAAATTAGAAGTAGACATTTGAATCTGTGTGATGAATTCCACAAAGGACGTCCAACAGAGCGACAAAAAAATATGTGGCTCGTATAAAACCTAACAAAACATCGCTAGAGGACCTCAACCTTGAATACCCTGCAACAAAACACATAATTCGGTTATACAAGACAAAATTCACAAGGTCAATAATTATATTACTGAAATCAGCAAGTGTTGTTCTTACAATCACGAAAAATTTGGCTTGCCGTTGTTATTTCATTACACAATACGTGGCTGAGATCGGTAAAGAGACTACTACAACAGAGATCCACTTGAACTTTAAGACCGCAATGAACTAGACGGAATAGAACACAGTCAACTAGACAGAATAGTGAACTAGACGGAGTTACACAACCGATACAATGAAATGGCGACGGATAAATCCGAATTAAAAAAACCTTTGACCAACAGTACTCCAAGGGTTGCGTTCGAATATCTGCTCCTGTTTTATCTGTGAAGCTCATAGAGCACGTCTAAAGGCCTTAATTTGAAGGACGGCTATAGAAGGCCTGAGTAGAAATGCTGCGAAAAACCAACTGGCTTAACCTCCATATACCTCGATAGCTCTGCTAACGAGCGTTAGATAACTAATATCTATGGCCTGTATCGCTATTGGTACCACCGCACCCTATCTGTCCGGACCAGACGCCTGAAAGGCAGCGACCGGATAGAGAACATCCGTTCATCTTTATCCCCTCGCCGCCTTTAAAATACTGCTCGATCCAGGAGCTCTCTGTAAAAGGTAGTCAAGCAACTTAAGCTAGTGACTGCTGTAGTAAAAGGACTCCATTCGGGCACATTGTACAGCGTCCTGTGGTTGTACCACAAAGGGCAAATGCAGCTTCCATTTGTGCCGCCAGGAACCTTGAGTCGAAACGCGGCTGTTGTTTTTTGGTCATTTTTGTTATTGCTCTGCAGTACACGTTGGCCGCTGTTGTTGTTTTTGTGGTTTCTGTCATCGTTGTTTTTGTTTCTGATAGAAGTAGTAGAAGGTTATGATGATTTCGTTTTGCTATTATTCTCGTTATTAATGTGCATATATAATTCGTTTGCATTTTGGGTACTATTTCATAAGAAAATATACAGCTGTGAAAGAAAATATATAGAGATCATTCTTCTTGTAAGCGTGTCAGGCACGTATGTTCATGTTAGAACTGACGGTTGCAACGTGCATGCCATGCATCATCATTTTTGCACCAACCGTTGTAGTTATTCTATCAGTTCTTGCTAGAAGTCCATTGTTCATTTTTCATAGAAGTTCATTGTTGTATCAGATACTCAATGCTAGTAGTAATTAATTACTATTATTCTCGTTATTAATGTGCATATATATTTCGTTTACATTTTTGGTGCTATTTCATAAGAAAATATACAGCTGTGAAACAAAATATATAGTAAGTACAAAGTAAGCTTAGATTTAGTAGTAGGATTGAAAATGTCACAAATAAAAGATGGGTTAAACAGATGCAGTTGGTAAAGGCGGCACTTCGGATTAAAACGAAGTGGGATCGCAGAGTAGAGTTTGCAGCTAGGGAGATTGGGTACAATTGTCAGCAATGGGCAAGAGCGAGGGTATCAGAGAAAATGGTGAAATTGAAGGTAAACAAGTCATATACAGACAAATGGAAATTGGCGATGAGCTCCAAATCAAGTTTGACAACTAGGTATGGAAAGAAAAAGCGGGAAAGGGGCGGGGTAGAATGGGTATACGATAATTCAAGAGCGAGTGGGCTATTGGCAGATGCCAGGGCAGGGCTATTGGATACAAGGATACATAGAGCTAAATATAAGGAGGGGCAAAGTACAGAGTGTCGAGCATGTGGGCTAGAGAATGAATCAATCGAACATATTATTAAAGAATGTATAGCCTTAGGGGGGAGCAGAGATATAGAGCTGTCGGAGGCCCTAGCTCTAGGACCAAATGTTAGAAATGACCTGGTCCATATTACAAAGAAGAGGTTGTCACAATGGAAAGCAAATACTCAGTAGGTATTGAAGTAGACATGGATTATATAGATGCGTAGGTAATATATATGCTGCCGCTCTAAGCGCCCCTGATATAAAAGGGTGACATGTGTATTTAGGTATACATGCCAAGCGAACAATAAATCAATCAATCAATAAATCAATCAATCATAGTGATCTTCTTCTTCTTGTAAGCGTATCAGGCACATATGTTCCTGTTAGAACTGACGTTTGCATGCATGCTATGCATCATCATTTTTGCACCAACCGTTGTAGCTATTCTATCAGTTCCTGCTAGAAGTTCATTGTTGTATCAGATACTCAATGCTAGTAGCAATTAATTGCTGTAACCAGACTTCGTAGAAAGGCATTTTAATGCCTTAATGTAGAATGCACGCTGAATAGTGTGTTAATGCCAATGGCGCAAACATGACACAGTCCTTTCAACACAACTTTGTTTTAAATGGAACTGAGCTTTCATTCTAGCAAAATCGGAAGTGCTGAACAATGCCACATAGCGGTGATCATGATCGTGGTTAAAATATGCTTCTCTCTCCCCCTTGCTCTTATTCTCTCTCTCTGTAGGGTATTTTAGGAAGAAACATCCACTAGAATTACTCATCTCGTTAAGTTGACATCACGCAGACAGTAAACATATTAGTGGGCATATATATATATATATATATATATATATATATATATATATATATATATTAAAGTAGCTCTCCGTGATGGTTAAGTATACCCTCAGTTAATATTTATAATTAAAAATAATACTTCGCTTATGTGTATTTCTTACGGATGTTTTTCTCACACCCTTTATTGTTGTCTCCTTTTCTCTCTCTCTCTCTATATATATATATATATATATATATATATATATATATATATGGAGAGAGAGATTAACAACATATGCTCAGCAGATCAAAACGTTTGTAGGAAAGCCGGTTTACGATTTTTTAAAAATGTGACTCTAGCCACGGCCCCAGAAGGCGCCGTTCTTCTCGTCCTCATCAATCGAACGATTAGAGCCCATTTCTGCTTGGTCGCGACGAGTCGAGATCTCACAGTTGCTCACAGAGTTCATGATCTCGATGACGACGACGACGGCGACTCAGCGACGACGAGCCCACGCCTCGTTAGCCTCATCATCACCCTCATCATCGGCGTGACGCGAAAACAACTAGTTAAAGACATAGGCCGGTAGATTGGCCGACACGCAGTGATGGCAGACGAATGTTTGAGAATACGGTAACGTTGCCATCACCAACAGGGAGCCGCCAATGGAGTCCAATGCGAACTCTCTCATTATTTCGTTGTATAGTAATTGGCGTTTGTTTTCTGCCAAGCCACACAGACGACGACACGACTGACGTCCTTTCTATAATGACAGTCATAATTCTAAAAATAATGTAAAGTGGGCAGTATATATATGCTATATATATATATATATATATATATATTCATTAGATAATTATGATTAATTTAGAACAGATGGATGCGTTTTGCGTTGGCGGCAGGGGACGTTCAACTTTGACGTGTAGTGGTGACCTTTCTCGATGTCTTTCTTAATTACCATTAGCAGCGCGAATAAAGGGTACAACGGTTGCGGCAACTCTGACTCTGATTCGGCTCTAATCCGCGCTTCCAATCCTCCGCTCTGTGGAGTAGTGAGGTCGCGAATGTTCGCCTCGCTGACATAGCTTGCAAATGACACTTGCAAATGAATTATCGAATAGAATAAACGCGCAACATTATTCAACAATTTTAGACTATAACCGAAGCTCTTGCCTGACTGAAGGTGGCACTCGTAAAGAGCTGGCCTCCAGAGCTGTGCTTGCTGCCTAAACGTTGTGGCTTTTAGCGGCCGCAGAGCGTGTCAGCAGCTTCCATGGCGTGCTCTTGCCGTGTAAATCTGACTGAGTGATGTGCTGTGCACCGCTAAAAACCAAGAATAGAATAAGACGTTGTGCTATTTGTGTTACTCGATTCAAGACCGTCTGCGTTCTTGCCTTTGCTCTAATAAACTACACATACAGCTTTACAGATACACAATCTTAGGCAGTCGTCGACCTACAACTTTATTTGACGTGGTTAAAGCTTTTAGTGTTTAGCTTATACGTAGAGGTTAGTAAGATATCGTGAACGAGTTTGCAAACATCGTTTCAAGAACTCCAGATGCAACAAGTCAACATATCTAGCTCATAATTAAGTCGCGTTCGTATCGCGCGATTTTGCGGTATTGTAATAAAATCAATAATCATCATTGTCATACTACGGAATTAGCCCTGCTTTCTCTCGTTGCGGTCGGCATGCTGCAGGTGGGGAGCCCTAGATGAGAGATGTTGGACCGTTTGCACTTGCAACCTCGTTTTCAACTTGCTCGACTAACAAACAGTCGTAGCACGCAAAGAACGCACAGATCCAGATCTCTCTCCCAGATTCTATCGTTTTACCGACGAGATACTAAGATGGCTTAGTGGGAAAGCCTTTGCCTTGCATTCGGGAGGACTGGGTTCGAGACTCAGACCGGCCACTCTTAAATTCTGGTGAGTGCAATGCAAACCATTGGAAACCATGGTTTGTATGCTTTCCAATTTAGACAAGGTAAATGCCGGGGTGGATTCAAAATTAGCCATGACATGAAAAAACCGTACACGGACATTAGCCAAACGAAAAAGAAAAATTAGTGAGTGAGCGCGCACCTTAGAAGGCACTTGCTTTTCCCCAGATTCAGACCCACTAAATCATTGCATTCGCGCAACAGCCTCTGACGGGTGATCATCGTCCGCATATTTAAACTCATCCACGCAATGCTGACGACGCTAGTGCGATTGGTAGGAATACGCCCGCTGCATGCGAATCTTTTCCCAGTGTTCACAAGAAAAACATTAAGCTAATCGTGCCCTTGTTTCTTTGGCAGACAGATCACAACCATCGATTGACCGACCGACCGACAGACATACAATGGCACAAACGCACACATGAACACAAATATATAGGTAAGTACAAGAAAACAGAGCTATATACGCACCAAACGTAATACAACATGTATATGCACGAGCATGTAGACATGCGACAATAATCACGTGCATGAGAAAAAATCCCGCTTGTGTCCAGCCCCGTGCAGAGAGGGGGCGCAGCACATGCCTAGTCGCGCCACGTTGTCGACAGACGGAAAGGGAGTGGGCATTGGGCCGTGCTCATGGGGGGCAACCATTCACTCATGCATGCATTTACCTAGATAGTCACAATACATACCCGCTAGGCACATTGGCTTAGCTAATCTTTCGTAATATGTGTCCCACAAACATAATGTAATATACCAAGAATAAATGTTATGAGTGTACCTAAATGTTCACTGTAATATGTCGATGAAAACATCACAAATATCGATGTGCTATGCCATGGTTAATACGGATGTAGTATGCATGACAAATATATCACAAGGATGTAGTATGCGTTATGTAAACGAGCACATTTAAGTCTGCACGCACATGGCTGGCTCAGTTCTGCTGTTCGTTTCTATTTGTGTTGTCCTCACTAATCATATGGTCATGATAGCACTGTTACTAACATATGTATTGTTGCTACTGATGGAATGCTGTTGGTATTGATGTTGTTGTTTTTTGTGTGTGTTTTTTGCTGTTGGTATTCATACTTAAATGTTTGTACGCAATGAGAAAAGATGCGTGTGAATTATGTATCGTATCTACTTGCTTCCAGTATACATGTGTGGCGATATATAGCGTGTGAACGTACGACTAATGTGAGTGATCGCTTGAAGCAAGCCAAGCGAACGTAGACTGCTTAAACACTTCCAACCACTCGAGGAACAGGACATCATGACGGTCTTCAGCAGGACCTCGGCCCCAACAAGCGTTATGTATGTGCATGCATGAGTGCGTGTGTGTCTCTGTATGCGAGCATTGAGATTTGCAGCTGTTAAATAGCGTATGTCAACAACAACAACATAGTAAAAGCTTGATTTTTCCTTCATGTTTTCTATGGTAGTCAAACATGTTTATCTTTTGTAGTACATTTGCTTCTGATATTTCAGATAGTTCATGCTACATACTCTTAAAAACAGCCTGCCCATTCACTGTGGGTTGGAAACCAGTTTTAACATGCAGGGAATAATATAACTATTACACCGCTACATATTGGCATTACACGAAATTTGGAATCTCTCCAATTTGCTTGGAATGCCAATATGTAGCAATGTATCTCTCTCTCTCTTTAAATATGGGATACAAATTGCTAAATAGTGCAATGACTTCTATGTACCGGGGCCGGACACTGGCGGTGGTTCCTGCTACAAGTCTCTGAGATAAAGATCAGGATTTCTGTGAATACTTTTCATGAAAAGCAGTTTTAAAGGCCACTCTACTTTGTCGCACGTAGATCGGCACGAAGGCAAACGACGACATAGCCCATATGTTTTGGACTGGCCGAGAAAAAGCCGAATAACGGCAAACCGCCAAAAAGTTTAGAAATGTAATTGCCATATAAAGTTCACATGCTATGCTTGACCAGGCACCGGCCAATCGCGTCGGTGTTCGGGAGATGTTCGCGTCTTTAATAAAAGGTCTCAGACCTAGCGATGAACCGACAGAGACGTTGACATTTTGGCGAGTTATGGACGTCGTCCTTGTACGGATTTTATCAAGAGACAGATTCGAGTCAAACGAAACCAAACCGTTTTGATAGACAAGTCATTCACGGTAGTTCATATAAGTTATCACTTAAAGCAATAGAGGCAGCCAAACACTGAGGTTTGTAAGACCACCTAAACAAGTATATATATATATTTTTCTTGTTTTGGTTTAAATAAGAGAAGAAAACGAGGTTCAACCGATTTTACGGAGCCGGAAATGAATGATAAATCTGCATCAAGTTCTATGTATATGATAAACATATAATTTGGAAAAACCAAATCATATGTTTTAGCGTGGTGGAAATGTTTCAAACTGCTTGTGGTGATCAGGCAGTGTTCCGCAACACTGTGAATATGTGGTACCGTCGATTTCGCGACGGAAATAATGAGACTGAAGATGACCCCCGACAGCGAAGGCCATCGATATCAATACTAGAAGAAAACGTTGAAAACGAAGAAATTCAGACCGAGCAGTTTCAATATCAAGAGTGATTTGACTGTTCTTTTTTCGACTATGTAAGAATATCTTCCACGAATCTTTGCCACCTAGTTATACGGCCAACGAAGAATACTACAGAGAAATTGGGAGATTTCCCGGTAGTATTCCTTATTGGCTTCCGTTTGCGAAGAATACTACCTAAATAAGAAGATTGCACAATACCATCTGGCGCAAAAGGCCTAAACTCTGGGCAAACAACTCTTGGAGCTCCAAAATGTGACAAAGTTTCGAGATTGTATTGATCATAAAGAAACATTTATAAAAGCAACTCAACTTGATTCGGAAAGACGCTTTTAAAAATGTTTTCGAAGAGTGGGGATGAAGGTGACGTAAATGCATTGCAGCAGGCGGAAGTTAATGTGAAGCGAACAAAAACAATTTGGAACATTGAATAAATATTTTTTATACGTTGGTATCAGAACTTTTCGATCCGCTTACGTATATATATATATATATATATATATATATATTAATAGTGAGTTAACCGGAGTCTGGCATAGTCGCTCGTCGCTGAGAGGCGACCTCAGCTGACATATATTGGATGTTTTGGCGGGCGAGCGGCTACCCCCGGCCGTACCCGAACACCCCCGACGACCGTCGCGACCTCTGACGGCGAAAGCGATAAACTCAGCTGCATCTGCTGGTGCATACACTACCGACCTATCATCGTAAGGCCTCTTCCATTCATTCTCTCTGATCGGCTGTGATCTTCAGAGTCTGTCGTCCGGTGCGGCACAGCAGGCTGGGTGCGGTTTGTTTGAGTACTGCAAATGGTGGTCGCATTTTCAGCTGTTTTTGTTCATATTGTTTCTGGTTTTGTTGTTGAAGTCGTTAGAGATTGCTGTGAATTTGACCCTATCAGACGAGACTTCACTGTACTCGATCCTGCTTCGACGACAACAACAACAACAACAAGAATCACAACAACAGCAACAAGGCGTAACTTCGGCAAGGCTCATCATTCAAGAGAGGCAACAGTTGAACAACAAGAACAACTAGCCACAATTGAATCCGGCTCAAGCACAGGATCGTTTCAACATCTTTGCTGTGACTGATGCTTCTTGTGACGCGTTGACTACTCATCATCAGTGACGGAAAGAAACAACGCGCTCTACCTAGGTGTCGAGTATTTTCATGTTTTTTTTTTGTTTCTATTAGTTCCCCCTTGTGATCCGGCAACATCAACATTGGTCGATGTTTATTACTGTGGCCATGCGAATACAAATACGGCGGACGCGGAAACAACCGAAACAGCACTCGAAACATCAACAACACCAACAACAACAACAACAACAACAACAACAACAGTAACCGCTGCACCATGCCATCACAGGCATTGCTAATGCGGTACTTTCTCTTTCCGTCGTTTCTAGTCTAAATATCGTGCCGCCGGTCTCTCGGGCGGCGTATTGCGGGTGGTGTTGGTTGATCGGGCGGTGTCTGGTTGCTTCTCAAGCGAGCGTAAACATCAACGACAACGACAACGACGACGACGACGGTAGGAGGTAGTACGTGAAAAAAGGAAAAAGGAAAGAAAAGGAAAGAGGAAAGAACAGGAAGACGGTTGAGGCTATGAAGACGACGACAACAACGACGACGGCGACGAACAAGACAAAGTGAAGCAACAGGGAACAATGGGCAGTTAGTTTGGCGTATCTCTTCCACCCCGCCCACACCGGAGCTCACATGTGGGTGGGTGTACGTTGAGTTCCCGTATATCCCGCCGGCGTATAGAGTACGAAAGAGAGAGATTGAGAGGAGAGGGGGAGTTGCTGTGTGGGTATGCGTGTATAAGACGTGTAACGGAGCAGCTGTATATAGTGTTCTATAAGTACATACAGACTATGCTATGCTATGCATGCGCTGGCCGGCCTGCCTGCATGCATCTCTATGCATGTGTGTGATTCGTCTGAGTGCAGGGTAAGTGCGAGTGTCCGGCGAGACCGGCTGGACCCAGCTGGCTGGCGGCTGGCCCAGTGGGTGCAGATGGGTAGATGTATTAGGTGTATACGGTGGGTGCACGTAGCTAGGGAGGGAGGATCACTGTGAGGATCACTAGACGTGCGTGCAGCACGCACAGACAGATAGATATACAGGCAGACAGATAGACAAGCAGACTCACGCGCGACTGGTGGGTGGCGCGTCTCTCGTCCATCGTTCGCGGGATTCGCTGCGAGCTCACAGAGAGAGAGAGAAGAACGAAGAGCAGAGAATGAGCGAACAGTTGGGTGGCGAGTTGGCCTTTCATTCTAGATGATTGTATGATAATAGATGTCGGCGGTTGGTTGGTGGTTGCTTAGTTGCTTCGTTGGTTGGTTGGTGCCTGTCGATGGCTGACGGTGTGAGTCCGGTGTGCCGCGTGTCGATACAACGGATCGGTATATGTTTGGTTCCGCGTGCCGCGATCAGTTCAGCCAACTCGGGGTAGGGAATCATACCGTGCCGGGACTCTGTTGTTATTGTTGTTATTGCTGCTGCTGTTTCTCCTGCTATTGTTGTTCTTGTTGCTGCTATTTCTCCTGCTATTGTTGTTGTTGTTGTTGTTGTTGCTGCTGCTGATGCTGCTATTGTTGTTGTTGTTGCTGCTGCTGCTGATGCTGCTATTGTTGTTGTTGTTGCTGCTGCTGCTGCTGCCGCGGTTGCTGTGCGAGCAAGGCGTATTTGACGACGAGAAGCGCCAGCATCTGATGCCCGAGGCTGTATTGGCCTTTCCTTGTATGTATGTACGAATCAGAGATCTGCTGCTGTTGCTGCTTCTGCTTGGGATCGCTGGTGCTGCTGGCGTAGCAGCTATGTGTGTCTGTCTATGTGAGGATCGGCCTAGTGACGCCCTTTGGCTTTGAGCGCGCTATTCAGGCATCTCCTTCCTCGTCTTCGCCTTCTTTTCTCTATGCATGAACTCGGCTGAGAGGAGAGAGGCCCCGAAATACAGTAACAAGTATTTATACAACAACAACAACAACAACGACGACGACGACGAAGATGACAACAAAAACGGCGCTAACAACAACAACAGCGACAACAACAACAACGTCTACACTATAACGTTCGGCCGCCAGTTAACCGAGCAGCTCAGCCTTCATCAGCTCGAACTCGCCAGCCACGGTCCCTGTCTTCTATGGCTACGAATGTTAACTACTATAAACAAGCATCTCGACAAAAGCATCTCGTTGTGCTGCAATCGTCCGAGACCGAGGCGCAGCGAGAGAGATAGAGAGAGGGGAGAGAGTTAAGTGCCACCCTCGTCTTGGTACTGTGGCACTGTGGGGAGTGCAGTGCAGTGCGGTACCGTAAATTTGCTTCATTCGGTTTGTCGGATCATTATCGTCGTCGTCTTCGTCGACCGGCGCTCGGTCAGCAGCGAGTAGCAGGTCTCTGACGCATTTTGAGTGACACCGCATTGACAGCCACAACCACAATCATTGTGTTTCTTGGCATGGATTAATTAGCAATTAATTAGTAATCTCTTCAACGACGACAGTAACAGCAGCAGCAAAATCAACAACAACAACAACGATAAGCATCACATTGTGGCCGGCGTAATTGTCGCCAATCATCTCCATCATCGGCAACAACTTACTTAGAGTTAGCTAGTTAATACCAGTAATAATTCTAATCCTAATCCTTATCATAATCACAATCACCATGATCTTTATCAATCCTATTATTTTGTCCCGATCATAACCAAATCATCTACTACTAATCTACTAGTGTGTACACAGTCAAGATCAGCTCAAAGGTGATGGAGATTGATGAGTGCTGCCGACGGACAACTATGAAGGAAAGCATGCGTTATTACTTCTAGGAGCAACAACTTCTACTACTACTACTAAGAGGGGTTCCACAGAACGGCAATACTTAATTGGCATTGTCGGTACACCATTTCATCTCGGCGGGCATTTCATCCCGACAATGGGGGCGCCCCTTTGCTCTATACTGTTCATTAATTAAACGGTGCAATTTCAAATTGAAGTTCATGATCGTGACGAAAAATAACACTACGACGCCGACGACGACGACGAGAATGCTACGGGCGAGATGCCGTAGAAAGCAGTGCACTTACTGCTCGTAACGATCCAATTCTATCCGAGCATACGATTTGTACGATTCGTCGCGGATTACACGAAAAGGCGAGTGGGTGTCTGTCATGTATGTTCACGCTTGTGTGTCGTGTTGTCGCCGGTGATCTGTTTCTCACAGTGAGTGCGTGGCAGCAAAGCTCAGCGGACTAACGAACGTTCGCTGTGGTCGTGAAGTCTATGGTTTATCGTGAAGTCGGGCGACATCATCATTATCATCATCATCATCGTCGTCGTCGTCATCGTGTATTGTGTCAAGTATCGTGAAGTCAACGCAGCGTTTATTCGGCACCACTGTCATTCACCTGTGTCACATGTATACCATTCGAATTCGAGTTCGCCCGCCCAAGTTCTCATCACTTGATACGAACATCGTCGTTCACGATCATGCTCGCTCGTTCTCATTGACAGCAGCTGCTCATCGTGAGTCGGCGGCTGCCTGTTCGTTGACCGTTAGCCGATCAACTCGACGGTGGCGAGACCAGTTGTAACGTGCCGACATGGGCAGCAGCAGCCACCGCAAGGTCTACCGAAGCAGTGATGCATTATCATCATCGGAATCACCTAGCGCTGTTTCCAAGCGGCTGTGTTGACCGTGGAAATCGATGAATCGATGTTCGTATCGAACGAACGAACGTGTTCATCTTCATCTTCATTCGCATCAAGCAGAAGCAGAAGAAGAAGAACCAGAAAACGAAGAGGCATAGCGTCGTCGCGCCGGGTACCGAGACATGCGAGCTGAAGCGAAGATAGCATACCGTCTCGATTCGTCAGCATGTGGCTGTGTTCGTAAGGAAAAACGCGCGCCGCCGAGTGAGAGCACAAAAGGAAAATACCTGGGCGCGAGATAGATACGGGGAGAGGGAGAGACAGGAAAAGCGAGGGGGAGAGTGTGTGAGGAAGAGCGTGAGATACAGATCACAGAACAACTGGAGATCGGAGCTCACCCACAAGCGGAACAGAACGACAGAAACTGGAGCGTAATCAGAAACTTCCGCATCGTCTAACAATGGGGGTTCGTGTGTACTCGGTGCCCACGGTGGTGGACTGCCCGAACAGGTTCTTCGAGGGAGCGGTGATGCCCTCTTCGGCAAAGTGAGTGTTTGTTTCTGAAAACGGTTACCTTATGGCTGTGTGTATGTATGTATGTGTATATCTATCTCTCTCTCTCTCTCTATATATATATATATATATATATAATGTTCTGTCGAACTAATGGTTCGTTTGCATATGGCTGGAAACTTGTCTGCAAGTGTGGGAGGCCGGTGGCGTGGGGCTCCAACCCACTAAAAACCAGTCATGTCGCCAGCCTCGCCACGGATCGGGAACTGCATAAGCATTATTTCAAACGATCGGAGGGAACATAGCCATCTTGGAATGCCCCGCGCGATCCTTGTCATCTTAAATGGTGTTCCTTCTCTTTGGCGCGTAGGATGTACTCTATAAGATGAACAATACTGGTCCAGTCGTCACGTGACTTAATTATAGACTGTATGAGTGTTCCAAGGGTGCCGTCGTTAGCCTAAGGTAAGATGCCCATGCCAGGAACCAAATTATTGTACGTTCAGGCGTGGCCTCGGTTTCGCTTTGGCAGTAACCACATGGGGATATGGCTTTCAAAGTCCTGAACAAGTAGGAATATTCTGTTTCGAACTCTTACTAGAACCATATCAAAACGAGCGAGTAGTTTAAATGAATATATATATATATATATATATATATATATATATATGTATATATATATATATATATATATATATACGTGTAATCATATATACATTTATATACATATATTATGGTATGGTATAAGGTTACTCGAACTTTCGCGCTCTCGCAAATGCATAGCCTGTCATGGAAACTCTCGGTTCTACAAAGAACGAGATGACAAGCGTGAAGTGTGACCACGATATGGCGGTTTATTTTACACATGTTTCATTGCTCAGAATCAATATCCGTCATCTGATTTTTTAGTATGACATACATTGCTTGTACGAAGAGGTTTAGGAAAAACGTGTTGCTTGAAAAGTTCTTCATGAACCATAGCGTGCCGGCCCCCCTGTAAACGAGTCGGTTGTTTATAGAAGGATGGCTTTTTTGTAAGATAGGCAGGTCTAGAGAGACCACATAAGCGGTTGATGATTTCGCCCCATAGAATGGTAGAAGCAGTAGAAACGGGAGCTTGTTTCGTCTAAAAGAGGCGCAGATTCATATATACATATACGTATATATAAACGTATAAATGTATAGGTTTATACGAGTATATACATAAGTTTTACTCTAGAGCGAGCACATGGACGGTCGGTTATTTTGGCCAGTAGTGTAGTAGGGCATAAAAAGCTAAAGCTGCCTTCATCTGGAAGAAGCTATATATATATATATATATATATATATATATATATATATATATATATATATATATATATATATATATATATAAGCTACATTTAAATCTTAGAAGTATAACCGTATATATGTTTTGTTCTGAGGAATGTCAAGACTACATTAATCATCACGTTTCTTTCAGTCACTACGCTGTGAATCCGACTGATTAGTTAGCGTGCCCAAATAATGATGTTCTCGGCTTTACACATATAGTTACACATACAGCGGCTTCCTCCAGAAATGCCTTTTGGACAAGCTCCCAAGTTAGATTGATGCATATATATATATATATATATATATATGTTCGCGTGTAAGACTGTAGCGTTGACTTACGGCTGAATATGTATTAGATGATGGTCGTGAAGCACACATGTTTCTATATCTTGTTTTCTCTTAGAACGATCATATTCACGTACTGTCAACGACGTTTGCTATTACTGTGATCAGTTCTCATCGTAGACTCGCTGTTCGCGGCTCCTATCTTTCCTCCTTGTAAGCTATGGGTATTGGATAACGCCGGCGGATATATATATATATATATATATATATGGTATAGTCATTGCAATAAGGTATTGCCCGTTGTTGTTAGGGGCTCAGTTTCGTCTGTCTGTGACATCGGCGGCGAGCCTATACTACAGACAGACATTTGTGTGCATTTATCGTTAACTTCTATTGAGGTCTATGTGACCTATCTTGTAAATGGCGCTTTGATTAGGGCTCCTGTTTCTGTGAACAGACTGTGCGTCCGAGTACGTCCACAGCACCTCACAACGGCGGAACATCGTTACCATTCTTCTTTTTTCTTTCTTGGTCGTGGTAATCGCGTGGCGTAATCTTGACCGATTTGCAATGAAGTCAGTTGGGGCTTCGTTTGGTACTTCGTTGGCACACAGTTGCACTTTCTCTCTGAAATGCCATTCTGCACGCGAACTTTTCTGAGCCGAAGCAGGGAGCGTCTGTCTGCCGATTGCCGTGGTGCTGTCCAGCGACGACGAAAGATTACATCTTTGCCTATGCCTTCGCCATCCCCTACTTGTAGTCTCTACATCTCTATAGTTACGCTCCCTCTATCGCCTATATCTTAGTGTCTTAGTTTAGCCGCGTTCTTGGTTGTACAGTTTGCGTGGGAGATTTGTCAGCCGTACTTCGAGTATTTGAGTTACGTTCATTGTTAAGAGAGGGTAATTAATTGTGGAAGACTAGACATTCGAGGTCGCACGTTTCTTGAATCATGAGGAACCCTGTTTCACTTCGCGTCTAATGACCGACTCGTCTCAGAACACTTCGAGTAAGCATAAGATTAGTGGTTAGCGTGGTAATTTTTCTCCGTTGGCTGTCCCAAGCTGAATATGTGATCTATACTAAGCTTCGGCGGTGCAAATACCTGTGAAGTGCGCATTTGATAATTGCCCTAGACGGATTCTGCTTCGAGTACTTGTCGGGTAGTGTTACTCGAGATGTACTTGTCTACGAATTGAAGATACGGTTTGTCTGAGTCATCCCAGTCGCATTTTAAGTGTTTTTAGCGTAAGAGACAAAACTTGACCTGATCTTAGCAGACGTGCGTTTCAATGTGACTGGAATAAAACTTGCCAACGTTTGTCCAAAGAGGGCTATGACAGGACCCCGAACGGTGAACATTGAACGCTGAGCAAAGACGTTGGCTGAACTTTGGTGAACAGAGAGATAGTTTTATGATTGGCATTTTCGCGTGGAGAAGACTTGTTTTGCACGTGACGGTAGTATGACCCTCGAATGTGCTAGGCATAATGGTGACTTTACGCCGTCAAGTGGCGGACTGGTGGCGAAAACTCACCAGCTATCTAAGGGAACATGTCGGGCGGAACGCATTCTTCAGGTGAATCTATACAAAGCTGCTGTTCAACTCGGATAGTGAAGTAATAGCATTTGCCGACTGAACTATTGTTGGACTAAGTGACTAGTTAGTTATACATTGGTTGTTCAGAAATCAATACTTATTGTTTTTAGGTAGAACTGGTAAAAATAGGCATTTTATCCCAATGAAATGAAGGGTTGGGGCGTAAATGTCGGTTGTTTAGGAGTAGCATTACTAAAACGTAGGGACTTGTGGCCCTGCACTGCACAGGTAAGTTAGCAAACGTTCTTAACACCTTATTGAAAACTACAGGAACGTAGACGTTTCCTGTAGATCGAACATCGTTGCCGGTAGGTAGCTTCCTCGTACGGCCACCTAGCGTTTCTTGGCCATAAGTTAGAAACTGAATTTCGTTATCTACCTATTCTTAAGGTTTGCTTGTGCAACAAAGTACTCAGTAAGTGCACGTACGACATACATCGCTCAACATACATGACGCTTCGTTTGGCACGTACACGAATAGAGCATTTGTTCGTTTTATTCCTATACAGCACGCGTGAACGCTGACAGTAAACATGACATTGTAGTATCACAGAAG